>JARBDR010000367.1:314100-609334 GCA_029721355.1 Tegillarca granosa | reverse complement strand
ACTGAAATAGCAACCAGACAGTAAATCTGTTCAATGACTGACAATAGCAACCAGACAGTATATACCAATGACTGAAATAGCAACCAAAAGTACTGCCATGTCTAAAATGCAACCAGACAGTAACTACCAATGGCTGAAATAGCAACAGACAGTATTTACTAATGTCTGAAATAGAAACCAGACAGTATGTACCAATGTGTGAAGTAGCAACCAGACAATATCTGCCAATGTCTGAAATAGCAACCAACAGTATCTACTAATGTCTAAAATAGGAACCAGACAGTATACTACCAATGTTAAGTAGCAACCAGACAATATCTGCCAATGACTGTAATAGCAACCAGACAATATCTGCCAATGTCTGAAATACCAACCACAGTATCTACCATGTCTGAACTAGACAGTATCTACCAATGATTGAAATACCAACCAGACAGTATCTACCAATGCTGAAATAGCAATCAGACAGTATCTACCAATGTCTGAAATAGCACAAGACAGTATCTCCAATGTGTGAAGTAGCACCAGACAATATCTGCCAATGTCTGAAAGCAACCAAACAGTATCTACTAATGTCTGAAATAGCAACCAGATAGTATCTACCAATGTGTAAAGTAGCAACCAGACAATATCTGCCAATAACTAAAATAGCAACCAGACAGTACTACCAATGACTGAAATAGCAACCAGACAATATCTGCCAATGACTGAAATAGCAACCAGACATCTGTTAATGACTGAAATAGCAACCAGACAGTATCTGTCAATGACTGAAATAGCAACCAGACAGTATCTGTCCAATGACTGAAATAGCAACCAGACAATATCTGCCAATGACTGAAATAGCATCTAGACAGTGACTTTGCCTGGAGATATTCATGTTTGATAATGATTGACAGTTGTCGGGTATTAAAATGTAGTTGTTTGATATGTTGAATAGTTTTGTCATTCCCCAAATTATAGTTTTTTGAAATAGATAGACAGTTGGTTGGCCGTAAGATTAATTGAATGCCATAAGCATGGAGGTAGTTTTTCCACCTACAAATTTATTTAATAGAGAATGAGTTGGTATAGATTAAAATATAAGCAGGTATATGCAAGTATTTGTTTGTTTGTGTAGGTTAAAATTGCAGAATAAACACAACATGGAATGAAAATTGATTTCAGATATATTTGCAAGCATAGTGAACTGTAATAAACAGATTGGCTAGATACGGATGGTATTTATGTAAAAATTATTTGTTTACTGTACAATTTTGCTTAAATCTTGATCAATGGATTATGGTTAAAAATTACAACGTTATAAAGTTGCCAAGAAAAAGCTGTCAATAAAATATGGATTATGGATAAAAATTCATTATCAAAAGCCTGAACAAGAAAATGGATTACGGATAAATTAATTTGTAAAGAATGACCATTAAAAAACTACTATGAAGATATCCAATTTTTTAAAAAATAAAAATGATGTGGTAGGGTGAATTCACAATGCCATTATTCTGATTTTGATGGAAGCTGCCTTTAGCTGGCGAATTCCATATATACAATCATAAACTGAAAAATGGCTTCCAAAGAACCAGTAATGTTTAATAATTTAATCGTTTTTGTTCACAAACATAAAAAGGTTTCCTTAGCAACCCGGTCGTAACCGCCATTTTATTTAGTCTATTAGAGTTATCTCTCTTTAAACCATAACATTTTTATTGTGAAGAAAATGATGAAATATCAGTGTCCTTTTTTAAATTTTAACATCGAAGATTTATACAAGCAGCTGTATAAGAAGTTGGCTTATATTAATAAACAGTAATGAACTATTTTAATTTAGTTTAAAATTGTCTCTGTTATGTCATCCAAAGAACACCTGCATTTGTTAAATGATAATCACAATCGAGTTTATGATTGCTATTAAAGTGACAAATTTATCTGTAAAGTCAAAACATTCACGTTATTATAGTAATTTTATTAGTTCATGAGTGTAACCAAGGGATAAGAGGTATTGCATTAGTGTAACCAAGGGGATAAGAATGGTATTGCATTAGTGTAACAAGGGGATAAGATGATATTGCATTAGTGTAACCAAGGGGATAAGAATGGTTTGCATTAGTGTAACCAAGGGATAAGAATGATTGCATTAGTGTAACAAGGGGATAAGAATGATATGCATTAGTGTAACACCAAGGGGATAAGAATGGTATTGCATTAGTGTAACCAAGGGGATAAGAATGATATGCATTAGTGTAACCAAGGGATAAGAATGGTATTGCATAGTGTAACCAAGGTGATAAGAATGATATTGCATTAGTGTAACCAAGGTGATAGAATGATATTGCATTAGTGTAACCAAGGTGATAAGAATGATATTGCATTAGTGTAACCAAGGGGATAAGAATGGTATTGCATTAGTGTAACAAGGGATAAGAATGGTATTGCATTAGTGTAACCAAGGGGATAAGAATGGTATTGCATTAGTGTAACCAAGGGGATAAGAATGATATTGCATTAGTGTAACCAAGGGGATAAGAATGGTATTGCATTAGTGTAACCAAGGGGATAAGAATGATATTGCATTAGTGTAACCAAGGGGATAAGAATGGTATTGCATTAGTGTAACCAAGGGATAAGAATGATATTGCATTAGTGTAACCAAGGGGATAAGAATGGTATTGCATTAGTGTAACCAAGGGATAAGAATGATATTGCATTAGTGTAACCAAGGGGATAAGAATGGTATTGCATTAGTGTAACCAAGGGGATAAGAATGGTATTGCACTAGTGTAACCAAGGGGATAAGAATGATATTGCATTAGTGTAACCAAGGTGATAAGAATGATATTGCATTAGTGTAACCAAGGGGATAAGAATGATATTGCATTAGTGTAACCAAGGGGATAAGAATGATATTGCATTAGTGTAACCAAGGTGATAAGAATGACATTGCATAAGTGTAACCAAGGGAATAAAAATGATATTGCATAAGTGTAACCAAGGGGATAAGAAGGATATTGCATTAGTGTAACCAAGGGGATAAAGATGATATTGCATTAGTGTAACCAAAGGGATAAGAATGATATTGAATTAGTGTAACCAGGGGATAAGAATGATATTGAATTAGTGTAACCAAGGGGATAAGAATGATATTGCATTAGTGTAACCAAGGGGATAAGAATGATATTGAATTAGTGTAACCAAGGGGATAAGAAGGATATTGCATTAGTGTAACCAAGGGGATAAAGATGATATTGCATTAGTGTAACCAAAGGGATAAGAATGATATTGAATTAGTGTAACCAAGGGGATAAGAATGATATTGCATTAGTGTAACCAAGGGGATAAGAATGATATTGAATTAGTGTAACCAAGGGGATAAGAATGATATTGCATTAGTGTAACCAAGGGGATAAGAATGATATTGAATTAGTGTAACCAAGGGGATAAGAATGATATTGCATTAGTGTAACCAAGGGGATAAGAATGATATTGCATTAGTGTAACCAAGGGGATAAGAATGATATTGCATTAGTGTAACCAAGGGGATAAGAATGATATTGCATTAGTGTAACCAAGGGGATAAGAATGATATTGCATTAGTGTAACCAAGGGGATAAGAATGATATTGAATTAGTGTAACCAAGAATATTGAAATGCTATTGCATTTCTGTTACCAGGAATACTGGAATGGTGTTGCATATCTAGAAAGTCAATATTGGTAATATTGGTATTGCATAAGTGTAACCAGAGAGATATGAGTGGTGGGATAAGTATGAATACATAGACAATGTTTATTGTCCAATTCAATTTTAAAAAACCATCCTACGTAGTTGGCCTTTACATTTTTCAACAAAAGTAACTGATACAAGATAAAGTATACATATATTTTCTCTGACAGAAACAAAATCAATATTTTATATGTATTTGTACAAGTATTTATTTCAGATGATCCTGAGGACCAAGATGATGAGCCTGGACCTAGCAGCTCCAAAATTCCAAGACTGGAGCATCAAAATAAAGGTAAAATATGTCCTATTTATCATCTATAACAAACATCTTTAGTGATTGAATAATCAAGTGACAAAACTTCAAATATATATATATATACACGAATATTTCACGTCGCGAGTTATAGGCGAAGCGGCAGAAATTTTGCCTGTGCGTTGCGCTGACACGGGGCCTCGTTGAATTAAGTTCGCATCCGAAAGAACCGTGACTTTCATTTTGTAATTCCGAGTGCTTGGCGAGAGAACAGTCACTACCCACTTTCAAGTCTTGAGGCTGACCCGGTCCGGATTCGAACCCACGACCTACGGAGCGAGGACTATACCAACTAAGTTATTGATCTGTAAGTGTAATGGATATTGATCACAGATATTTTTTTTGGTGATTATCGGTAAATTGATCTTTTAAACATTGATCATTGATGCATTTATTATAAGTATATCGATCGTGATCCTTGATAATTGATCTGTTGGTGTAATGAATGTTGATAAATTGGTCTTTGATAAATCATTGTGAATGTATTGATTTTTAATATATTGGTTCCTGATATATTAAGTATTGATTTATTGATTATCAATATTTTTATCCTACATGTACATACATGTATAATGATCACTGATTATGGATTATTGGTATATTGATTAATTATATATTTTCCCTTATATATTGGGATTCGATATATTGATTATTTATATAATCATTAATGGTATATTGATTAATGATCCCTGATACATGTATATTGATCATTGATATATTGATCCCTAATATATAAATTATTGATACATTGGTCCCTGATACATTGATTATAAAGTATTGGTTATTGATATATTGATCCCCGATATATCGATTATTCAAGATTTTATCCTTTATGTTGTATTGATCAGTTTTTCGCAAGATTTAAAGTAAATGATGAAACAACAAATTACGACGTTAACATTTGTAAAAAAAAAAAAGAAGTATTCCATTAATATTATTTTATTTTCCCTCAGTTATAATTAATCTACTTCTTGACTGAGTTTATTTTCATAATTAAATAAGATACACAACAGTTAACCTTTTTAATTATGTAAAATTTCAATACAAATAAATTTCAAATTTTCTTAAGAAATTGATTTTTGATATAATGTCAAAAATTAATGTTCTTTTGTGATGTTATCACTTTAAATAAACAAGTTCCTATTTAGATCTCTGAAGCCAATGTAAATGAAGTTAGATTGATATTTAGTTTCTTAGGCAAAAGATATTTGTCTGAAGTAAATATATAACAAATACCTGCTAAATTTCGATGTGCCAGATGTGCACATTTCGGAAAATCATTCCTCATCAGTGACACTAGGGGCCGAAAAAGTTGATTGATTAAAATACATACGCCAAACAGTTGCAAATTAATGAATCTAAAGTTCCAAAAATATAACTAAGAAGATCACAGTAATGTTAATCTTTTAATAAACAGGAAAGATCTAAGTGGCATTAATTTGGTGTATCCCAATATATCAAAATAATATTTACCTAATGTAACCAAAATGATGGAAGTGACATTAATCTAGTGTACCAAGGAGATCAGAATGATCATTTATGTTACCAAGAAGTGATGTAACATTATAAAATAATGTGTATGTATTGGAGTTTTAAGTACTTGCTGAAAATTATTGGGATTAAAGATTGATGAATTATTTAATAATTTTTTAATGTGTTTAAATTCTTTCCATCAAGAAAAATACTCTCTTTCGTATTTTAAAAAAAAAATTTGTTCATGTCAGCTGACATGCGCCTATGCTGTATGTGGATTAGTTTCGTTACACTTTAACATACTCCTGTTAAGATGACGCAGTTGTACGTTAATTATGTGCATTGTAATTGTATTTTTTCAGTTGATCGCAAGGAAGAAATCCATTATCAATTAATAGCTGAATTAAAAGAACACATATTCATCAAATGGTCTGGATATGATAAACTTTTAAGACGGCTTAGGGCATATAAAATAACACCAAAAGACATAGCAGATTGCAAAGAGAGTGAATGCAATCTTTTTGATTGTCTCGAACGCAAAGGTATCATTGAAGTTGGCAAATATGATGCTCTTCTGGAGGTGTTAGAAAAAGAAAATGAACCTGCTAGAAAGATTATCAAGTCATACCAGGCAAGGATTGAAGAAATATCTAGAAAAGAAGGTATAAAAATTTGCATTATTTCCTTTTGTTCTTGTCCAACAATACTGAAATGATTATCATTTATGGGTAACGGTACATTTTAAGCTATTGTTTTGACCCAACAAATTTGAGATTGTAAAATTACTTTTTTGTCCATGGTTTTGTTCTTTCAGTGTTTAAAAAATATAATCTTGAGAAAAGGTATAAAGATTACAGTATTCACTTTTGTGTCTGTCCATAAAAATGAATTGGTACTCTTTTTTTTTTTTTTTTTTTTTTTTTTTTGTTTGAATTATAAGCTTTGTTTCTAACCCGTCATATCTGAGAATAAAGATTTCTTTATTTCCGATTGTTTTCTTCTCTAAGATATTTTTAAATATTCTTACTGATCATTTTAAACCATTAAGGTGATTTTGTTACCTTGTTCCGTAATATTTGAAATGTTAAAATAAATATAGTTGATGCCTAGAAATAATATTTATTGTTTAAATGTTTTATGGCAACTGGCATTGTAATAAAAATAGATAGTGTACCCATTTCTCCTTTTATTGCACCTTTGCCATAATTGGAGTGAAGTAATGGTGTTTTTTTGTCTCAGTCAGGATCCTTCACTTATTTTACGGTGTCAGTTCTAGGATGGTGGAGGAAACCTAAAGTGCTAAAAAAACAACATGAAGCTTGGTTTTGCAAACTGACAAACGTTTTGATACTAGGATCTGCCGGAGTGGAAATTAAACTTAGGCAATGAGAACTGTAATCAGCGTGTTCTTGCTGTATACCACTTGGACAAGAAACTTTGCAATAGATTTTTTGGGGTAGCTGAAAAATATTCTTGTCCTCATGAAATCTGCACAAAAGATTACACCTATCAAATATAGATAATTTTTTTAGCTTTAAGGAAAATTCTTATTAGATACATATATAACTTTTGTTGTATTTTGTTCTTCATCGAATTGTATCGAAGTATTTTGTCTTTTTTGTATCCAAAATTTTTTTTTTCTTTTCAAAGATAATTTGATAGAAAATCCAGCAGTATATATCAGATAACAGTCACGTTTTTTTCTAACAATAAATCAATCTTTGGTAAAAAATCAAAATCAATTCCTTTAAATTAGAAATGTTAATCTAGTAATCTCTTTTTACAATCTCAGTCAAATGAAGGTATCCATCTATTAATAAATCAACAAGCCTTCTCCGGAAAATAACCTATAGGTAGTAGACCTCAGTCGTGATAAGGCCGGATGGGGGACGGTCGAAGCATATAAAAAACTCAGGGGTCTTTACTTAGACCCTGCTCAATTAAATTTGTTAATAAATAGCACTTTGCAATTTTGCCAAGGACAGGGCTTCTGAGGTTTGTTAAAGAATTAAACTGAGTTGGATGACTATCGCACTTTATTTCCGGCGTAAGGACTGGAGCCGCACAATGCACTACCTATGCCTGGACCACATTTTCGAGCAATCATTGCCATGTGCTTTTAGCATGATTGACACATTTTCCAAATTTCTGAAAAAAATGAATCAGACAAGGTATTGATTTTATATGAAAAAGGAAAAAGGAATATTTGAGGATTCAGGGACAATATGTGCGATTATATGTAGTTCGGGGTTTATTGACCATCAGATTCTTTGAAAATAGTCTATTTTGAGGTAAACTTTTACAATTTCTGTGTGGTTGCCATGGTAACAATATGTTTGCTAAACTTGTAAAAATTTGTATTTGTATTCTGATTTTAAAAAGTATCAACATTCCTGGTGTAATTCAAACATTATTGAAATATGGGTGCATAACACTAAAGGTGATATGACCAAAATTGGTCAATTTTGGCTGTCATTTCATGACTGAGGTCTGTAACCATACACATCCATCTTACCACAAGTCGTCAAATCTCTAATAATGGCATAACGTATATATATCAATTTCAGAAGATTCAAGACAAAAACGAGACGATGAGGCTGGACCTAGCTGCTCTAAAAGTAAAAGGAATAGCGATGAAGAACAAGGTAAAATCATAAATTGCATGTTGTCCCTAATCAAATTTTAAAAATTTAACAAATTTTGTATCGTATTTTGTTTGCTTATGTTCTGTTAAAGCTGTATTAAGTTTTTCAATTTCCTGACTTGAACATGCAGGAATTCCTGTGAATCAAAGGTGAAACCTGATAAATTGTATTAATTGTCCGTCATTAATATCCAAATTTATTTGCAATGGTGTTACGCATCCCTTACAAAGTGACAAATTTAATGAAACTCTGTGTTTAATTTATCGTATTTCACCGTTTTGTAATTATGTTTAAATGACCCGGTTTTTTATGACGTAACCATTTTCTAAGATAAGGTCCCACAGACAACATCTCGCCGTGAAAGCATTATTATTTCTGTATTTATTCGATCGTTAAACCAATTCTAACATTGTCCATCAGGAACATCATTAATTGGATCAACACTGTTATATTTTTTTCCTAGAGAAACTTAATACAGCTTTAATTAAAAGCTTGTTCAGCATTATTGGTCTGATAATTAGTTCAACGTCTTCTTGCTTTATTAGATAAATATAACAAAAATTAGTTGATTATTTAAAGAAATTGCATTGCAAAATAAAATATAGATGTAATACTTGTTTCAGCAAAGAAGAAACATAATTTTTTTGTAATTATTTTTATAATTTTTATTTGGTTTTTTTCAGTTACACTTTCTCCAGCATTACGTGAAATAGCAGGTAAGTTGGACATTAACGTTAGTACAACTAAATTCTAAATTCAAATACTTTTGAGCAAGATTGCTGTAAAAGTTTGTTTAGATGAATAAATAATTCTTAGTTGTTTATATATTGTATCAAAAAACGTTTTCTTTTTGCTGATTTCCATTTTTTTCATAATGTCTAGTTGTCCACTATAATATTTGTTTACAGTGTTTCTCAGAAAAAAGCTTTCCAGATATTTTGAATGTTTGATTTACTGGACTTGTTGCTAACAATTATTATATAATATTGCTGGAATAATTGCCCCTTCAATTACAATTTTTATAATTATCTTCTATATCTTCTTTATTATTTCCTTACTGTCCAGTGCAACTAAAAGAACTAAAAAAACAAAAACAAAAACTAAAAAAAAAAAAACAAAACAAAACAAAACAAAACAAAAACAAAAAATTTTCAAAACCGGCTAGTTCAAATATACACGTGGAGGTCCATCAAAAAAGGGAGGATTGATGACTCCTGTCCAGCTAGTTACACCCGTCAAGCGTGAAAACTAATTTGACAATTAAAGAACATGAAACTATGAAACGTCAAATATATCCAATATAAGTCACTTCTTGCTCATCAACAATAATGTGATGACGTTCATGACATTGTTAAGGTCTATCATTGCAATGTTTCCGAGTCAATAATTTAATTGTAAGCAACTTCCTTTGCACGAGGGAACAATACTTAGTTTTAAATACATTTCAACAAATGTGAATTTTATTCCACCAGCAGCGATACCTGCTCAGGTGTAGTAAATATATATCAAAAGTAGGATTTAAAACACTATTCACCATTGCTAGAGCATTAGTACCTTTTTTGATGTCTTGTTTATAACAACATTAGACTGTACTTTTATTAGCTAGTACTGTTTAAAGCTGCATTAAGTTTACCAATTTTCTTAATTTTTTGTGATTTTCATAAAATATATTTTTTTAAAAGTAGATATCTTCTAACCACGATCCGTGACATTCATTTTCTAAAATTTCATTTCTTTTAGCTGTAAATAAACGGAATTCTCTGACCGGTTGGTCAGTGTTCTACGATGATAATAATGAGCTTGGAGCATGCGCACGGATGTAGGGAAAAGCCTAAAATCGAAAGTGAAACAAGACAGATTGCATTAATTGTCCTTCATTAATATCCAGATGTATTTGAAATGGTGTTATTTATCCCTTACTAAGTCACAAATGACAAATTCAACGAAGTTCTGTGTTTAATTTATCGTATTTCAACATTTTGAAAGTTGTGTTTAAATGACCCGGGTTTTGATGACGTAACCATGTTCTAATATTAGATCCCAAATGCTGCATCTCGCTGGGTAAATGCTGTAATTTCTGTATTTATTCAAGCTTTTATCGTTGAACCAAATGTATCATTGTTCATTAGGAACATCATTTATTAGATTAACACCGTTTTAATTTTTTCTTTGGAAAACTTAATGCAGCTTTAAATTTAGAATTTAGAAATTTTTTCCACAAGAAACATTCAAATTTTACACATGCCAATTTCAAAATTTTAGAATAACCTACATCTTTTTTTTTCTTCGATTTGCATAAAATTCATATAAAATATATGAATTATTTAATGAACATATATTTGTTATATATTCACTACACATTTTATAATTTCGTCAATTCATAATAAGAAAGTTTAAATCTATATCAGGGTAGATTTTGTCCATTTTGTTCACATTGGTACCCAAAGATTCTATTCTCTAATTCATACAAAAACAGCGTTCAACTTTATACTAAGTACATATGTATTTTCAATATGCAAATCAAAATCTAATTTTAATATTATCAGTTTTGATCCGTTGAGTCCGTTTTTAAATCCGATATTTTAGTTACTATGGCAACCGAAGGAAATTTTCAATTTAGAACAACTTCATATTGGGAATAAATTCTCAAAACAAATTTTTTTCCATAACAAAAACAGTTATTGTTATTGTCTTTTTGTTGACGTTTTTATTGAGAAAACTGGTTTCTCATTTTATTTCCAGAACGTACCTTGAAAAGAATGAACAGACACTTGTCATCCAATACATTTGTACAGACACAAGCAGTAATAAAAGGCAAACAGCTATTAGATGAAAACAAAGTTCTTATTTATACGGGGCTCCCTGGTGAGGGAAAAACTGAAAATGCATTGTGTGTTCTTAATTTGATAAAGCAGGAAAATCCAAAGGATATATATTTAAAGATGGATTCTTTATCAGAGTGGACAAATGTGAATCCAAATTTGAACTTGGTGATTCTTTTGGATGACTGTTTTGGCAAAACAAATGCCAATTCAGCTCTTATAAATGATAACGAAAAATGGAAAGATATCGAATCTTGTATCAAAGAGGGAAAGGTAAGAATTATTTTGACAATAAGAAAACACATTTTTGTAAATAATCGTACCAAACTTGAAAATAATGGTACTGAACTGTTTATGAAGAGAAATGTTATAGATTTATCTACAGATAATTTTTATGAAACGAAAGGTAATAAAAAACTTATATTAATGACAATGGAGAGAAATGGTGTAGATTTAAGAACAGATAATTTTTGTTTAACGAAGGAAAATAAAAAAGACATATTACTTAAACACTGTCAAAGCAAAAATATTGAAATATGTGAATGTTATCAATGGGAAGAAAATCTCGCATTAGTTGATCAGACAGAAAGGAACCTAAAAATTAGTCAGTATACACTTGATGAAATTGTTAAAAAAGATTGTCCTATTGGTTTCCCCTATACATGTTATCTTTTCTTCAGCCATCCCAAATACACTAAACAGGGCACAAAATTCTTTGAAAAGCCACTTGAAGATCTGAAAATAAATATCAATGAACTTGCAAGCAGTAATTCAGAATACTTAGAAAAGACACAATATTGTTTGATGTGTTATATGATGTTAAAACATGGAGATATAAATTTAAAAGAACTAGATCAAAATATGTTGAACAAAATCTTCACATCTTTAGGGATAAAATTGCCCTCAGAAAGGGAAAAGAAAGAAGCTATTGAAAAATTAAATCATAGGTATGTAGTCGGAGAGTATCCCAAATTTTCATTGAAACATCAGACAATTTTAGAATGTGTTGCACTTTGTTTTGCTGATGATAATATCGAATTGTTATTACAACTTTGTAGTGAAGAGTTTATATCAGAGTTCATTAAGCCTTCTGATTATAAAAAGGAGGAAGGAGAGGAAGTTATCATATTAGATCCAAGTGACTATAGACTTGTCATTCGAAGATTTTCAGAGAGTCTTGAAATGCATTTCTCTTACAATTGGAATTACAAATGGTGGTGTGATTTGTGGTTAAGTAATCCTTTGATGGATGATAGACAATTTGTTGATTTATTGATAAATAGTATAAAGTCCAAAGATCGGAACGGAAATTGCAGTTTTTATCTTTATTCTAGAGCTTTTAGACATGGTAAAACACTAGTTATAGATGAGTTATATAAGTCATATTATGTTCTTCAACTTTACGTAACTGGCAAGTATTTAAAATATGCCAGTAACTATGGCCATACAGATACTGTGGAGTGGTTACTGAATCACAATGTAAGATTAATGAATGTCCACATTGCAATGAATATGGCTTCTACTGACACATTGACAGTCATGATGAATCATAAAAAAATAACACTGAGTCACGTAAAAGAGGCATTGACTTACAGAGGGTCCTGGGAGGGTATAGGTAAACATTGTGATAACAAGACAGTTGATGTAATGTTTAACAGATGGCCTGACATGGATACGGAATGTGTGTTAAATTTGCTCGAAGCATGCATAAGATGGGATAACCGCGAAACTGTTAGTTTTATTATAACCAAAAAACCTGATATTGCATCAAATCACTGTATGAGCAAATGTATAAAAATAGCATGTGTGATGGGTTCTATCAAAGTTGTGAAATTTATTATAAGCAAAATGCCCAACATCATTACACAACAAATCATGAATGTGTGTTTTGCGTCAGCTTGTATTACCAGACGTATTGAAATTCTTGAATTTTTACTGGATGTAATTCTCAATGATAATGAGACAACGACAAAGTATTTAAGAACATCCGGTGATAACATTTCAATAGTACACATTGCTTCTTATTTTGGACAATTTGATATTGTAATGAGAATTCTTAACATGGATGAAAATATTAATGGTAAAACTAGGACTGGTAGGAGTCCATTGTCATATGCAATATTGGGGTATACAAATTATAAGATTTTAGAAGAAAGGTTATTTTTAAAAATTAAGAATGAACTTTTTCCACAGTTCTGCAAAGAAACTAGTAGAAATTTTGATCAATTACCACAAGAATTATTACAGAAAAAAATAAAACTGTATACTTTTAAAATACAGGATTATAGGCAGATATTTAGTTACATGGTAAATCTAAATTACTTGACAGATTTAGACATGATCTTAGATGAACATGGCAGTACTTTAGCACATTACTGTGTATTATTTTACGATGTTGAAACAATTCAACTACTTATTAACAAATACCAGAAAATACTTTTCTCGAAGACAAGTGAAAATGTGACGTGTCTTCACATTGCTGCATTTTTTGGCTTGCATGACATTTTTGAACTTTTAGTAAAGACTGGATTGAATACAACGGACAGGGATAAATCAGGGAGAAGTGTATTACAGAATGCAATGTTGGGATATAGTTTAGAAAAAAGTTTAAAATATGGACAAAAAATTGACAATAATTTATTGTCGTTTTATTGTGGTAGTAGACATTTAGAGTTGATGGATATAGGCCATCACAAACAGTTAATATATTTTCTGATAGAAGATAATGATACTAATTTGAAAGATTTAGACATGATCTTAGATGAACATGGTAGTACTCTAGCACATTACTGTGTATTATTTCACGATGTGGAAACAATTCAACTACTTATTAACAAATACCAGAAAATAGTTTTCTCAAAGACAAGTGAAAATTTGACGTGTCTTCACATTGCTGCATTTTTTGGCTTGCATGACATTTTTGAACTTTTAGTAAAGACTGGATTGAATAAAACGGACAGGGATAAGTCTGGGAAAAGTGTATTACAGTATGCAATGTTGGGATGCAGGTTTGTTAAAATGAATGTTTATCATTTTAGTGAAAGTTTAATTGCGGATGAATCAGATCACGTTGAAAGTTCAACGGATGAGTCATCTTATTTTCCAGGTCCTTTTAGTATTGATAATAGAGATAGTATTAGTAGTAGTGGTAGTGAAGGTAATAGTTTCACCGGGTGTAACAGTGAAAAAAAAGGCGACAACGACAGTGATATTACACCTGACGCTGGTGATGAAATAGAGACTGTTTTAAAGAATAGTGATCATGAATTTGATAACAGTGTAAATCAGAGTGCCGAGCCTGTTTTAAAGAATAGTGATCATGAATTGGATAACGGTGTAAATCAGAGTGCCGAGACTGTTTTAAAGAATAGTGATCATGAATTGGATAACGGTGTAAATCAGAGTGCCAACTTTGTGTTGATGGGTAACACAAACTACATACAAACTACGAACTCTTTCTATCAGTTTTGCAATCGTGACAAAAGTTGTACATTTGGCACCATGTCTGAATACTCAGAGACTATGTTGAATCTGCTAAAACAAGACTGTTATAATATAACAGACCTATATATGGTACTTGATAAACATGGCTGTACTTTGGCTCACTACTGTGTTGTCTATAACAGTCCCACTCTTATAAAGGCATTATGTGATGTACACCCTAGTCTGGTATCAATACAAAACAACAATAATCACAAACCGATAGACCTAGCTGTATTGTTTGGAAGAGATGAAATCTTTGATATACTTTATCCTTTAAGTGAACAAAACAACGAAGAGCTATACCAACTGTCGTTTGAAGGTGGGCCATTTTGTGGAAGAGGATACCAGGAGAGAATATTACAAAATTACGCAATACCAATGACTATACGTGATTATGATCATGACGATGATTGTGGCATCTACCATTCGAAGGGTCCAGATTTCCTTTCAATTTTACCAACTAAACATGCACATATAAATATGGGCAATTGTAACAATTATGATTTAATCGAAGAAAAAATTAAAAAGAATGGTAACCCTGAAAAATTAAAGGAAATACTTGAAGAGATAAACAGAACAAAATACACCGATCCATTAAATTTGACTGACAGTTCCACTGACCAATCAGAAAGCTAGTTTTGCAAGCTTAAATGCCACGCCCCCAGGTCGGACAAACTCCGACAAATGGCGCCATGTTTACATGATAAACAACGTGTCAATTCTCATTATTATGTTTAGATAATTCGTAAATATCGACATTTTAAGTATTTGATTATGGTTAAGCATTGCTCACATGGAACTTGTAAGTCTGACAGTCGATATCCAGACAAATTAAACGGAGCTATATTCATTCCATTTGCAAAACCGCGAACTGACCTTGGTAAATGCTTACGATGGATTTCACTTTGTCGAAGACCGCACAGTCAGTTGAACAAAGAGAAAATCACCAAACACACGTATATTTGCAGTAAGGTAAGGTCTGATACTATATTATATTATATATATATCTACGGTCGTTAGATCATGTTTACATTGCCATACAAAAGTTCAAAGTAAAACTGCATTGTTTACATGCATTACTCTACAGGACAACACATGAACAGGTGCATGTACACCTTGTACATTGTGTATGTGATTTCAGTTAACTTTTCATATCTGAATTGGGTAGTCTTGTAATAAATTAATAGATGCTCCCACTCTTTATGGTCTTGAGCCTCAGGTCCATATATTTCCCCCCTCCCCCCCCTCTCTCTCTCTCTCTCTCTCTCTCTCCAGCTATGGCTAAGGCGCTACAATGTGCATATAGTATGCCCATTTACAAGTTGTATGCCATGCTAACTCCTCATCCTTTGATATGTCTGTACATTTTATAATTGTTATTTGAATTACACATTCACATGTACTTGAATTAAATCCTGATGTGTATACCACATTGGGGCCATTTTGAATGTCTTACTTCTGTAGTGACAGGAAAATAGGTCGTTTCTACTGACTGGATTTATGGGTTAACATTTAGCTCACTCGGTAGAGCATCCTGCCCATCACTGGAAGTTAAGCAACATCGAGCTTGGTTAATAGTTGGATGGGTGACAAAGATTCTCTACACTTCTGTAAATAACCACCCTTTCAAGGCTTTTGTCTTTTTTATTTAATTTTGTGAGTTTGATTATCACTTTGGTAATATTTGTTATTACATGTAATTTTACCTCATATTTTCATATTAAAAAAACACACTTGTTGAGTAAACAATAGAATACTAATATAAATACATTTTGTTTGAAATTAGCTTTGAATTTTTTTCAGCATTTCATCACTTTGGAAGGTCCAACACTAGAATATCCAGACCCTTGCGATGCTCTGACAGGAGAACTGAAACAGTCAAGGAGACAAATACAATATCAGGCAACCAGATCAATAAGTTCAGGGTGTTCAAAGTAAGATCCTTGGAAATATTACATGTTAAATACATATACATGTATTTTTGTAACAAGTTTATATTAAAAAGGTTTAGAGGCGGGCTGGTGGCTCAGTGGATTAGGCGTTCGCCTTGTAGTCCAAGATCTCTCAACAATGTGGGTTTGTGCCTTGTCTGGGCTCATATGTGAGAAGGCTCGGTGTCAGACTAACTATATTATGTGACCAAGTGGTATATACTATGTATCTGCCATACTGTGTGTCAGTGTACTAGCACTATAAAGACGGCGTAAGTCTGCACTGGTCAAGCAGAAGACGCCCACATTTACACACGTCGTGATATGACTAAAAATTGTTAATGTATTGTTAAACAATAACAAACAATGATAAAAAGTTTCAGACATTTATAAAAAAGCAATAATACATGTACAAGTTTATTCAGTAAATGCCATTGCACCACTACCTTTGCATTCATGTTAATTTATACCTCTGATAATTGTTATACACTTAATTCATTGACAAAACAGGGGGGATAGTGTTACTTATACTATGAAAAATAAGTGTATTACAATACATGATATAAAAATTTGTTTGACTTCCTCATGTAAACATGTACATGTAGCAATGATACCTTGTTCAACCTATTATTTCTATTAAAACACTTATTTTTTCATTATTGTTTGAATTCAATGGGATTCATTACTACAGTTTGATAATTTTGTTAATATTTTATTTATATTTTCAGATATCAAGAAAATAGACCAGAGGATTCCCTGGAAAATGGTGTATATTGTCAGACAGATGAGACTGGTATGTTTAGATTAAAAAAGTATTTTATGTACTCATTCATTTCTATTATAACAAAGGGGCCTCGGTGACCGAGTGGTCTAAAGCGCGCTTATGGATCACAGTGCCTCTCCCCCCGCCTGGGTTGAATCCCACTAGGGGACAGATCCTAGTGTGAGAAAGTTTGTCAGTTCACTTGCCGAAGGTCGGTGGTTTTCTCTGGGCCCTCTGGTTTCCTCCACCATTCCAAAACTGACCACCTCGAAATATTAACTGAAAGTTTCTTGACTTGGGCGTAAAACACCATTACTCCACTCCACTCTATTATAACAAAAGTATTTTTTGTAATTTCACTACAGATATGGCAAATTACATTTTTACATGGACAAAAGTTATAAGCAAGCAGGATGGTGATCTTCATAAAACTGTGAAAGCTGTAAAAACATTTTTCTCATAAATTCAGTATCAACTGGAAGTTTTTCAACATACAGGTCCTTCCTCGTGTATACAACAAAAACACAAAAAGATACACCAGTTACCATAAGTTGCCCTTGTACTTGATAGTAATATTCGTGTGATTTCTTCAGAGATAGAGAATCACCATCTTGTTTTAAACAAAAATTTGGAATTGAAACTGCTGCTTCATCTAATTTCATGTCTCTAGCAGAAAATGGACACTTGATTTCAAGAATCCCCGTCTCTCTTTCAATGCAAATTTTACCATCGGGTGTTGCAGCTAGAAATGAAAAATTAGGATTGATGACAAGTCCACAATAATGTATGTGGTGATTTGGATTTTTTTCCATATACACTTGTTTGGCTGTATTTTCATTTTTCTTTCCATATGTAGTGGCCTCTGATGTAAATTTGCAATCGGTAAAAATACTATCAACAAACTTTGTTGTAAAATCTTTCATTCTTTTGCATATTTTTGAGAATTGGGATGCAGTAATACGATTCTTTCTTTCTTTAAACCATTGAGGATTGCCAGCTTGTTGTTTGGTGTTTTTTTCAAGTGCAATAGCTTCGTTGTATGTTGTTGAAAGAAATGTATGCAGATGATGGTATTTCTTAATAATTTCATTATCAATATGCAAAGTTTGACTTGGGAAGGTAGTATCTCCACATGGTGTCTGTCTTACAGGTTGGTGGTGTTCCTGTGATCTATAATATCTCAGCTAAAAAAGCAAAACATAAAACTCTTTTATGTATAGTGCATATAATTTTCAAAGTAGGGACCAAGTTTTGGACCATACTATTACATTTGTAAATAAGATATATTTAATATTTAATTATATTCTTTATAAAAATCATGCTTTATTGAGAGTCTAGTTACGATTGATAAAATTACTATTTATTGTTTTTACTTTCAGTGCTTTCTTCCCTTGATATGCTTTCTCATGTATCAAGAATAAGACAGCTAAAAGAATGAAGAATTAAGGAAAGACAATATAAAGTTAAAAATTGAATTGGACAGCTGGATAAAACATAATACAAAATCTACTTCTGTAAAAGCTTGCCAGACAAATACAAACTTTAATTTCAACACATTGAATACTACACAGTCTCCAATTAAGAATCTGTTTGAGTTTTATACCGGATTGACATATGCTCGCTTTCTTATGCTCTTAAGTTTCTTGTTTCCAAGTGAAAATGGAAACCACAATCCTGTTGTCTATGACTCAAAAAGAAAAGAAATTCACCAGGACAAATTTCCATTGTCTGAGCAAGTATTTCTGTATTTATGTAGATTGAGAAATGGCCTTAGTATAAAAGATCTTGCATTTCGATTTAACATTAAAGTGCAAACAGTATCAACAGTGATAAATAGTATTGCAAAGTATATGTATGCAAGGTTAGGATCATTAAGTTATTGGCCTACTCGTAAGGTTTTAATAGAAAATATGACAGAAGCCTACAGAATTGACTTCCCAACATGCTTAGCAATACTTGATTGTACAGAAATAAAAACTGAAAAACCATCATCTTTGAAGCAGCAAAGTCAGTTGTACTCGGACTATAAGTCAACAAATACGCTGAAAGCACTTGTGGTATGTGACCCACGTGGATCTGTCATTTTTGTATCCGATTTATTTTCTGGCTCTATTTCAGATAACGAAATTGTAAGACAATGTGGGTTCTTAGATCACTTACGTAATCTTAAGGCTAATGGTTTTATTCATGCTAATGACAGTTTAATGGCCGACAAAGGATTTTTGATTGAAAATGACTTGAAGGAAATTAATATTGAGCTAAATATACCCCCCTTTGCATCAAGTACAAGGCCTTTCACAGAAGCAGAGGTTTCTCTTACCAAAAAGATAGCACCACACAGAATTCACATTGAGCGAGCTATTAACCAAATTAAGTGCTTCAAACTGTTGAAAAGAGTCATACCAGTCAGTCTTTTTCATTCTATAAATTTTCATTGGTTTAATGCTGCAATTCTTACGAATTTTCAGGATATATTGGTAAAAAATTGAAAAACTTGTATATATATATATATTTATATTCTGTTAAACTTTTTATTGTCATATAAGCATACATTCTGATGAAAATTTTATCTTGTATGTATGTTTTTCTAAAATTTGTTCACTGTAAATCTAAAAAGTGTACATATTGCACAGGAGCACTAGCACATATTTGATTTTCCCCATCATGATAAATATTTTTGTGCAATGCATACTTGAATAAAAGATTGTTTTAATACATGTACATCTTTATGTCTATTTTGTGTCAGTAGTTTTTAAAGTTCAAGCTTTTATTCTCACCTGAAATGGTAACATTGAGCCCAACTGAACATTTCCCAGGGCTGTTTGTTGGGTTTCAATTGTCTCGTAGTTTAGGAGGTACTGCAGTGGAGTGTCTCTAGCTGCTGGATTTAATTTCAGTTTTTTTACATGCTCTGCTGTTACAACTGGTATGCTGAAAATGATTTAATATATGGAAACTTAAATGCATTTGATAATGCACAGTAAGACCAAAAAACTGAAAAAAGTGTACATCAATACTTGTATATTTGTGCTGCAACAAATTTGGCCATACTTAAAACAATATGACTTAAAACTCAGACAAAATATTTCACTGTGCTGTACACATCTATTGATTGATTGATTGTTGCTTTTTAAATGTCGTTTTGAAGTTTTTCAGTCATTTCATGACATGAACATTTTTAGTCTTCTTTCTCATTCGTTTATTTGGCGAGTGTTTGTGGGGTGCCTGGGTATCTGAACTGCATCTCCTAGTACGGACTGATGCAACTTTTAGGTGCTAGTACACTGAGACAGTTGCTGCAGCCTAATTACTATCCCCCTATTCCATTATCCTGACACGAGGTAAGCCAGTCATTTTCCTAAACCATTAATGCCGAGTGCCATCGAAAACTCTTCAGATAAAACTGATACATACTTATGATACTATACTAGGATTAATAATGTAGTTGAAATACATGTTCCTAACATAATTGAGATGCTTTAAAACTGTTTCGTCCTGGCCAAGGGAACTCATCAGGTGGCTTGTGGCTACTAGGACAGTTTTAGTATTCATTTACAAGTAGCACTGCATGTACATGTATGTGGAATATGTATAGTTGTATATGTTTTATTGGACAGTGGATATTTTTACCTATTATCAAGGGGAATACTGTGCACTGGTTTCTTTTTTCTTAGAGTTGGCTTTGGCTTGGCGAAGACCATAGCTGTAACTAGCTCTGGATCTATCTTGGGACCTCTTGGCTTGTGCCACTGCTGTGGAATACTTGTGCAAGCAAGTTCTGAGGGGACATCTGTCAGTCCTAGGTTTTTGTAGTGTGTCAGTTGGTAGATCACTGCAACCGTGTGACTGCAACTTCCAGTTATTCTACATGTATGAATTGAAGATAAATTTTCAGATTTATACATGCTGTTCATGTACTTTTCAAAAGAAAAATAGTCGCACAGATCCAATTGGATGTGAAAACTTTGATGTATATTTACTGACTAAAATTTGCAAAAAGCTTGCGTCTTTTGAACTAATTAAAAATTATTTACACATACCAAATTGTTATACTCGTTTAAAAACATGGCACTGGTTCAGTATTGTTTGTGATCTATGCGTGCAAGTGTGCCTGTGTAGGCGGGCTGTGCATGTGTGCTTGTAGCAAGGCCGGCCTCACCCTCGACAAAATTCGAATGTAATGGATGGTTTTAGCAGAATTAAAATATGATTAATACACGTGTATTTTGTGGGTTATTGGATAAATAAAGATAACTGAGAGACAGATGGATTAACAACACAAAGACATCATGTAGTTAACTCTAAAACTTAATTAATCTACTGACAATAGGCTTAGATTCTAGCCACTACTAGCTAGGTGTCAGTATCGGTCATTAGCATTATATCGTGGCTGTAGTCTAAGGAAGTAGTTATTACACATACTTTAAAACACATTAAAGAACTTACCCAGCTTTGCATGTGCAATGCCGTTCCGTTATATCCTTTTCTTCTGCATCGATGGTTAACGTGATACAGTGGGGAGTTTCCGATTTTTTCATCGACCGGTAGCATTTGGCACCCACGTCAACACAACTTTCCTTATTACTGCCATGTAATTTGATGCCATGAACATAGCCATTTGTAAAAAAATTATATCCCCTCTCTCTGGCACGTCGGGTTAACTCGACTCCTTTAAAATACTCCAGAGATAGGTCAAAAGGTATCGCGGTTAAAGATTTTGGAATTGCCGCCATTGTTTACTTTTTTGTCCGACCGGAGGTGTTGTCAAGGACGTTGCTAAGGGGGCGGAGCTAAGTGGATGAAAACTGGATCGGTGTATTATCCAACATGAACGACTATGTGTTTAGTTGGTTAGGTATCAGTACACAAAAACAATAATCACAAACCAATAGACCTAGCTGTATTGTTTGGAGGAGATGAAATCTTTGATATACTTTATCATTTAAGCGAACAAATCAACGAGGAGTTATACCGACTGTTGTTTAAAGGTGGGTCATTTTGTGGGAACTTATACGAGGGAAAAACATTAACACATTGGAAATTAGAAATGAATACACATGATTATGATCATGTTTATAATGATGATACTAGCAATAAATACTTGATGTATGATCCAGATTTCCTTTAAATTTTACCAACTGAAAATGATAAAATAAAAATGGGCTTTTGTAAAAATTATGGTTTAATCGATAAAAAAATTGGTAACCCTGAAAAATTAGAGGAAATACTTGGAGAGATAAACAGAACAAAATTATCCAACATGAACGACTATATGTTTAGTTCGGTAGATAACATACATTGATAATGAAAGACACTCTTCACAGCTAAACGACTGTTTAATTTGTAAGATTAAAAAAGAATGTAAAAATAAAAACTATAGCTTTATTTATTGTGAAAATAAGCTTAGATTGTAATGTAGCTCAATACAACCGTTTGTGTTTATACTTAAACTTTTCAATATCGTCTATGATACCGTATAATGGGTAATGTTTCCGGTATTTTGCGGTCACGTTTTAACCACGAAAAATTAAAGCGCAAATATTTCAAAACAAATGTTAATGGTGTTAACAGTTCTTAATGACGATTTTATTCATTGCATGTTTTATTTTCAGTCTGCAACATGTGTCTTTATGTGAAATAAAATATTAAATATTATGAAGTACCGTTTTCATTTCTGGATTTTAGTTTCCGCTTGTAGCTTCCGGAGTCAATAAATTACACATGAGTCTAACTTGTTATACCGTATTCAGGGTAAAATTTTTGATTTGAAATTGCACAGACTAAAGAAATAATTTTGAAATTACAGAAACCGCGAATTATAAAAACGCCAAAATAATTTAGAGGGTTTTTATACTAAAAACCGTGAAAATTTCAAAACGCAAAAATCACCCCGTATACGGTATTTAAATGGTTTAAACCATTTAAGCGCCATTTTCTAGCTTTTAATTTTGTTTAAACTAAAGTCCCTAAAATCTGAGTTATTGATTTTACGGTTATTTTTCCTATCATATTCCTGTGATGAACAATATTTGTTAAAAAGGTCCAAACTATACATAATTAACTGAAATGTAAAGTTGACACAATTATATACGTGTCAACAAGGATGTTTCTTGGTCACTAGGTAGGTTTTACAAAGTTCATACAGTACTACTAAATATTCGTGAACACGAATTATAAATATATAACAAATACCTGCTTAATTTCGATGTACCATATGTGCACTTTTCAGAAAATCATTATATGTTTTTATTGTTTTTGTCTTGTTTCTATCAACGTTTTCGGCCCCTAGTGTCACTGATGAGAAATGAATTTCTGAAATGTACAGATCAAAACTGAACATGTCTTTTTTTGTTAGATTTTATAACATATCAGAAACGTTGCATTGAAACGAAGTTTAAGGTTAAGTTTGATAATTTGTATTTATATAATTTTCGAACTTAAGATTAATTAATTTTCAACTGTTTGGCTTATGTTTTTTTTTATCTATCAATCTTTTCGGTCTTAGTGTCACTGATGAGGAATGAATTTCTGAAATGTGCACGTCTGGCACATCAAAATTTAGCTGGTATTTGTGTTATATATAATAATAATTTTTGAAATAGGGGTATATAGGTATTATTGTTTTTTATTGATGATGTGTACAGACTGTATTATGTTAAATTATACTGATTTCGTTATGTATTCTATTGACATCAGTAAGTAGTAGTTTAACTAATTTCATTTTTAACCTAACTAGTTTTCTACTATCATTACGTACACTTTTATAAACAAAATTCTGAAAAATGTCTTTTTATATTATCCTTGTTACGTCATAACATTGTTGAAAAGTAATTTTATGTAAATGAACAGTTATGTGAAATAACAATTTTATTAAGATTTTTGTAACATGTTTCCTGCATTTTTAATTTAGGTTATATTTTACTTTATTCTTATCGGTTATTGTCATAAAGTTCTCTTCATTTAAATATTTTTGGCTAATTGTTAACTTTACAATTTCTGGTTTAAGTTGTATTTTTATTTACATTTAAATAATTATCATTATGAATACCAAACTTTTTCACCTTGATTTTGTTTTGTTTTGTTTTTGTTTGTCTGTTTTTTTTTTTTTTGGGGGGGGGATAATGATTTGGACATGGACAGGTATGTCTGTTTTTTTTTGGATTGTGATTTGAACATGGACTGGTATGTCTGTGTTTTGGGATTGTGATTTGAAAACGGACTGGTATGTCTGTGTTTTGGGATTGTGATTTGGACACAGACTGGTATGTCTGTGTTTTGGGATTGTGATTGGACATGGACTGGTATGTCTGTGTTTTGGATTGTGATTTAGACATGGACTGGTATGTCTGTGTTTTGGGATTGTGATTTGGACATAGACTGGCATGTCTGTGTTTTGGGATTGTTATGTGGACACGGACTGGTATTTCTGTGTTTTGGGATTGTGATTTGAACACGGACTAGTATGTCTGTGTTTAGGGATTGTGATTTGGATATGGACTGGTATGTCTGTGTTTTGGAATTGTGATTTGAACACGGTCTGGTATGTCTGTGTTTTGGGATTGTGATTTGGACACGGACTGGTAGGTCTGTGTTTTGGATTGTGATTTGGACACGGACTGGTATGTCTGTGTTTTGGGATTGTGATTTGGACATAGACTGGTATGTCTGTATTTTGGGATTGTGATTTGGACATGGACTGGTATGTTTTTGTTTTATTTTCTTTCATCATGCACGCTTTTAATAGTATGAGCATTTTTGAATTTATTTTATTAAATACAAAAAAAAAAAAAAAAAAAAAAAAAAAAATACCTGCTTATTCTGAATAATGAAAGAAATTTAATTTTCAATATCTATTGTCTAATCCTATCTCAATATTTCTTGAACGATTTTAAGTTCAATTGTAGAAGTTTTTCATAGTTTTATTTTTTGATTTGGTTCGTGGACCTTACTGTCAAATAAACTTATAATTGATTTCCTGATTTTTTTCAGAATTTTTTTCCTTGCAATAAATTAAACGCAGTTTATTATACGGTTGTTGTTGGAAAACATTCAAGATCCTAAAATTTTGCTTATTACTTAAACGTCAGAGCCAGAGAACGATTGGTTTCGTGTGGTGAAGTACATTGTTTGTAACATAGTAGACATGAACATGACTGACCAAATAAATATCTCAAAACATATCAGAGATAAACATATCATATGTCGATGATTTGATGGCAAGTCGTTCTTAGTAACTAGAGGCAGTCATGTTTTGGGTCGATGATTTGATCGCCTCTTGTTCTTGGTAGGTATCGAGAGACAATCATGTTTTGGGTCAATTGTTTGATGACACCTTGTTCTTAGTAGGTATCGAGAGATAATCATGTTTTGGGTCAATTGTTTGATGACACCTTGTTCTTGGTAGATATCGAGAGATAATCATGTTTTGGGTCAATTGTTTGATGACACATTGTTCTTAGTAGGTATCGAGAGACAATCATGTTTTGGGTCAATTGTTTGATGACACCTTGTTCTTGGTAAATATCGAGAGATAATCATGTTTTGGGTCAATTGTTTGATGACACCTTGTTCTTAGTAGGTATCGAAAGATAATCATGTTTTGGGTCAATTGTTTGATGACACCTTGTTCTTGGTAGATATCGAGAGATAATCATGTTTTGGGTCAATTGTTTGATGACACCTTGTTCATAGTAGGTATCGAGATGATCATGTTTTGGGTCAATTGTTTGATGACACCTTGTTCTTAGTAGGTATCGAAAGATAATCATGTTTTGGGTCAATTGTTTGATGACACCTTGTTCTTGGTAGATATCGAGAGATAATCATGTTTTGGGTCAATTGTTTGATGACACCTTGTTCTTGGTAGATATCGAGAGATAATCATGTTTTGGGTCAATTGTTTGATGACACATTGTTCTTAGTAGGTATCGAGAGACAATCATGTTTTGGGTCAATTGTTTGATGACACCTTGTTCTTAGTAGGTATCGAGAGACAATCATGTTTTGGGTCAATTGTTTGATGACACCTTGTTCTTGGTAAATATCGAGAGATAATCATGTTTTGGGTCAATTGTTTGATGACACCTTGTTCTTGGTAGATATCGAGAGATAATCATGTTTTGGGTCAATTGTTTGATGACACCTTGTTCTTAGTAGGTATCGAGAGACAATCATGTTTTGGGTCAATTGTTTGATGACACCTTGTTCTTGGTAGATATCGAGAGATAATCATGTTTTGGGTGAATTGTTTGATGACACCTTGTTCTTAGTAGGTATCGAGAGACAGTCATGTTTTGGGTCAATTGTTTGATGACACATTGTTCTTGGTAGATATCGAGAGATAATCATGTTATGTGTCGATGATTTGATGACACCTTGATCTTGGTAGATATCAAGAGACAATCATGGTATGTGTCGATGATTTGATGACACTTTGTTCTTCGTAGATATCGGGAGATAATCATGTTATGTGTCGATGATTTGATGGCACATTGTTCTTGGTAGGTGTGGAGAGATAATCATGTTTTGGGTTGATTGTGTGATGAAACCTTGTTCTTTGTAGATAATGAGAAATGATCGTGTTTTGGTCGACAGTTTCATGACACCTTATTTTAACAAGAACGCTTTTTCTTTTGTATTTGAACTTTCTTGTCTTTATATATTGATTTTAATTTTAATTCTATATTTAATATGAAACGCAATGAGAAATTATCGTCATATAGAAAACTTCATCATGATTGATAACTAGACGGACCTATCCAACAAAAGGTAGACAATGAAGACTTTGGTCGAATAGCACGATCCTATAAGTTCATTTTTTAGATTATAAAAACTTTAAATACATTGTAAAAGAGTTAAACTTTTTATAAAGCATTGTAAATTAAACATTGCTTACGTATATTGGATTATTTATTCATTGTTGTTTTAGAATTAAAATGTTTTTTATTATATATCATATATTGTTTTTGTAAAAACTGGGATTTTTTAAAAAGAAGTTCTTTTTGTAGTTCATATATTTTTTTAAATACTTAATTTTAAAGAAGTGTCTACATCTATTTACATTTCTCAAGGTAGGTCAAACGTCTTGTTTTATAGTTTGTCTATTCTGTCATGGCTTATGATTGGTTGTTTTATTTGTTGTTTTTCTTGTCTAGTTTGTCCGTTATGTCGTGGCTTATGATTGGTTATTTTATTTGTTGTTTTTCTTGTCTAATTAGTCTGTATTTTTATGGCTTTTGATTAGTTGTTTTAATTTTTGTTATTCTTGTCTAGTTAGTCCGTTCTGTCGTGGCTTATGATTGGTTGTTTTATTTGTTGTTTGCCTTGTCTAGTTTGTCCGTTTCTGTCGTGGCTTATGATTGGTTGTTTTATTTGTTGTTTGTCTTGTCTAGTTTGTCCGTTTCTGTCGTGGCTTATGATTGGTTGTTTGCTTTGTTGTTATATACAGTATATACATATTTTTTCTAGTTCCAACAATGAACAAACAACTTTTATGAAATCTATTAAAATTTCAAAAGACCATATAATTTTACTTTATTTTATTTTTTATGTTTCTAAATATATGTCCAAACACGAGAAGTTACCATATACGACGAGAAGCTATATATGTTTTAAGGCAGCGAGTGAACGGGTTAAAACTAGAATTATTGTATATTGTTCATTATAAAGTATATTGTCAACTTATACCAGTTATTTAAAAACAGTCAAAGTTGTTCATTCTCTGTTTTAACATGTAATAAGATTTTAAAAAGTTTTGTAAATAAGTTATATTCTGTATGATTTTGTTAACTTGATTTAAACTTATGTCATTATTTTTTCTTTAGTTTGAAAAAAATAAACAGTTTTAAAAAATAAATATAGCTTTAAGATTTAGTTATTTAATTTTATTGACGTAATACAAGTTTAGATTATGATCTATCACATTTTCCAGGTTCAAGTTTTTAACTGAATACGTCAGTTTTCAAAGTTTTAACTTGAGTATCTGGTTTGTAGAATATATAATTTAAATAATTTTTGCGAGGCGATGACGTCATTTTGGAATCAGAATGCAGATTTATTTTATGGAATGGCTAGTAAAGTTCATAGATGAAAAAATTCAAAAAATTTCTTACAAACAAAATTTACTAAAACATATATACAAATTTCGGAAATCCAATTGTTATAGAAAATAATAAAGAATTATCTAAACTTTCAATACAAAAAGAAATTACGATTATTAGTGTTCTAATTAATCCGATTTTAAAACTAAGAAAAGAGGACAAAACAGTATTATAAATAATTCTTTATGTGGTCATTTCTCTACAATTCACTTTGTTTGTTTTTGTTTAACAGAAGTGTTATGTACATGAGATGTATATTTCTGCACACAAAATAAATAAAAATCAAATTTTACATTCATTATGAAAGAAAAAATGTAAACTCTCCCTCTATCTGTGATTATTTGTTCACATCTAATGATGATGTCATATATTCCACAGGTGTTGATAAGGTCATCAATTTATTTTAATGACGTAATCACCTCTTAACAAATACACACTGGGCACCAGTCATCATTCAAAACTAAACAGTATTCCGGACAATTTTCTGGTACAGATTTACATGTTGTACCTGTAAAAAAAAGAAAGGATTCAAACATTCTTCTGCTCAGCATAATTCTGTAGAATTAATAATGTTGTCTTTATATGAGAGAGAGAGAGAGAGAGAGTGTGTGTGTGTGTGTGTGTGTGTGTGTGTGTGTGTGTGTGTGTGTGTGTGTGTTGTAAAGTTGTACACACCTTTTGAATTTTCTTCGATGGAAACATTTTCATTTGGTTGTGAGGTCACAAAATCTGTTTCGTCTTTTGCAATCGCTTTCAGCCTATTAACTTGTAAAAATAGTTCAGTGTTTAAAATTAACTCAATATGCTCATTATCTGTATGCTCGTCGTGTAATTAGTGATTTTCCGGAAACAAGACCAATGTGTGTGATTAGATACCGCGTCATTTGACGTCATCAAATAATAGATCATTTGATTTAACCGACGGCAACACCTTTTTCCTGACGTCAATAATTATTACATACATAATATAACTCATACATACTGGTCAGTCCATGTTTAAATCACAAAAACAGTTTAAAAGTAATTCAAAATGTTTATTATTTTTACGTTCGTCATGTTATTAGTGGGTAGTTAAGGAATCAAAGCTAAAGCTAATAAATATTCGCAGAAATATCACGCGTCAAAATATTTTTTAATAAAACACATTAAATTTTATGGAATTTTTGGGGTTTTATTAAGGATAATTGATAGGACTTTTTTTTTTTATTTTAAGCAATTTCTTGAAATCTAGTGTCTAGTGACATAATTACTTATTTTTAAAGTCGTTAAAACAATAAAATCC
This sequence comes from Tegillarca granosa, assembly GCA_029721355.1. Classification (NCBI taxonomy): domain Eukaryota; kingdom Metazoa; phylum Mollusca; class Bivalvia; order Arcoida; family Arcidae; genus Tegillarca; species Tegillarca granosa. The sequence goes on along the minus strand of JARBDR010000367.1, from coordinate 579,810 downwards.
ATTTAATAAAAGAAAACAAAAACCAGCCATTGGGTGACGATTTCTGTAACAGTAAAGAGAAATGCAGTTGCAAAACAGGGATGGAAACCCAAACAATGGGGACAAAAGCGTGACAACATACCGGTTAATGTTCACAATCATAAACTATATATAACATTTTTCATATTAATCTAATACAAGTGAACTTTGACCAGTGGTTAGCTGTGTCGGAAAGGAAAGCACCTCCTGCTTAGTTAGCTGCACCCGCCACAAGGGAAATCGAAAGTGATAATAAAAGGAAAACGGAATTATGGAAAAACATGGAACTATGGAATAACATGAAACTATTCCTCTTCAAATCCGAGATAATTTTGAATACAACTGTAATCTTTTGGTGACTTAAGTGTCAATTATTAGTGTTAAATATATAACAAATACCTGCTAAATTCTAATGTGCCATATGTGTACGTTTCGGAATTTTATTCCTTATCAGTGACAACAGGGGCCGAAAAGTTTGATAGATAAAAAATATAAGCCAAATAGTTGAAAAATAATGAATCCAAAGTTCCAAAATTATATGAAACCAAATCCAGCTAAGGAATGCTTTGCATGAGGGAACAGACTTTAGTAATAAATTAATTTCAAAAATAAAACGCCTTAAAATTTTGCTAAATGGTATATTTTCTGACAGCACAAAGTACTGCCTACTGAGTTATGGATACCCCTGGGGAGTTTTACTCCATCAGCAGCGGTACCCGATATCTTTATCTTCCTACTGAGTTATGGATCCTATTTGCCACTTTCTTCTTAATCTTTGCTACAAGACGTTCATTCTCAAACTTTCTGCAAGCTACCAAGTTTATGCTTTTTACAGTTTTATTTTTACTGCCCTTTAATATTCCTTTTTGGTATATGCAAAAAGAAAGGACCATACAACAGAATGACGCAAGATTCAATATCAATTTTATGAAAAGAGTTTATAATGAATACAAGAAAGAAAATTCTGAACATAAATTAAGTAGAATAACCAAAAAGTCCTAGTTTGAAAATTTTCATCAAGCCATGTATAATATAGTCTTAAAAAGTTAATTAATTTTCTACACGAGAAACTAGACGCCCCTAGCACTATAGGTTAAGCAATATTATAACGCATAAAACAAATCTGATTTTTTATGGTTAACCATAACTTGTTGGGTTTAAGTTACCAATAGCAATGGCAATCTTTTACTTGTTTATTGGAAAAATAATTCTGATTTATCAAACATTATAAAACAAAAAAAATTTGAATATTATGATAATCTCTAACAAAATCAACGAACTAATAGTTAAAAGACTAAAATTTTACCAGATACAGTGGTGGGTGTTTCCAGAGGACAGGAACACTTTGCACACCAATTTTTATCCAAGGTAACACATTTACCTGGACAAAGGGGAGATAATCCTTTACAAACTGAAAAATATAACCAAATACTATATTCAATATCTCATTATCTAATTGTAATTTTTGTCTCCTAGTTGAGTTTAGAAAATAAATATTGTCAGATTCAGTCTCTGTTTTAAACTGGTTTGCTTCAGAAAAGGAATTTTGTTAGCATTGTATCTTGAAATATTTGTTTGAATTTCTAGGACCCTTATGGCGGTAGCTCAGTTGGTAGAGTGCTCGCTCCGTAAGTGGAAGGTCGTGGGTTCGAATCCCGGCCGGGTCTGACCCAAGACTTGAAAGTGGGTATAGTGACTGTTCTTTCGCCAAGCACTCGGCATTACGAAATGAAAGTCGCGGTTCTTTCGGATGGGACCTTAAAATAAACGAGGTCCCTGCTGTATAATGCCATCAGCGCAACGCACAGGCAAAATTTCTGCACTTTCGCCTATAGCTGGCGACGTCTCGATATAAGTGAAATATTCTTGACTGGGACGTTAAACACCATTACTCAACTCAACTCCCTATGGTACATTATATTTATACAATAACTTTTTCTATAACTGAATTGATTGATGATTTATTTAATGGGGTTTATGTCCCAGTCATGAATATTTCACTTGAAGATGAAGCGGCAGAAGTTTTGACCTTTGTATCGCGCTAAAGGTAATGTGCAGGGAGGGTTCTTTATCTATTCTTAAGGTCTTATCCGAATGACCCGTGGCATTCATATCGAGAGCTTACCAAAAAATCACTTCCAACTCTCAAATCTTGGTCAGACCCGGTCGGGTTTCGAACCCCGCTCTTCCTGGCCCATACGAAGCGAGCACTCTACCAACTGAACTACCGGTAGTGGTTTTATAACTGAATTGACTGCTTTTACGATAGTTTTATATGATTAATTTAAGTGAAACCATTCACAAATTTTTCATAGATAAAATTAAAGATTTCTTGTGGTTTTGCGATTGGTGTTTCTTGAAACAATGAAAGCCATGTTTTTTCACATTGAAGTTTAACACCGTAAATATTAAACAATTTGAGGTATTATCAGTGTCCAATTTTAATCAAAATGTTTTAAAATTGTTAAAAAAACTAACCAAACTAAAATTCAGAAGTTTGCTATTCGTAGGAAAGATTTTGATGTGTAGTGAATTATGAATGAATAATAATACCGAAATAAAAACAATTGATAGCTGAGTGAAGTAAATGGGAATTATTTGAAAAATAAGCTCCACTGTCACAAAAATCATTCAAAACCTAAATAGCCAATCATGATGAATTCTTCAAAATGACGCAAAAAGTTCTTTACCGTAAGTGACAAAAGGCCTCCTTAACAGAAGCAACTTGTTGGTGAAAAACGTGTGTCTGGCAAATAGCTAATAAATAAAATAATTTAAAAAAAACCCCAAAAATATTTACCAGGGAAAACACATAACATGAAAAACGCTATAATAACATTAGAAATAGTATAAAAACAGTATTTGTCCGACTAGCATTTTTTTGTATTCGATTTTCGAACAGCCGTGCTAGACACAACTTTAATAAGTACCAGTCAAGGATATTTCACAATGAATATAGTTTAATTTTGCCCAGCTGTTCTATAAAAACGAGGATTTTTAAAAGCCTTGCCTAAATATCACACTATGTAAAAAGTAGGTCTATGTTAAAAACGTTTTAAAAAACAATTTACATAGTTATATGTCTACTTTCTAAATGTCAAATGTGACTAAATCTGTCCATCATTAAATCTGTTTTTTCTGCTTTTATAAGGTGGTGACCTTCCAGGATTTTGTAAAACCATGACTGACAAAACTCAATCAACGCTAGCGCTCTTCTTTATTACATTTTTTTCTGTTTGAGTGATTATTTTAAAAGAATCGGCTTAAAATACGCTTTTAAATACACTTCATTGGTAAATACACTTCATTTGTAAAATTTGTGAAAATTAGGAAAATATAACTAATTGTTAAAAAAGACAATAATAGGTTTATAGCAATACATTTACTTTTTATGACAAATTTAAACTAAATGATCAATTAATATAACTGTAACCGAAATTCAAATTTGCAAAATTTAAAATTACGTCGGCCATCTTGTACTTTTGCTGTTCATGTGGGACTCAAATTTATTATGAATCAGTCATAGACCCTCCTCACCAAATCTGGTTTGATTCGGCAAAGCAGTAAAGTCTAAAGACGCATGAATACACGCACCCACACTTCAAAGTGCATATATAGACAGCTAATTATCAAATCCTTAGTGTAAAACGATTGCTGAATTGAGTTTCTATATTGATATGGTTTACCTTGTTCCGTAGTGTACCGTTTCATCTGTATACCTCGTTCCGCGGTGGACGATCTGGTTGTCATTTTGGTTGTGGTTATATCTGGCGGTATGTTTATGCAGAAACAAACACTACAGTAGGTCAGAGGATCAATTAACAAACACTCTTCTGGACAATGGTCTGTTACTGGTGGACAAACTGAAATTAAAAAAAAAAACTTTACTAACCCATATCATTTGACGAAGACTTAAAATGTATTTTGAATATATTACAATTACCAGTTTGTTTATGTTGGTCGGTCAGTTTGGGTGGGTTGGTCTGTTTGTGTTGGTTTGTTTGAATTGGTTGGTTTGGTTCGGTTTGTTTGTTTTGGTTTATATGGGTTGGTTAGTTTGAGTTGGTTTAGTTTGGTTTGTTTGTTTTTGTTTATTTTGGTTGGTTAGTTTGGGTTGGTTTGTTTGGGTTGGTTAGTGGTTTGTTTAGGTTGGTTTGTTTGGTGTTGGTTGGTTGGTTTTGGTGGGTTGGTTGGTTTGTTTGTTTGGTTTGTTTGGGAAAGTTTGTTGGTTTGTTTTGGTGGGTTCGTTTGTTTTTGTTGGTTGGTCTGTTTGGGTAAGTTTGTTTGGGTCTTGGGTCGGTTGGTTTGTTTTTGTGGGTTGGTCTGTTTGGTGGGTTGGTTTGTTTGGATTGGTTGGTTTGTTTGATTTGGTTGCTTGGTTGTGGTGTTGTTTAACGTTGCATCAGAAATCTTCAGTTGTTCAAAACGACAGCGAGTTTATAAATCTTTAGGAGTAAAGAGTTTGTGTATGCGTGAGATTGGCGAGCGTGTTATATGAGCGGGCGGGCGGGCACATATGGCGACTGCAACATGCTAGTTAACAGTGCCCATGAAACAAAACATACTGTGCGCTCAGACACATTACTCTGACACAATAATCAGTCAATCTGTCTACTAAATGCCAAAAGCGCCATGAGAGGAAGGAGAATCTCATGTTGTATGTATCATCTGAGGTTCGAACTCCCAATCACTATCTCTATGGAACAAGACCATTACCTCTGAGCTACCGGATATGTGTACGTGCCTTTATATAATTTACGATTTCAACTTTTCAGCTTATGTTTTTATTTATCAAACTTTTCGGCCCCTAGTACCACTGATGAGGAATGATTTTCCGAAATGTGCACATATGGCACATCAAAAGTTAGCAAGGATTTTTGTGATATTTTAGTACATTCCATATAAGGGATAAGATACAAGTTCTGTTTTAAAGTCACAAGTCAGTCCTAGGAACAGTTCTCCTAGCTGTTTCAAAAGAAAAATTACAACATACATGACTATTTACATTGTAGACAACTGGACAATACTTATACCGAATAGTTTCGTATGAGAGTACTTTACAACATTTTTCTTTTGGACGCAATTTTATCGAAGTTTAAGTATTTATGCATTAATTATCGTTTTAAAGAGGGACATACTAGACAATATAAATAATTAAGACATTTTCTTTTATTTATTTGACAGTTTGGTTCACTCAACAAGTTATTAATCCGGTATTAAATTTTGAATATTTTATTGCAAAGCATAAAAATCAAAAAGCCAATTTCAAAATAATAATAATAATAATAATAATAATAATAATAATCATCATTATCATCATCATGGAAGGAAACTTTAGATTTCACTAAAAGAAGCTTATTGATCTTATTGCAGACCATTTCATTGGATGGCGCTTTTAATCTTACTTACAGAACATTTCATTGGATGGAGCTTTTATCTCACTTACAGAACATTTGATTGGATGGAGCTTTTATCTTACTTACAGAACATTTGATTGGATGGAGGTATCGAACTTTGTTACAGAACATTTCACAGGATAGAGCTATTAATTTTTGTTACGGAACATTTCATTAGATGGTGTCATTGATCTTGTTGTAGAACATTGTGGAGCTTCACATCTTACTTACAAAAGGATGCCTCGGTGGCCAAGTATTGTAAACCGCGCCAAGGTAGAATCCAACATGGGCAGATCCTAGTGCGAGAGATTTTGTCAGTTCGATCACCGAAGATCAGTGACTTTTACCAGGCACTCCGGTTTCCCTACCATCCCTAACCTGGCCACCTTGACATAAGTGAAACAATCTTGACTGGGACGTTAAACTCTATTTAATCTTTCTTACAAAAAATTTCATAGGATATAGTTTTTTTTTAATTTTAACTAAGCACATCATGGTATGGACGTATTCAGCTAGCTTTCTCATTAAATATTTCAATGATTGAACCTATTAATCTTATTTCTTACTGAACATTTCATTTGATGGCAATGGTTCACTTAGCAATCCATAACTGTGTAGTTTAACATTTCGTTTCTTGCTATAAAGGACCTTATTGGTTGAAAGCAACATACTGGTTTTGCTGCTCCCGTTAGAGGGCGCTAACATAACATCCGGTGAAGGCATCATTACGGCTGTGTCATTTGTTGGCGTCAACGTCGATGTAGCTGTTGCTTCACTGTTATTTGTTGTCCATGTAAACAATTTTGTTTCTGTTTCTTGGTTTGGCCTCGTTGTTTCTGTTTCTTTGCTTGGCCTAATTGTTTTAGTTCCGGTTACAATTGTTTCAGAAAGCTGTGTTGTTGTAGTTGACGGCGTACTAGTCGATTGTTGAATGACATATTCTGAACTCGTTTTCTTCATTGTTGGTGTTGTTCTTAATGATTTTGTCGACGACGTCGTTGTTGACGAAGTTATTGTGTTTATTAATGTTGTTCCCATCGATGTTGTTGTGTTTTGTGTTGTGGCGGTGTCTTGTGTTGTTGTTGTTGTTTTTGTTGTAGACTTGTCAGTTGTAAGATCAGGTGAAATACTGCTGATAATGGCTGTTAATTCTGTAACTACAGTGCCAGTTGACTTCGACGTTGATGGTGGTGTAGATGATTGTTTGTTTACTATGGACTCTAAAAACAAAATAAACAGGTCAGATAAAAGCAACAATTAATTTTTTCCTTACAATTATATCTACAAAAATTTAACTATAAAAATGACTCATAATACTTTTTATAACAAGTATTCATTGTATAAGTCATATGATAATATTTTTTATCTTTTTTGTGGCAGTACGGACAAGGTAGAGAACTGTTCAACGTGTCATGGAACGCTTTTCATGTAGACTATTTTTCGTATGAAAGTTTTTTGAGAGTTGTGATTGATAAGAAATAAAAAAAAACAGATTTATAACGTAACTAAAAATAAAAGGTTTACGTCTTTCAGATATGTTATACGGCCCCTAGGCCCTCACACGTGACAATGTTAATTATGATAGAACTTGCCAGCGTACCACGTAATCAATACCGCTTAACGTTTGTGCGCAATGAAATGGATACAGTTTACGTCAGATGTTCCCCAAAAAACGTCGTTATTAGGGGAAAACGTCACTTTATGCGATTCCGTTGCCAACAGAAATAATTCTCCCGTACAAACGCTATGAGGTATCATGTGGTACTCTGGTGAATTCCAATTGTTACCTGTCTTACACTGACATTTAAAGCACCCAGTATAAACATCAGTTCTCCAGCAATCCGGGCGACAGGAAAAATCCATCAGACTACATTTACCGGGAATTATACCATGGAAAGGACGATAAAACTCTAAAAGGATAAAATACTATATATATATATATATATATTAGGCTTGATTAAATGTTCAGTGGTGCGGTTATTGTACTATTGTAACAATGTTATAACCATCTCACATTTTCACAACCAATGTCATATATAACAGTACATATAGATTCCAGATATATCAATATTACCACACCACCAGACATTTATTCCAGTGTCCGCTCAAAAGTCACGAATTTTTAAGTAAGAAGTTGTATAATAATACCACTGTACACTTTCTCTAACGTCCGCCTAAAGTCGGGAATTTAACAATCGTTCGTCATTCCCTTCTTGTTATTTTATACTTTTTCTCCTATTTATAACAACAGTAAACATTATCCTCTATATCAGCAGTGTTGTAAATAACAAGAAATCAACAATATTTTTTAAACCCAATTTGCACTTTATAACAAGCACTGGCTAAATTATATACTGAAAACTTCGTAAGTTTGCAAAATTAGCAATAGAATTTTTTTTCTATGATTTCGTACACGGAAATGAAATTTTTCCCTGCAACTGGACGTCAAAAACAAACGTTACTATTGGTAACGTCAAAACATAATTATTACGTCATTTTTAATCACGTGAATTGTTTTTGAGACCGGAAATCGCAAATTCACGTTACCTCCGTGATAAGACGTGAGATACCGTGTCAGTGTACACATGTTATTTGATAAACCAACAAATACTATATCAGTGTATACCTTTAAAGTCTGGTTCTAGGTAGTTACTTATCATATAGTTTGGTTGTTTGGTCTGGCCCCCCATACCACCAAATTGACCTCTCATCCCGTTAAACTGTCGTATATTGTTGTAAGGACTCAGCTGAGGTATCATCATGCCACCGTATGTACCAACGCTTCCATAATGTATACTACTTCCGGTTTTACCGCCATTTAATGTCATCTCACTTCCCATTTGAAAAAGGGGTTTGTAGTCATTTTTCATATCGTTTATCATATTTTTCATCTGATTAACCATTTTCTCTAATAGAAATAAAATTGAGAACACGTGATTTAATAATGAAAATGGAAGGTTGGCTTAAGGAACACGGGATTATATGGTAGAAGTTAGATTGGTTAACAGAACACATAAAAAATTATGGAACTGTGTCTTACAGAACACATAATAAAGTATGGAAGTGTGTCTCACAGAACACATAATAAAGTATGGAAGTGTGTTTGACAGAACACATAATAAAGTATGGAAGTGTGTCTTACAGAACACATAATAAATTATGGAAGTGTGTTTGACAGAACACATAATAAAGTATGGAAGTGGGTCTTACAGAACACATAATAAATCATGGAAGTGTGTCTGACAGAACACATAATAAATTATGGAAGTGTGTCAGTTTCTTAATCGAAAACATACTTTAATAATGAAAGATATCCGGAAAGTTAATGGAACACATGACTTAAAGGTGTGGAAAATAGAACACAAGATATTATTATGAAGTTTGGTATGTTAGGAAACGGAACACATGATTTAAAGATGAATAATGGTATTTTGTTCATAGAACGCTTAATTATAAGTTGATAAGTTGGTTAATAGAACACAAATTTTATGATGGAAATATCTTTCATGGTTAATTAATTAAAATTGGCGGGTAAGTTAATGAAACACATGATTTATTGATGTGGCAATTTGGTAAATGGAACATTATACTGGTGTGTTGTATGTTGGTTCATGGAACACATGCTTTAATAACAGATTTTAATATAAAGGTAAAGCTTTATGTGTTGGTTAGTGGAATACACAATTTTATTACGGAGTGTGGTTGAATACATGTTTTAGAAATGGAAAATGGTATGCTGGTCCATGAAACATATGATTTTAAATGGCGTTTAATATGATAGTTAATGGAACACATGATTTAATAATGGAGTTTTTTTTGTGTTGGTTAATGGAACACATGATTTTGTAATTGAATTCGGTATGTTGGTTTATGTAACACATAGTTTAATAATTAAGTTGGTAGGTTGTTAAATGGAACACGATTTATTAATGGAGTTTTTGTGTGTTGGTTAATGGAACACTTGATGTTGTAATTGAATTCGGTATGTTGGTTTATGGAACACATAGTTTAATAATAAAGTTTGGTAGGTTGTTAAATGGAACACGATTTAATAATGGAGTTTTTGTGTGTTGGTTAATGGAACACATGATTTCGTAATTGAATTCGGTATGTTGGTTTATGGAACACATAGTTAAATAATAAAGTTTGGTAGGTTGTTAAATGGAACACGATTTAATAATGGAGTTTTTGTGTGTTGGTTAATGGAACACATGATTTCGTAATTGAATTCGGTATGTTGGTTTATGGAACACATAGTTAAATAATAAAGTCTGGTAGGTTGTTAAATGGAACACGATTTAATAATGGAGTTTTTGTGTGTTGGTTAATGGAACACATGATTTTGTTATTGAATTCGGTATGTTGGTTTATGTAACACATAGTTTAATAATAAAGTTTAGGTCTTTAAATGGAACAAGAATTTAATGATGCGGTTTAGTATTTTGATTCACGGATCACATGGATATATAATGAAAATTAGCAGTTATGCTACTGTTTAAGTAATAATGAAATTTCTTATATTTTTTTATGGAATTCATGATTAAATAACGGAGTTTTATGTATTGGTTTACGGAACAGTGGCGATTTGTACTTTAGTAAATGGAACACATGATTTTTAAAATTGAGTTTGATGCGTTAGTTTATGGAACACGTACAAATTGTGAAAGTCTAAAGTATGGAAGAAGTTTAAAATAATTATAACAAGCATTCTGAGAGTATTGCAAAACAATACATAGTCCCCTACCGGTCGCATATTTCACTAATCCAAAAGTTTTAGGTAAAATGTACCATATTATATGGTGCAACGTTTTATAGTTATAAATTATACGTGTTGTTCAGGATGTAAAGCAAAACTTGATCATAATGAAATCAAAAACCAGCAATGGAGTTCTCAAAAATTTTAAGTTTAATCATGAATAGGTTAATTCTCCCAAAACCTTATTTTTGACAGTGTGTGGAAAGAGAATAATTACTAGGTCAATTGTAATGCAATTTAGTTTTTGTTTTATAATATATCATTACACACACATTACAGGAGGCAATTTTACAAAGTTCAAAGGGCCATAACTCCCATTAAAACTAGTGGAATGAAACGAAACGTAAACTGGATCTGTAACGCATCATGGTTGACCTGCATACCAAAAAACAATTCATTAACTGCAAGCGTGTAGAAAAAAGAGAGGAAAACTGAAATTTCAATGAATTTTCAAGGATCAAAGGGCCATAACTCAGTAAAAACGATAAAAATTAGCAGATGGTCTGTAACTCATCATGGTAGAGTCACATACCAAACATTAGTTCCATTTCTGCAAGCGTGTAGAAAAAAAGTGCGGAAAACTAAAATTTCTGTGAATTTTCAAAGATCAAAGGGTCATAACTCCGGTAAAAATTAGCAGATGGAAACGAAACGTAAACTTAATCTGTAACTCATCATGGTACCTCTCAAATACCAAAAAATCAGTTCATTATCTAAAGGCATTTAGAAAAAAAGTGTGGAAAACTAAGGCGTGCCAGACGGACGGACGGACGGATGGACAGACGGGCAGAGCGCAAACCTAAAGCCCCCTTCGGCTTTCGCCGGTAGGGGACTAAAAAGAAACACAAGAATTGTATAGAGTAGAATCTACAAAGGCTCACAGAGAGAGAGAGAGAGAGAGAGAGAGAGAGAGAGAGAGAGAGAGAGAGAGAGAGAGAGAGAGAGAGAGCTAACCTCCACAGTCACAAACATAGCAACCATCACGTGACTTCATACAAAATGGTGGACACATAAATGAAGTTTTGCATTTCTGTATGCTGTAACCTGGTTGGCTGCTTCTAGAATAAAACCTGCAATAGTAAAAAAATGTGTGCGAAATAGATCATTTCATAAATCATGTAAACGTAACTGGTAACTAGTGTATAGTGATGTTCTTAATGTTTAAAACCAGGTCAATGTACTTTCAAGACCAATTTTACAATGGAGGATACCAGAGTGTCCGAGCAAAATCAACGGCCTTTAGCAAACGAACTGACAAACTGTACTGCCAAGTGTTGGATTCGAACACAAGTGCACTCGGAACAAACAGCGAATATCACACTCTTGACTTCTGTGCGATCGGGGCCAGTGCCACACAAGTGAACTTATTTCGAATTTTCTGACCCTAACACATTGTATGCCTGGCAGCTGTGTTTAGGGTCAGAACAATTTCTTTATCAAAAAAAAAAATAATAATTATAATAATAAATAAATAAATAAATAAAAATAAAACTGGTTTTTCTAATCAATATTTCATTTCAGACTGACCTCTTAAGTAGGATATACACAAACAAACCCAGACCATATCCCGGCGAATAATTTTTTCCCTTTAGTGTAACCCTACAAACCTAAAAACGTTTGAAATGATCCTCAGAGATTCTTGTTACATCTGAAATCTGACAATTTTAAATAAATCGTTGTGATACTGTTCCCAGATAAAATACATTCGTAAATTTGCCAGGGCATACCTACCAGACGCTTTGTTGGTAATCACGGGCGATATTAATACGAATTTTACAAGGGGGTAATAACTTATAGACTGTCTTTGGGCGAGACGTTCTCAGGTCAATTGCAAGAACATTGTTCTTGTGTTATAATTTTGCCAAAACATCATTGCAAGAACGTGAACTAAGAACATTGTTCGCAGAACAAAATCTCACACTTTCTTTCTAGCAGTTATGAACAAAGATGGCGGCAAAGCTTGAGGATTGTACCGCCAGGTCCCGATCTGTCGCCTGAATCTGTCCTGCTTTTATATCAAACATGGGACTGGCAGAATAAAATCACAACGTAATTTTCATTAAATGATAGGATAAGGCGGCGTTTGCCTCCATGTTGTTTACTTGTAAAAATGTTCTCAGTGTTATGGCGATTCTACACAAGAACAACTTATCCGTGACTCTAGAGATGGAAAATATATCTCGACCAAAGACAACCATCGTTAAATTTCAGATTTTGTAAAATAAAATTTTAAAAAAAGTTATCAACCGAGATCAAAAGCTTGCTGTATTAATAACTCAAGGACTAAAGATTTAATCCTTTAACAGATTATTGCATGAATAATTACGGGAAACAGTATTTACCTTTTTAGTTATCATTTATTTGCGAATGTTGCCATACACAATTCGCCAGTCACCATTTTAACATAACCACTGCAGTAACTCATTTGGTTCAGTGCTCGCTCCGTAACTTGGAGGTCGTGGGTTCAAACCCCGACCGGGTCTGACCCAAGTCTTGAAAGTGGGTTGTGGCTGTTCTTTCGCCAAGCACTCGGCATTACGAAATGAGTCACGGTTCTTTCGGATGGGAACTTACAATAAACGAGGTCCTGTGTCACTGTAGGCGTGGCACGATAAAGAACCCTGCTGTATGATGCCATCAACGCAACACACAGGCAAAATTTCTGTTTTACACACGGTACCTGAAGGGTGTATGGACACAATTAATATAGTTGGTGTTGTTTAACGTCATATCAGCAGTTTTAGCTATCAGTGTGTGTGTGTGTGTCCGCGTGTGCGTGTGTATTATGATCTTCCTTGTACAAGCGCTCACTCAGTGGGACTTTTTGTTTAGGCGCTAGTTCACCGAGTCAGTATGCATACCACTTCCAAGCAGATTATCTCGGCCCCGAGAGAACCAGTCGATATCCCGTCCATCAAATGTCTAGCGCCAGCAGAGACAACAGTATAGCAATGTCTAGTTCTATATATGACATGGTTGGGACTCTACCCCGCTACCTCCCGTTCTCGAGGCGACGCTATACAACTTAGCCACCGAGACAGCACTACTTTCGGTACTTTAATAGGTAGTCGATTTGATTATTAAGATAATCTCGTGTCTTTGTAAGAATTCTTCTATCTATGTCATATATAAAGTTTATATACACTGTATTTATTTATTTATTTATTTGTTTATTTATTTGTAAATTGTAGAGTGGAATGGAGTAAATAGTATCTTACTTTTTTACAGTTCAGGGATAATTGAGAAACACAGAGTATATTGAGAAAACATCGACTTTTGGCCATCTTAGTCTAGTAAGGATCTGCACGAATAAAAAACGAATCTATGTGACGAGAGTTGTTCTGTGACCCGTACCTAGGCGTTATAAGCTACTTGACCAACGCCACTCAAATTCAAATATATATATACTGTAAACGTACAAATTTTAGCGGTGTATTAATTTTAACGATTTTCGCGCTAGAATAATAGCGCTTACTTAAATACACCGTTAAAAAAGTATGTAGTGCATGTAATATATGTTTCTCAAAAGATGTTTTGCGCTAATTAAAATACACGCTAATTAGTCGAGAAAGTAAATTGCGCTAAAATTAGTACATGCTAAAATTAGTACAATGTAAAATAAGTACATGCTAAAATACGTACACGCTAAGATTAGTACACGCTAAAATAAGTACAAGCTAAAATACGTACACGCTAAGATAAGTACGTTAAAAGTAACCTTTAAATATTAAAAAATTATTAATTGGTTGATGTGATATAAAATTTTGTTTTTGTGATTTTTGTATATAAGATAGTACTTTATAAACAAATTTATTGCTGACTTTTCTTAGAGTACTGTTATTAAAGGCAAAAATTAGGTATTGGCCAAAAAAAAAAAAAATCCAATTCTCTCGGTTTATTTACCATTGAATGACTTATGCTTAATTAGAGTTTCAAAGTTCGACCAATTAACATTATGGTGTTTGTTTATGCAATAGAATATAATATTTTATAGCATTTAGATTTCAAAACACAAATTTAATATTTAAAAATAACATGGGAAATTCAATTTCTTCAACTTAAAGATGCTGATCCTTTATGGTTTATAACTATAAACACTTATAAGTAGCACTGGACAATAAAAAAAAATACACATATATTCGTAAATAAATATATACCTACCAGAAATACTGGACAAAAAACTAAATAAAATACAAATATTTATCCATAACAAACATTCAACACTAGCCATCTTAAATAAAATATTATATATAGTGAATATTTGATAACATTATCTCCCTTTGTCGCAGACTGACAGATTGGCAGGTGCTATGACACAGAATTATACCGTATCTCGTTATCATTGTGAACGTGCCTCATGTAATCCGATATTGTCACCCGGCCGTTCAACCTTTACAAAAGGAGTGGAATAGTGGTGTATTACTCCCCAGTCAAGATTCTTTCACTTTTATTGCGGCAGAAAGTTCAAGGAAAACGTGTAGTATGCTAAAATACCGTCAAATACCCGCGGCGGTCAGTTCTGGAACGGTGGAAGAAACCGGAGCGCTCAGAGAAAAGTTTAAAGACGGTAAACTGAGAACGGCAGACGACTTACAAACGTTCTAGTAGTAGATAAATGATATTCCCCGGCGGAATTCTATCCTGATGACGTCATGTTATCGACATGTAAATCTCACTTAGTAACCACAGTAACAAATGATAATCAATGTCAAAAATATAATGTCAAGGTCAACCAGCTTCACAAATTTAATTTTAATTTTTGTTTTATTTTTTTGTTCTTTTTTTTCCCACTTATGTCATACAATAGATCCTAGCCTCTAGAATCGAATACGTTGGAAGTTTTGTTTTACTATTAAAGGTCACTTTGAAATGAAGTAAAAGTCAAGGAAGACTTTTAATCGCAAAGACCCAGAAACAACTCTGCCAAGTTTCAATAATATTTGTTCAATAGTTCAGAGGCTGTTTCAGTCAGATGGTGGAAGGCAGACAGAAACAACTCATTGCTTGAGTCAGGAGAAGTTGTGTAAGTCAGATGGTGGAAGGCATAAAATAAAATATTGTTATTATTCATTATTATCATTCATTCAAACGATAAAGTTAACATTAGCTACGATTCTGATTCATCAAATAGAATTAAAACCCTCTGTCTAAGTGGGGCCGCGCCTCGGTGGCCGAGTGGTCTAAACACCATTACTCCTCTCCCACTCCACTCTAAGTAAAAATAATAGTTTACTATTTCAGCAATCGGCACTTAACTCGTAGATCCCGCCATGTAACGACCCGTTAATGTTCTGGTTTCTTGTTGCATGTTTCGTAGATTCCGCCGAGGAAGAACAAAAACTGTTGTTTTTATGTGTAAAAATCGTGTAGTTTAAAACAGATAATATTCTCTCCATTAGCAGGTTTATGCACGATTTTACAACATTTTGTCACTTTTCCCGGGGGTTCGGTGGCCCTATGGTCTGGAGCGTGCACTTACAGATGACAACATTATTTCACTTTTCCCGGGGGTTCGGTGGCCCTATGGTCTGGAGCGTGCACTTACAGATGACAACATTATTTCACTTTTCCCGGGGGTTCGGTGGCCCTATGGTCTGGAGCGTGCACTTACAGATGACAACATTATTTCACTTTTCCCGGGGGTTCGGTGGCCCTATGGTCTGGAGCGTGCACTTACAGATGACAACATTATTTCACTTTTCCCGGGGGTTCGGTGGCCCTAAGGTCTGGAGCGTGCACTTACAGATGACAACATTATTTCACTTTTCCCGGGGGTTCGGTGGCCCTATGGTCTGGAGCGTGCACTTACAGATGACAACATTATTTCACTTTTCCCGGGGGTTCGGTGGCCCTAAGGTCTGGAGCGTGCACTTACAGATGACAACATTATTTCACTTTTCCCGGGGGTTCGGTGGCCCTAAGGTCTGGAGCGTGCACTTACAGATGACAACATTATTTCACTTTTCCCGGGGGTTCGGTGGCCCTATGGTCTGGAGCGTGCACTTACAGATGACAACATTATTTCACTTTTCCCGGGGGTTCGGTGGCCCTATGGTCTGGAGCGTGCACTTACAGATGACAACATTATTTCACTTTTCCCGGGGGTTCGGTGGCCCTATGGTCTGGAGCGTGCACTTACAGATGACAACATTATTTCACTTTTCCCGGGGGTTCGGTGGCCCTATGGTCTGGAGCGTGCACTTACAGATGACAACATTATTTCACTTTTCCCGGGGGTTCGGTGGCCCTATGGTCTGGAGCGTGCACTTACAGATGACAACACTTATTACTGTCTAAGTTCGAATCCCACTCAAACAAACCCTAGTGTTAGTTTGTCAGTTCGCTTTCCAAAGGTCAGAGGTTTTCTCCAATTTCCTGCACCATCCTAACTGACCATCTCGATATAAGTGAAAGAATCTTGACCAGGTCAAACTTCACTCCACTCAATGACCACGTGATCTAAAGCACTAAAGCACCTAGAATCTAATCTCAATGAGTGATCCTAGTGAGAGAAAGTTTGTCAGCTTGCTTATTGAAAGTCGGTGATTATTTCTGGGTAAAGTTTGTCAGCTTGCTTGTTGAAAGTCAGTGATTATTTCTGGGTAAAGTTTGTCAGCTTGCTTGTTGAAAGTCAGTGATTATTTCTGGGTAAAGTTTGTCAACTTGCTTGTTGAAAGTCAGTGATTATTTCTGGGTAAAGTTTGTCAGCTTGCTTGTTGAAAGTCAGTGATTATTTCTGGGTAAAGTTTGTCAGCTTGCTTGTTGAAAGTCAGTGATTATTTCTGTGTATGTCAGCTTGCTTGTTGAAAGTCAGTGATTATTTCTGGGTATGTCAGCTTGCTTGTTGAAAGTCAGTGATTATTTATGGGTATGTCAGTTTGCTTGTTGAAAGTCGGTGATTATTTCTGGGTATGTCAGCTTGCTTGTTGAAAGTCAGTGATTATTTATGGGTATGTCAGTTTGCTTGTTGAAAGTCAGTGATTATTTCTGGGTAAAGTTAGTCAGCTTGCTTGTAGAAAGTCAGTGATTATTTCTGGGTAAAGTTTGTCAGCTTGCTTGTAGAAAGTCAGTGATTATTTCTGGATAAAGTTTGTCAGCTTGCTTGTTGAAAGTCAGTTCTGGGAACTCCAGTTTACCCCACCTTCCAAAAACTGACTTGATAAAAAATAATTTTGACTGGGGCCTTAAATACCCTAACTTCACTCCACTATCTTATAAAATATAACAGAAGTCTTAATATAAACTAAAATCATATTTTTATATATAGTCATATAAAATAGGACACATATAAAATGGCAAAGTCAAGTCATATACAGACAGAAATCCTGTATTCTATAAATAAATTAAAAAAATAACGGAAAAAATTCAATAAATCACAAAATTATCCTTAAAACTACAATATCTGTGATTATATAAATGTTTTCACTAACAAGTTAGACACATTTTCTCAGCTGAACCTTTCTCAACCCTCCCCCACCTCCCTTTTTCTAGACTTTTAATGTCGTGTAGCTTTCTGTGCTCGATTTCAAAAGAAAGATAAGTTTGACTACATATTTTTCCAGATTTTACAAATTAAATATTTTTGTTCTGTAGAATCATTCGATAGTTTTAGTCAAATATTTAATTTATTTTGTAACAAGACATCATTATAACAATCTATCTTGATGTGTTTTAATGTTAACACACACTGTGCCTACTTCAATAAACAGTTCATAGTATAATAACTATTTCTGTTACACTTTTTTTCTTGATGTTACACTTTTTTTCTGTTACACTTTTTTTCTTGATGTTTTTATAAGTTTTGTTCCATTTTTTTTATTATCTTTTCTGTTGTTTTGTGTGTTAAAAGGTATTTTACCTGATAGCAGAACAATGAAATACAGTCAAACCTGCCTTAAAAGCCACCTTTCTATAAGGGCCACAGGCTTATAAAGGCCAATAAAATTCTATCCCAGCTGTTCTTTATTCATATTATTTGAACTTGTATATAAAGACCACCTGTCCATTAAGGCCACTTATACTGAATCCCATGGGTGGCCTTTATAGACAGGTTTGACTGTAATATGAAATAACATCACTGTGAAATTATTAATTTTTAAGGCGTCTAACTTTTCATTAATTTGTAGACACCCTGACCTACGTTATAGTGTTTATCACAAACTGAAATGGTAACAATTACATAATCACAACAAATTTACCATCACATAAAGTGAAATTGTATTATTTTTATAGAACCATTAGATTAGAAGCTACAAAAATCAATATTTCACATATTCTGGTGATAACCTCAGAAGTTACAACATTATCCTCATCCTATCCTTTCTGTTTTGAAGTTATTGCAACATTGGGATAAGTAGTTTATCTTAAGACCCAATGGAGAAAATAACCATACAAAAGAACTCTCCAGTGTATCATGTGATCAATAACTCTTAACGTTTGTGTGGAATTGAATGGATAACGTTTACGTCAAATATTCCTGAAAAAAACGCTGTTATTATCGGAAAACGCCACTTTAATCTATTCCATTGCCAATAGAAATAATTGTCCTGCACAAACCTATGAAGTATCACATGGACCTCTGGGGAATTCCATTCTTTCTGGTAACGCTTTGATGTATTATGTCTAACAAAGATAATGTGTCTTACTTTATCAACATGTTAATTACCATGTAAAACATTTAATTACTTTCTGCTATTTTTTATATCTCATTAAGCTAGAAAACTCATTCTCATATAAGTGAAGAAAATCAAAATCATTCTCACTAAAATATTAGGCAGTGAATAATTACATTTAACCAGTGTCAGGGTACAATGATGAAATCAAAAACCTAGTAGAAATGTATACACTGGTAACTATGGTGACTGGTAACTATGGTGATTTACAGAAATAACTCAAACATTGTATTTTATGATGATAATACATAATAAAAAATAAATGGAGATTCTACTCAGATTCTAGTTTAACCTAGTTCCCATGACAAATTTGCAGGTTTGCCCTAACATGAAAAATGTTAACCATGCCTGGTCATTAAAAAATTGGGCTTCCTGTCTGTCTAAAAAGTGTAACACAATTAGGTGATCAATGCTATTATGGTAAGAAAGTTTTACACATTAAGGATGTGTTCAAAATAACTTTTGATCTCATTTTTCGATACACAGTATATTTCTGATATAGAAGTCTTTACATTCATTTGCCCAATTTACCTGCATATACATAAGCTGTTCCTTTTACCTCCACAATTTATACTATTCCTTTTACCTTTACATAAATAGCGCAGTTCAATTAAACTCCCTACTTTTTGTCCTATTTTTCCTACGTAACTGTCTTATTCTGTTTTCCTCCACATACATTGTATTGTATATAAATATATATATGGCCCCTGAATAATTTATTTCCATACTTTATACTGTTATGATTACCTCCATAGTCTATGCTGATCCAATTAACTGTTGTGTTTACCTCCCTAATACTTATTCTTTTGAGATTTTGTCCTCAGAAACCAGAAGCCATTATCTGTGAAATCAGAAACTACCATCATTGAAACCAGAAACTATCATTAGTAAAACCAAAGGCAATTTTCAGTGAAACCAGAAGCCATCATCAGTGAAACCAGAAGCTATCATCAGTGAAACCAGAAGCCATCATCGGTGAAACCAGAGGCCATAATCAGTCCTTACAACTTTTTAAGTAGAAGCCTGGTCTGGTTACTTTATATAACTGTAGGAGACAACTACATACTTATTTGACACATTGTTTTATTTACAATTAATTGGCACATATAAAAACAAGGAAGGATTTTACTTGCTGACACTCTCATTGATTCAGTTAGTATCGCTACAAACCACCATCAAATTATTATCACATTGTAATGTGAACAAATAATCGTAGCTGGGCTTGTAAAAATTTAGGGAAAAAAATCTTAAAAAAGGAATATTTTTGCATAATAATAAATATTGTAAATATTGTATCCAAACAATTGTTTAAACAACATTTTTTAAAAATATTTTGTGGTAACGAAAAAAGTACATCCGTAATTAGAATAAAATAATGTGTGTAGTTACCAAGCTCCTTTGATAATGAAAACTGATTCTATATCTCTGTTTCCATTTCAAGACTTAATTACTAACTCACTCCTTTCTAATTACATAATAATGTTAGGACAATTTAACTTGACAATTTTTACTTCACAATGGTATCAATTAATTAAAACTTAATTGAAACTTTAACTCTATATAGTTGGCTAAATTAAATCAAAGTATTAAAAGTACTGACAGACAAAACGTACAATACTGGGATACTCTTATTAAGATAGCTATTTGTATTGTATATGAATATAAATTTTATTGATCCTAACTAATATGACCTTGACCTAATAATCATTTTCAATATCATTAATTCATGCTGAATCGATAGCATTTAGCTAAATTTTAACCAACCTTTCATAAATTTTAATGTTTTCTATTCAAATTGACATGATATAAATTTTAACAACATTCCACACATCATTTAACTTGACTGAAAGTTATTGCTTAGAAACTAGTATGAAAATACAGTTTGGCATGGTAACAGGTTGGCATGGTAACAATAATTAGGTGTGGGACAATAGATGATAAACATCACATTTATCTGAATTATCAATCTGGAGTTTACACAAACTGTTAATCAAGATTATTTTTGTGTTCCCTTATTTTCAAAAAGGGGGAAAACATTTGCTAGCTTAAGTGAATTAAATTGAATTTAAATATTTGTCATTGTTTTATTTTCATGTTCATTCCTTTAAAAAATGTCCAAAAAAAAAAAAAAAACAATAATAATAAAATAAAGAAAAATTTCACAATTTACAGTATCAAGCGACCATATCATTCTCTTCTACATTTCTTTGTACATATCAGCTTAGGGACTACAGTTTGGCTTTTAATTGGAGCATTTAGCATAAAAATAACAACAGTCTGGTTTGACTTACACTACAGAAAGCATAGCAAGCTTAATAATGTATAAATGGACAGTTAGTTATATGAGTTATGTGTGATTGGGATACAAAGTCAATCTTCTCGGTCATCGGTAAACAATCTACGAACCAGTTTTACCAACTCGCTGTTTTCTTACTGAAAAATAAAAAATTAATAAATTAAAATAACATAAATTAATTTGAATTTTGTACTTTGACAATGAAATGATTATCAGAAATATTAATCAAAATTTTGGCAAAATAAATCACAATGTTTAGAAATGAAACACAAAGGAACAAGTTATTATTAAACAAAAAAAAAAAAAAAAAAAAATAAAATAAAAAAAAATAAATAAATACTTAATAAATATAAAAGTTATAATAAATAAATAAATTAATTAAAGAAGAAATAACTGTTTAATAAAAAAATATGTTTTGGAGGAGCATAAAATTCTGATAATGTAGCTCTTGTTGATATTTTGAAAACATAAATAGCAAAAAGGCACCATTGCATGATATGTAGAAATCCTTATGTTCCACATTTGTACAACTGTGTTTACAGAAACTGAAGTGTTCCACCATTTCCTAAATATACATACAGAAATCCAGTTTTCTACTTTTAATCTTCATATTTTAGATAGACTGATCAGATATGATCTCATGACGTGAATTGGAGTTCGGTTAGATTAAAAGTTGTATACAAGGGTGAAATGAAATACAGACTGATTGAAGGGGACAGGGATAATTAAAAACAGGTTACAGTAGAAAAAGATGAGAAACAATGATTAAAATGATAAGTTTACGGTTTCCATAGTAACCCTTACATGAATCATTGTTTTCCTGTAGTTTTTCGTGCACACGTATTCTGGCATCTGGGAATTCAAAAGCAATACCCAATCTTAGTAATGTGTTATTCTGTTCTATCAACTTAGTTATCTGCATCTCTGATTTGTTTCCAAGAATTTCTGGTTTCTAAAAATATAAATGTTGTACAAATTTTACTCAAAACTTACTTATTACAATATATACAAGGGTTAAAAAATAGACCAGTCAATAGGTTCCAACACATGTAAGTTTTCAGCAAAATTTGTTACTTAAGTCTTAAGAAGTGAGCAAGCAATGAGAAGAAAATGTTTGAAGAAACTGTTTTAATTCAGTGTATGGTTTAGAACACATACTTGGCTAATGAAACATATAGTTTTTCTCAGAAATACCTGGTTTTGACACACATACCTGGTTTGTTAAACACACACACACACACACACACACACACACACTTTATTTGTGACACATATACTTGATTTGTTACACACATACTTCATTTGTTATCCACATACCTGGTTTGTTACCAGAGCAGCAACAATACGGCAAAATCTGTATTGCAATACATTGCATATTGCAGAGGTCATATTGCAATACATAATGTATTGTATTGCACGGTTTAAAAGGAAGAAAAGTTTCTTTTTCTAACATTTCTAGCATTAGGCATGTCAGGTAAGTGAGCTAATTAAAGTATTGTTGTATATACATGTATGCTGCATCAAATAAAGACTTAATCTTATAGGTTGTCATAGTAACTATAAGAATAAATACACAACAACTGAGCAAATGTAAGCTATCATTGTTTTCACTTTCGATTTGATTAGATATTTTAATATAAAAGACAATGTCACAATGTGGGTTGTTTCGGCATCTGCGTTATATAAAAGTTTGACAGCACATGTCACATCAACAAAGGACTTCCAAACATTTCACTGATGTAGACCGACACTATCAAAATAGACAGCGTTCATAACCCATATTTTCCTGATTTTTCTTCATATCACTGATACACTATTTTGTAAATCATATTGCAATAACAGCAATACAGCTCATTGAACTGGTTTTACCAGTGAACCAATATATTGTTGCAGCTGTATTTGTTACACACACTGACTAGTTTGCTACATACATACCTGGTTCCTTAGGCCTAAAATAAAATTAACTTTGTTTGCCGTTGACCGCCCGACCCACTTGAAATGCCCCGACCCAAAAAATTTTATTGTCATCATTGACTTCCAATTTTTTTTTCACCCGAAGTCTTGTCCGTTTGACAAGGTTCAAACCCGGAATATGAATTGTGCATCAAACTTCCAGCAGATTATTAACCCGAAAAGAACGACACGTAACTTCTCATACAACATAACGAATGGTTAACCAATGTAGGGGCATTAATTTGTTTACTTTAACCCGAAAAGAGCGACATGCGACTTTTCACACAACATACGAAATGCTTTAAATACGTATTTAAAGGGCAATAACACTGACAATAAGCGAGACAACATGTGAGCAAGTTGATCTATGATATTGATAGTATGGAAGTTCCGCTTTGTTTTTCCGTGGGAGAAACACGGGGAGGAACTAAGAAGACATTGGTTAACAAGAAAATCATAAAGTGTGTTTTAAAAGAGACATATGAAGACATCGTCGACAGGTTACTAGACAATGTCGAAATCGATGATGGCATCGACGATGCCTTGAACAGGGGGGATGTCGTTGTGGCTATACAATCAAACACTGGTGCTGAAACGTTTACAGCAGAATTTCATGACTCGATAAACACAGTGTATTACTTTCAGAAGAACTTAAAATTCGTAAACGTCAATATCATTGTTAGTAATAAACAATTTTGTTCTGATGCGGAAGTGTCAATGAATGAAAATTTTATGTTTTCAAGTTTTTAATTCTAGTCAGTTAATTTTTCAGTTTTATTAATTTCTAATTCGTGGATTCAGAGTTACCAAAGTCAATAGTTGAATAAACTTTAAGCAGTTAATAAATGGTTGACGTTTGTGTTGTTTAGTAACAATTCATGGAATTTAATGGTAGGGGCTTCTTTGAAAAGAGTTCAGAATAATTTTCTGACATTCTTGAAATAACTGTTTTGCAAGTCACCATTACAATAAAGAATTGTATTAATCTGTCTTTCATATGCATGTTTGAAAAAAGAGAGAAGGGAAAATCTTGGAAATCTCTTGTATACTGGTATATCTTTGAAACTTTCATCTGACATCTCTTGTTTTAATATGGAGGTGTTCATCTAGTCAGTTATGAGGCATTATGACAGTTGAACATCTCGCATTTAATTTGCAACAAAAAGTTGTTTAGCATTGGATATAAATACAATGTATATATTCAACATTCCGATAATACTGCAACTATTTTGGTCTGATGGTGTTTTTTTCACAATTTTGGTATCCCTCATTGGTATATTGAAAAAAATATATATTTGAAATTAACATTGAATTGGACCAGTATAATTTTTTTTAAAGTGCAATAGATTAAGTTTTCAAAGAATAAAATAAAATAATTTTCCTACCTACCTACCCACATGCGGTTAGCATGGGTCGGAAAACAGCAAACAAAGAATTTTTTAAGTTAGGCCTTACACCTGGTTTGTGACACACTTTTCTGGTTTGTGACACCCAGGTTTGTGACAAACTTTTCAGGTTTGTGACACACTTGCTGGTTTGTGACACACTTACTGGTTTGTGACACACCTGGTTTGTGACACTTATCTGGTTTGTGAAATGCATACCTGGTTTGTGACTCGTAATTCTACCAGTGTCTGGTTCTGGTTTATTGCTTTGATCAGCTCCACAATGGATTCTCCACTCAAGAAATTTGATTCCACATTTAAAATTTTTAATGTTTTATTTTCTTTCAATGCTTCAGCTAATTTCTGAAATTTAAAAAAATTAATCACAGTTTAATAAAATAATAAAAAAGAAAAAATAAAAATCATAAAAATTGTAACCATAACAGCAGTTTAACTTGACACCTACAAATGCCACAAAAAATTATATTTGACCTTTTATCTTGACCTTTGCCCTAAAAACTAAACGTTGTACATGACATACCATTCTAATTATTATAGTAAATTTGATCACGATTGATTTAAAATATCAGATCGCCGTCAGATGAACTGGCATATTTAAAAAATAAATAAACAAATTCTCTGGTTGTGGAGACGGGCCATGGTTATGGATGGGGTGGGGTTGGGTAAGCGTTATGGATGGGGTGGGGTTGGGTAAGCGTTATGGATAGGGTGGAGGTTGTGTAACGGTTTTTTAAAAAAAGAGGAGCCTACAGATTTTATTGAAATTTCACTTCAAATCAAATTTTAATTTATGACCAAAAATATATCCAAATGACACTATATTAGTAAAACAAAACAATTGTGTTCCTGTTATAATTTTGTCTTGTTTCAGTAAACTCTTTCAAAGAAAACAAAATATCAATTAATTAAATAACCAAGCTTTCAATCTGTTCATAGAGCTGAATCTTATTATTTCAAACACCGATATCTCAAACTTTCAGATAAGTCAAACTTTTTGAAAAAATCCAGACAGAGTTGTTCTTTATTCAACCAAAATAACTCTGGTTATCTCAATCTCAGATATTACATATTTCCAGATATGTTGAGCAATTCTTTCGAGAAAATTAAATTTGTTAACTAAACAGATTTTTTGACTGTCAAATCAATGCAATCATTATTATAAAACTGCACTGACCTCACAATTTCCTTAATCCGTTAATTATTATACGTTGTATTAACAAACCATCCAGAAGATTAACGGGTGTTTTAATTACTGCCAAACTTGACATCGTGGTTGTGTGATGTGAACATTAATCAAAACAACCAAAAGCTTGGGGTTATTAAAGTACACAAGGCGCAAGATGTGTATGGGGACCAAAGCAGAATCCACTGTTTGTGGGTAAAATACAACAGTGCAATAAGTTATTAACAGATTTTGAGTAAATGAAGAAAATCTTATAAAACAAAATGCATAAGACATATGATAAAACAGTGACACAGTTTGACAAGATAAAACTGGACTTAGTGACTTTCAGTATGAGTGTACAAGTTATTTCCCTTTCTTTGCCATTTTCAACACTGTTTATCTTGGACTCCTGATAAGTGTAACTTTTTGCATTTCCCTGTGGAGTTCCAGATAACGAGTTTCAAATGTATTTTGAAAATTTACATGTGACCTTTTGACCCTTAGTTACTACACACACTGATCAGAAGTCACTGTCCAATTAAAGCTTACTCTATATAAGTCAACAATTGTTACCTTGGCAACTGAATCTGTGGCTGCTACACTGGCCATTTCTAAAGTCTCTAAATGTGTGTTTGTTTTAAGTCCTTCACAGAATTCTATTAACTTTTCAATGGACATCTGAAATCAAAAATGAAAAATAAACAGGTCATTCATCATATCTTTTTCTTTTACAAAACTAAAAATGAAAATCATCAGAAGATTGAGTCATGCAAGAGACACACAGACAAAGAAACACAGACAGATCTATCTTGAATTAAATATATATCACAAATACCAGTTAAATTTTGATGTGCCAGATGTGCACATTTCGGAAATTCATTCCTCATCAGTGACACTAAGACTGAAAAGTTTGATAGATTAAAAACAGAAGCCAAACAGTTGAAAATGAATGAATCTCAAATTCCAAAATTATATGAATCGAAATCCAGCTAAGGAATGCTTTGCATGAGGGAACAGACCTTAGTTTTAAATAAATTTCAAAATTGAAGACTGCTGAGAATTTTGCTAAATGGTACATTTTCTGACAGCACAAAATACTGCCTACTGAGTTATGGATACCCTCGGAGAGTTTTGCTCAGGGGTAGTAAATATATTTCACAAACAACAGTTAAATTTTGATGTGCCAGATTTCTTGAGTTCATACAAACTTACTTTTATATTATTTAGGTTGAGCACTTTTAGTGAAGAATCGTTATTTTTTATCTGTTCCAGTGAGGCTTCTACATCTGTATTATTAGGTGGTTCCAATGGAATAACTTTCAAAGCTTGTGGCTTTGCAACTCCTAGAAAACAAATACAAATCTCTTTACATCATTTATATTTTGACTTGTTTAAAAAAATCAGGTAAATTTTTACATGACTTAAGAATTTATTAAAAAATCTACTGTTTCATTTTAACAGATAATGTTCACAATTTCACACCCCATCCATTATCCGTTATGAATTCTTATTGATCTTCAACACAACAATGATAGCAGTTTTTCTCCATGTACATGTAATATGCTCGTTGTGGTTAGTTTTATCATGGAATGCTTAAGTTACAAATTATCAGGTAATAAGCACGGATATTAGACTTTCAAGTTAAGCTGGGCCTTCAGTAATTTAAAACAAAGGACTTACATGTATATACTGACCAAAAATGGTCCATATTTTTCAAAACTTGACCTACTGACCTACTTAATGACGAAATATGACCAATATTTCAATCTGAATAAGTTTTTGTCAAAAGGACCACTCTGGATCAATATGATAAAGATTGGGTTAATATACCATTTTTTTATCTTTGACCTTGTGACCTAGTGACCTTTATATTGGTGCAGCAAATAGTATACCAAAATTGACATAGCTTTTTTTAAAAGGGGATTATTCTGAAAACTGATAAAAATTGTGTCCTCTAGCCTCATAACAATCACAAGTAGAATGACGACTAACAATGTACACAGCCTGGTACTTGACAAGTACGATGAACAAAACATAGCTCATATGATTTGTTATTCTACTGCTCAGCTCTAGAAGCTCAATTTTTGTGCTCCAAATTTCAAATCATAAAAATTTTCCATTTATCCATATTAGTATAACAACAACCAATACATTTCAGAAGTAATGTTTGTGCTATAATAATAAATGCAGTCTCTTTTGGCACTGTTTGCCAACACAACCCCACCCCCCCCCCCCCCCCCCACACACACACACCAGGTATGAAAGTGCCCAGATACCACATAAAGCAACTGTCATAACTTTAAATGGAGATAATTCCATGGATTTTTATATCTGCAGCTATTAACTAAAGGAGTAAGAGAGGTCATTTTATCAATTTGCTAGGAGTCACATGTATCTTTCAGGGGAGATAATTAAATATTTATGTTTTACCGTCAAATCCTCCTCCATGGATTTTCTCGCCTTCCCATGATGCATAGTACTGGGTCTGGTTTAACATTCCATGGAATCCAAGGACAGCTAAAATAGATTAAACATAAAAAGCTTTAAATAATTAAAATACTGATTTATGTTGCAATTAATATTACAGAGAATCCTGTTTAAATCATTTATCAACCATATATGACTTACCAGCAAAGTTTACAAGTTCAACCTAACAGCAAGGTCTACAGGTTTTTCATAAGAAACTTGACTTACCAACAAGGGCCACAAGTTCGACTTACCAGCAAAATCTACAGGTTTTTCATAAGAAACTTGACTTACCAACAAGGGCTACAAGTTCTCCTTTAGAAATTTGACTTACCAGCAAGGTCTACAAGTTCTTTAGAAACCTGACTTACCAGCAAAGACTACAAGTTCTTTAGAAAAAAAAACTTACCAGCAAGGTCTACAAGTTCTTCTTCAGTTGCTTGGGTTAGAATATCATCCCATTCTGTTTCCACTTTTTCATCATCATGAAGTGACTCTTTAGGTTCAACTTCCTTTGGCTTCCATATTTTACCTTTAAAATAATAATCAAAGTACTGAAAGAACTCATGTAATTATATACAGCATCTGACAATGTCCAATGACAACTGTATATACAGCATCTGACAATGTCCAATGACAACTGTATATACAGCATCTGACAATGTCCAATGACAACTGTATATACAGCATCTGACAATGTCCAATGACAACTGTATATCTGACACTTTTTTTAATCAAAGCACCGGAGGTGCCGTACGAACAGAGAGCATGGAAACGCAAGAGGCTTTGAAAGTGAGTGTAGGTAGTATTACAATCTGTCTTATCCCATTCCATTCCTATGCAAGCAAGGTTGTAAAACACCATATGGAAGGGGAGTAAGAATTCATGACTTGAAAAGTGTCCATTATATTTTTTGTATTAGTGTTGGCAATTAAATTATCACATTCAGAAGAGTCTGTGCTGAAGCATGGTCCTTTCACATTCCAAGCATTTCTCCAAGAAAAGACAAAAACGTTCATACGTAACATTTTTAATTAATTACACAAACAGAAAGATGTTTTTATGGTGTCATCAATCGTTATATTTCTCAATAACGACAAAACGGTTCCGGGACATTTCGCCCCATAAAAAAACGGACCATGACAATATCGGCCTATAGCCAAATCAGCCTATAACAAAATCGGCCCATGAAATAAATGCCTTTATCAAAGATTGCTACTCATTTCGTTTATTTGCATTGTTGTGCATAAACATGTGTTAGTATTATTATGCTTTGAAACATGTAAATTTCAGTAAGTTTATTCAAAGCAATACAAGAATTAATTCAAATTATCATTTCTAATCAAGACTACCACTAATCTATTAAAACTCAAATAATGGATTATATATATGTCTTTTTTTTTAAATGAATAATTTAAAGACAGGAAGGTGTACCTATACTTTGTTTTAATCTTTAAAATTTTTAAAAATAGATAATCTTAATTATAATCTTAATTTAATATTTGTATTATTATGATGCTTTCTTTAATTACATGTAGTGTGTAAAGAAAAACAAAAGGCCCAAAAGGGCCTGTGGAGCTCAACTGACAAAAATGTTTTTTGTGCCTCCATTTATATAAACTCGGTACAGGGACTTGAGCTGATGTAAAATGCTAAATATAAAAGCTGTAGGCCTTAAATTTGACTTCCCATATAAGTATACGTAGATATATGCGCTCCTTGGTGGGACCAAAAATGGCCCAGGGGCCTTTATTTGTACAAACCTGGTAAAGGAACTTGAGCTGATTATGAAAGCTTTAAGCCTTACAGTTTCAGAGAAGATTTTTAAATTTGATTTCCTATATATGC
The DNA here is from genome assembly GCA_029721355.1 of Tegillarca granosa. Classification (NCBI taxonomy): domain Eukaryota; kingdom Metazoa; phylum Mollusca; class Bivalvia; order Arcoida; family Arcidae; genus Tegillarca; species Tegillarca granosa. The sequence continues at coordinate 549,834 of JARBDR010000367.1, read as the reverse complement.
ATATGCAGATATATTGGCCCTTAGGGTGGGACCAAAAATGGCCCAGGGGCCACCATTTGTACAAACCTGGTAAAGGGACTTGAGCTGATGTTAAATGCCAAATATAAAAGCATTATGCCTTACAGTTTCAGAGAAGAAAATTTTTAAATTTGATTTCCAATATATACATATGCAGATATGGACCCCTGGGGTGGGGCCAAAAATGGACCGAGGGCCACCATTTGTACAAACTTTGTAAAGGGGCTCAAGCTGATATTAACTGCCAAATATGAAAGCTTAAGGCTTCATGGTTTCAGAGAAGAAAATTTTCAAAAGTGATTTTCCATTATAAGCCATATATGCATATGCAGATATATGGACCTCTGGGATGGGGCCAAAAATGGACTGAGGGCCACCATTTGTACAAACTTGGTAAAGGGGCTCAAGCTGATATTAACTGCCAAATATGAAAGCTGAAGGCTTCATGGTTTTAGAGAAGAAGATTTTCAAAGTTGATATCTCATTATAAGCCATATGTGCATATGCAGATATATGGACCCCTGGGGTGGGGCCAAAAATAGACCGGGGCCACCATTTGTACAAAGTTAGTAAAGGGGCTCAAGCTGATATTAACTGCCAAATATGAAAGCTGAAGGCTTCATGGTTTTAGAGAAGAAGATTTTCAAAATTGATTTTCCATTATAAGCCATTTATGCATATGAAGATATATGGACCCCTGGGGTGGGGCCAATAATAGACCGAGGGCCACCATTTGTACAAACTTGGTTAAGGGGCTCAAGCTGATATTAACTGCCAAATATGAAAGCTTAAGGCTTCATGGTTTCAGAGAAGCAGATTTTCAAAGTTGATATATCATTATAAGCCATATATGCATATGCAGATATATGGACCCCTTGGGTGGGGCCAAAAATGGACCAAGGGGCACCATTTGTACAAACTTGGTAAAGGGGCTCAAGCTGATATTAACTGCCAAATATGAAAGCTTAAGGCTTCATGGTTTCAGAGAAGAAAATTTTCAAAAGTGATTTTCCATTATAAGCCATTTATGCATATGCAGATATATGGACCCCTGGGGTGGGGCCAAAAATGGACCGAGGGCCACCATTTGTACAAACTTGGTAAAGGGGCTCAAGCTGATATTAACTGCCAAATATGAAAGCTGAAGGCTTCATGGTTTTAGAGAAGAAGATTTTCAAAGTTGATATCTCATTATAAGCCATATATGCATATGCAGATATATGGACCCCTTGGGTGGGGCCAAAAATAGACCAAGGGGCACCATTTGTACAAACTTGGTAAAGGGGCTCAAGCTGATATTAACTGCCAAATATGAAAGCTTAAGGCTTCATGGTTTCAGAGAAGAAGATTTTCAAAGTACATGTATATATCTCATTATAAGCCATATATGCATATGCAGATATATGGACCCCTGGGATGGGGCCAAAAATAGACCGAGGGCCACCATTTGTACAAACTTGGTAAAGGGGCTCAAGCTGATATTAACTGCCAAATATGAAAGCTGAAGGCTTCATGGTTTTAGAGAAGAAGATTTTCAAAGTTGATTTTCCATTATAAGCCATTTATGCATATGCAGATATATGGACCCCTGGGGTGGGGCCAAAAATGGACCGAGGGCCACCATTTGTACAAACTTGGTAAAGGGGCTCAAGCTGATATTAACTGCCAAATATGAAAGCTGAAGGCTTCATGGTTTCAGAGAAGAAGATTTTCAAAGTTGTTATCTCATTATAAGCCATATATGCATATGCAGATATATGGACCCCTGGGGTGGGGCCAAAAATAGACCGAGGGCCACCATTTGTACAAACTTGGTAAAGGGGCTCAAGCTGATATTAACTGCCAAATATAAAAGCTGAAGGCTTCATGGTTTCAGAGAAGAAGATTTTCAAAGTTGATATCTCATTATAAGCCTTATTTTCACTTTTTACGAAGTATGACAGAAAAACGCTAAAAACGCGTAACCTAGTTTTTGACAGAATTTCACGAAATGTACAACCTAGAGGTTTAAGGGTGTCTAGAAGCTAAATATCACATCAGATTTTGCATATAACCTATGGTTTCAGAGAAGAAGCTTATTTTAAGTTTTTTACATTCTAGGTCGCTGTGACCTACTTTTGGTTGCCATGGAAACCAATTGTACAAATTTTCATCTACTCCTTCTAGGGATCATTCCTGCAAAGTTTGGCTAAAATTGGCCCAGTAGTTTCTGAGTTTTTGCTGTTAACGGACGGACGGACGCACGCACGCACGCACGCACGCACGCGCGCATCATGCCATAAGCTCATCTGGCTTTAGCCAGTTGAGCTAATAACCATAAGAATGAATTGAAAAGAAAGATCCTTTTCTTGTAAATATAATTTGTTTTTAAAAATCCTGATACTTTAAATAGTGTTTTTACATAATTGTAGATTCATACAAGTAACATTCAAACTGTCTTTCTTCTACGCTATCTGCACGAACTAGTTTGGATCGATCAGAATCGACGAGTCTTACAGTCATGAGTAACTCTGACTAAAACATTTGTGAACGGAGTGTGTGCATCATTTATAGGTTGATCTAATATGAAATAAAAAATAATTTCTTTTAAAAATAAAATTAAAACCAAGACATGTCATGACAAAGTTGTCCAAATTTAGGTGTATTAAATATTTTGAATATATTTTATTATGGGCCGATATTGTTATAGGCCGAAATGTCCCGTAGCGCGACAAAACAACTACAAATGATGGTTGCAAAAAAACTGTTTATGCCGCGAATCAAGGACCATCGCGAATTTAGGACCGACGACAATATACAAAATACACGCCACCTACCAGCCTACCGAGGATTTACCCTAAAGCTTTCCATGTAAATTTCTAGAGTACATCTTGCACAATCGACAGGAACTCGTGAAATTTCTCAGCAATAGCTTTTTCCGGTCGATTTCACAATGCTGCTCTCAAAATCGTGTATATCATTTTTACGCTACGTCGACAAAATTAAAATGTAAACATGTCTACATCAGATATAGGTCAAATTTTGTTGGGGCTTCGAGGAGGGGATGGGAAGGGAAACGAATGAAAACAAATACATTCCTATAAACATGACATTTGCTATCGTGCATGTAAAACATGATTTCTTTACAGCACTTTCCGCAACCTATACTTTTACTTACAAGCTCAAACTTCGGGTAATGTTAAGAAAATATTGCTTTATTTACTGTGGTTCACTATTCTCGCCAAAACGCATGCTACCAAGAAATGACACGTCATATAATTCATCCAATCAAAAGAGACCGTTTAAATTATGGGATATCCGCAAAAATGTTGCGAAAATAGGTCTTTGTTTACATAAACTGTTCATGTATTCTTCCGCTGCGCCGCATTGTATCCTTTCCACCAAAAGTTTCTCCACAGAATCCATGTATAAATTTTATTTTCAATACCACATACATTCATCATTGTGCGGTTACCCTTAGCACGTACTTATCACCCGCAAACTACCGTACTATATTCCACATATGTTGCCCAAGGATTTGACATGGCGGTGACATAGCCTGTCCGATTTAAAAAAAAATTGAATTTCTTCACTGACATTAGGAAAAATGTTTCGTTTAACATTTCCCTGTTTTGGGTTTACTTGCCCCCATCTATGAACATCTCTGTCACCCTGTATCCCTTTCCCATTTTAAAGATATGTACGATTTCCTTGCCAAATGCTTGCGAGGTACGTGACAATACATCACAGAGATTCCTCTCTGTTCGTAAAAATAAAAATCCTAACAATTCATAAAACTTCTTTATAATTCAGAAGGTATAGACATTACTTTTATGAACTAGTTAATCTTAAGGACTATGAAACAACATCCAAGTCCCTGTTGTTTCCATTGTTGTTGGTTATAGAGATGTTTACTGTCACATCAGCAAATTTTTACAGTTATTTGGAATGAGAGCAAGATAATTAATCTCTATGGATTAATCTAAGAAAAGGTTCATGTATGTAGAAATGTGTTAGTGTGTACAAGCACACACTCAGGGCAATGTTTAGTAAGGTGCTTGTTCACTAAGCAATACCTCAAGTATGACCTAGCCAGGTACTCTAGTCAATCTATGAAAAAATAGGGTCAAACCTCAAAGTTATTGCAAAATATTTTTATGTAATTGTTTTTTTATGAATTGTGTTTTATTCACCATAAAAAACATACCAATTTCAATCCAGTGGAATTTGGGTTTTTTTGCCAATTCAAGTTACCAACAGCATTTTCTATAGAAAAGGGATATAACTCTGTATTGTGATCTTAAATTTTACACAAAAATTTTCAAAAACTTCAAGTTTTCTCTGATACTATATGAAGAACAACCTAGAAATTAGATGGAAATTTGTATACATAGACTTTAAATAGATAATTTAAGACAATTTAGAATGTAATATGTAAATGGAATGTTAAAAAATAAAATAATTTTGTAAAAAGAGTTTATGCAAAACGCTGACTAAGGGCATGTTGATGAGATGGAAAAAAGATTTATTCACCTCAAATATATTTTGTTATACACAAAAATGATAAAATAAGTATATCTCAGGTTAAAACATAACTTTTTTCTATACTTCTACTTTATTACTTTGAGTATTCTGTTATTAATTCCTCATCACTATAGAAACATTAGATTGTGAAAGACTTAAAATAAAATGCAACCGAATGAAAATGGGCCAATGATTTCACTTTAATGAAATCAGAAATGTTGAATATACATATGGAATCAATTATGATCGATTAATTCCAGTTTCTTTGCTATACTTTTTGTTAAAATAGCAAAAAACAAATGATAATTGGACTAAAACTCCACCTGTTTTACCAGAGTTACCTCCCTTGTCCATAGAATTCCCATAAGAAATTAAAACTTCTCAAAAACTTGTTTCCCCTTGTCAGATATTGGAAGGCTTTTTACTATAAACATTTCATGTATTTGAGAGCATATTAGTAACAAAATTTGTTCTGTTGCAATTACTTTGAGGTCAAACTGTAGATTGACTAAACTAAGGGTCCGAACCCAAAACTTCTCGATTTTAAGACAGATGCTCTCCCACTAAGCCAATAAGGTATTCCTGTTAGCACATGGGTCATGAAGGGAAGGACTGAGTGTTTGTAGGTACCTAAAAAAGATAAATAATTTAGGACTGTTTATTTGTTTATGACCAATTCTGAACACTTCAATCTGACTCCATAGAGGTCAAGTTTTTTGCAGTACGATGTATAAATAAATTGAACCTTTTATTTCTTTGACATATGGTTTGTTCTGTTCCCAATCTTTTTCTTCTTTGGCTCGTTTTTCTAAGAATTGTAATAATTGTTTTCTGTTAAATTTCCCTGTAGGTGATTTTTTGGTCTGATCTTTAACTCGCTGACTTGGTGGCAACAAAGAATTCTGAAATTTGAAATTAAAAATTTAAAAATTAAAAAATTAATCCATTTAATTAATTAACTAATTAGTTAATTGATTTATTTTATTTTTTTGGATTGATTATTATTCTTTTTGGTCCTCTATACACTGAATTGACAACAATAAAAATACTAAAAAAGAAGATTGTAAAAATTTTACTAAAAAGAATTTCCAGTAAGAGAGAGGACTGATATAGTTTACATAAGATAATGTTCTTATGACATTCAACAACACAAAAAAAAAAGATCACTTTGTAGTCATTTTCCCAATCAATGTGTTGTATTGTAAATCAATGTGTTGTATTGTAAATCAATGTGTTGTATTGTAGATCAATGTGTTGTATTGTAGATCAATGTGTTGTATTATAGGTAAATGTGTTGTATTGTAGATCAATGTGTTGTATTGCAGATCAATGTCGTATTGCAGATCAATGTGTTGTTTGTGTATGTGTGTGCGTCTTGATGTGTGTGCGCGTGTGTGTGTCTTTGTGTGCATGTGTCTTGGTGTGTGTGTGTGTGTTAATACTTACATACAGTCAAAATCATCATTTAACTCCTCGATTTCAGTGTGAGTGTGTGTTTGTGTGTCTATGTCTATGTCTGCATGTGTGCATGTGTTTGTGTGTGTGTGTGTTTCAATGTCTATAGTTATGTGCATGTTTGTGTGTATGTGTGTGTGTGTGTTTGTGTGTGTGTTTGTGTTGAATCCTTACATCCGGGTCGAAATCACCATTTAACTCTTCGATTTCATCTGCCGTAAGTTGTGACAATAAATCATCTAAGTTATCCAGGTCAATATCAGGGATATCCTTTGTAGCTTTTAAATCCACAGGAAATGCCATGGTAACTGTAAATAAATAAATAAATTTGAATGTACTATTAATATAAAAAAAAAAAACAAATAAAATAAAATAAAATAAGAAAATAAAAAAATAAAAAAATAAAAAAATAAATGAATGAATGAATGAAACAGAATGAATAAATGAATTTGTATGTTAGTACCAAAATTAATATTGGTAAACAATTACTAAAAATAAACAGAAAAAAAAATTATTAAATGAATAAAAAAATAAATTATCTCAAAATTTTCACTCCATTAAGCCATTAACCATAAGAAGTGACCTCTAGATGTGTGTGTGTGTGTTGGGGTAGGGGGTGGAGGGGGGTGGGGGCTACCCAATCACTTATCACATTTTCTACTTGTTACCGGTATTCAAAATAATCATCATTATTTTAGTATATAAGTTAAGATTAAAATACAATATAAACTTCAAAATAAAAATAATAATAATAAAAAATAATAATTATAAAATATATCATTATTATTATTATTATCATAATACTAGTATATTGTATGATAATTTATTGTAATACAAAATGTATTATAATGATTGATGTAACACTGATTCAATTATAGTAATTTGTATTTAATGTTTACCATCTTGGCTGGTTTTGAGTGAAATAAATAAATTGGACAACAGTGGAGTCAATAACAATCTGTAAACATTGATTTAATTTGTATGTGAAATTGGTAAATGTCTCAAGCCTTTATTTTCAACCAATTATTGCTTAGATCAAAAACTTTTTCTAAAAATCATTTTGAATACCATGCACTGTCTGTCCCATTTTTTACAAATCTAAAGCATGCAGCTTGGTATACATCTGATAGACACGCTAATTTATACAATTGTCTGACATTTCATAAATTTTTCCTACCTTGTGACCACGCCCCCTTTTTTAGATGCCACTTGTTAGAACCTTTACACACTAGTGTCAGTACATATATACAAGTATACATATATATATATATATACATGTGTGATTACATACTGACTACATTATACAATGTTAACATGTGTTTATTATGTATATACAGTCTCCTCTTTCTGGTACTTTATCTTGTTACCATAGTAACTGTCTATATATAGATGATCAGTTTTGGGATGTGTATATATATCCCACTGTGTATATCTTGGCAGAGGGTAAACAGACAATATCAGTTAATTTGTTTACCTGATTTCCTTTAGTAGAATTCCTTTAAAAGGTTGTTTTTTTTTTTTTTTTTTTTTTTTTTTTTTGTTAAACAGCTTTTTTATATGTCATAAAGATATAAAATATAAATTTTGTAAAAAATAAATTTACTAAATGAATATATATATTGGCTTAAAATGTAAAATGAAATAATAAAAGGAGATAAAAAATGGAACATTATTATTATTCCTTAAAATTAATTCAGAAGAATTTTTCAGAAGACAGATTAATAATATATATATAAAATGTATCAAACATGTACAAAGAGGTGACATCAAAATTTTGAAGCATATTTAACAATGATTGACTGCAAATGTAATCTTTACCTGTACACCGTTGTATACATATGATATATCATTAACAGTATACCAGTCTATTTCAATCTAAAATCTCTCTTTCAGATTTGTAAAAAAGTCAAATAAATCTTGGTTCACTCAGGCATAAAAGATATATAATGATTTAAATGTTTTACACACATAAACACTGTTGTTCATGCTGATTACACTTTTTTTCTTTATATACATATAAGAAAAATTGTTAAAGTTTAAGTTCATGCACATAGCAGAATATATACAAAAATACCTTAAAACATTTCCTCAAGAATAAACTTTTTCAATTACCGGTAATTCATATACAGGTATATATATATATACTAGTATGTGACATTTTATACTTCAATTAAATTCAAAGATTTTTCATTGAATTGAATGTTGATTTTAAAATGTTTATTTCCCTTTTCCTTATGGCATATTTATATACAGTAATGGTGTCTAAAGCCCCTGTCAAAATTTTTCATTTTTATCAAACAGCTACTGAGCTCAGCTAGTGGAGGAAACTAGAGTTCCATGAGAAAATATCCAATCATCTGTAGGCTCAGTAACAAACTATCAAATCATCTGTAGGCTCAGTAGCAAACTATCCAATCATCTGTAGGCTCAGTAACAACTATCCAATCATCTGTAGGCTCAGTGACAAACTATCCAATCATCGGTAGGCTCAGTTACAAACTATCCAATTATCTGTAGGCTCATCGGTAGGGTCAGTAACATCTGTAGGCTCAGTTACAAACTATCCCATCATCTGTAGGCTCAGTTACAAACTATCCAATCATCTGTAGGCTCAGAAACAAACTATCCAATCATCTGTAGGCTCAGAAACAAACTATCCAATCATCTGTAGGCTCAGTAACAAACTATCCAATCATCTGTAGGCTCAGTTTCAAACTATCCAATCATCTGTAGGCTCAGAAACAAACTATTCAATCATCTGTAGGCTCAGAAACAAACTATCCAATCATCTGTAGGCTCAGAAACAAACTATCCAATCATCTGTAGGCTCAGAAATAGAGTTGTGTATTGCAGCAAATTTTCATATTGTGATATATTGCAATATTTTTGAAAATATTGCGATATTATTGCAATATATTGAGTTGTGTGTTTTTTTTTACAAAAACTGATTAAATCGTACTTTCGATTTTGTATTTCCGGTTTAACTAATGTACAAATTGGATGACGGTTATGAACGGGACAATACAATTTACTACATTCCACACTCCACAGTACTTCATCGTTTATTCTTTTCGTCAACCTGCAATTTTTTTTTTACCTTATGGTATTTCAAACAGAAAACATGAGGAATGATATAAGACAAGCAAAGACCGTTGACAATTAAAGCTGAACCGTCATTCTATCCGAACCGTTTTTCAAGTACATTAATACAATTGAGTAATGTAAAAACATTCGTTTTGACACAAGTCAAAGTTGATAAAGATCAGAGGACGGACGTTTTCATCAAAATTGTATAATATCGGAAAATACCGGTATTCAAAAATCATATCGCGATATATTATCGGCAGCATAAATACCGCAATAAACCGGTATTTCGATAATATTGCCCACCTCTACTCAGAAACAAACTATCCAATCATCTGTAGGCTCAGTAACAAACTATCCAATCATCTGTAGGCTCAGTTTCAAACTATCCAATCATCTGTAGGCTCAGAAACAAACTATCCAATCATCTGTAGGCTCAGAAACAAACTATCCAATCATCTGTAGGCTCTGTAACAAACTATCCAATCATCTGTAGGCTCAGTAACAAACTATCCAATCATCTGTAGGTGTAGGCTCAGTAACAAACTATCCAATCATCTGTATGCTCAGTAACAAACTATCCAATCATCTGTAGGCTCAGTTACAAACTATCCAATCATCTGTAGGCTCAGAAACAAACTATCCAATCATCTGTAGGCTCAGTTACAAACTATCCAATCATCTGTAGGCTCAGTTACAAACTATCCCATCATCTGTAGGCTCAGTTACAAACTATCCAATCATCTGTAGGCTCAGAAACAAACTATCCAATCATCTGTAGGCTCAGAAACAAACTATCCAATCATCTGTAGGCTCAGAAACAAACTATCCAATCATCTGTAGGCTCAGAAACAACTATCAAATCATCTGTAGGCTCAGTAACAAACTATCCAATCATCTGTAGGCTCAGTAACAAACTATCCAATCATCTGTAGGCTCAGTAACAAACTATCAAATCATCTGTAGGCTCAGTAACAAACTATTTCACACAAGGGTCTGCTAGAGTGTAAGCACACTAAAGACAGTTGGTGGGACAGCAATGATGTCAACATGTTCAAGAGTAAAACTTGACAGCTTAACATTTTGCGGACCAACACTGATGTCATTTACCTTCAGTTGTTGATTAAAAGGGATTAACTTTCCACTGCAATCCAAGGTGCACATCGCTGTCCATTGAAAATCAAGAGAAAAAAGATTAGGAATATTTTTGCCATAGTGGACAGTAAAATCATCCCCCTGCAGAAAAAATCTTCACTGTGATGTTTATTGAAAACGAAATACATTTAACCCTTACAGCAAGTATTTACATGGATGATTGATTCAGTTGTCTGTCAAAATTGTCTGTAATCATATCATAATTAAAGTACAGGACTCAGGAGATTCAACAATTCTGTGAAAATTATTTTAAAAAAGTAATAAAACATGAACTTTTAAAACATTTTAAAGAAAGATTTTTTCCATGTAATTTCCCAAATAGTTGAAGCAGGAGATAATTTTAAAATACAATTTACTGTGTAATCGTTAGTTAAATGTGTATCGATATCTAATCCATAAATATAAGTAAATCCCAGTTTTAAGAAGAATTGTATTGTAGATTCCAACAAATATTTGAAGTGAAACAACATCTTCACTGATTATATAACTTGACAAAAAGTTTTGACTTCAAGTAAAATATGACCACAAGTTTCCATGTGAAATCACAATTCACGTACCCTTACCAGTTAAGCTTTACAAATGTTCTGACAACCAATAGACAATGTCTAAGTCAGCTATAAATAAAATGGTTATTATTTCCACTGAGCCCAAAAATCTCTTCCTTTATATTATTATTATTTTAATTAATTAATTTATTTATTTATTTTTTGTAAGAAATAAAACCCATCCAACATCCGAAATAAAAATTCATTCTCTCTCTTTAATAATATGGGACTGAAATGAAATGAATAGTGATTATCATCAGCGACATTTAAAATGAATTAAATAATACATTTAATTTTTTTCTGATACATGTAATATAAGTCTTGCCTCTCCTTTCTCTTTCATTAGAAGTAAATTTGTGGGTAAAGCTTGTGGATACCTGTCTTTGTGACTCTGAAATGACATGAAGTTTCCCGATAAAAACCAATGCAGTTTTAGAAGCCTTAGATTATTTCTTAACTTGTATTAGTTAAAGATAAAAAAACGTTTTAATTTGATGCTTTATTTATCTTTAAAATAGAATCTACTGTATAATCAATCTAACAAAACAAAAAACATCTATCTGATAGTGATAGTAAAAAAAAGCATTGATGTTTATATGTTGGTGAATCCTTAACCAACTAAGGTTGAATAACAATTTGCAAATTCGATTACAATATATATATGTAATCCTTTAAACTGATGGCTGCAGTGGACAGAAAATACTCACCAATATCCACCAGATATTTTACTGCTGTGGAATGAAAAAATCTGAGGGTAAAATTTACATATCCAGTTGTACTTTACATAAAACCATAAAGCAACATGATAACATAGTTCACATCTTACACTATTTTACAAGTTGTGAAAAGAGATAGCTTTGAGAATAATAATTATGGAAAATGAAATCTGTCAAAAGTTAAAATCTTTATTTTTAAATATTTTATTAAAAGTTAAAAACATATTTTGAAAATATAAAGAATAACCACTGTTGGGCCTATTTGTCTTTAAATACGGGGAGCAAAGTACTTTTAATAAATGCCGCAAATATGATACTACCACGAAGTCAGTCATCTTGAGGATAATCAGTTTTTCAGTAATGTGACTGGTAATTTTACATCATCAAATCCACAACTTTTTATTTATTATTATTTTTTAGATGATTTCCCTAACTTTTGTAGCATCTTTTGAACATTTTGGACATTCAGATAATCAGAAGATATTTATACATAGCTGTCAAGGGTTTTCAAAATTAAGCATGTGATGCCTGAAAAGTGTATTTAATAAATACAAGGCTGGGGTTATTACCGGTACCTGATCGGTATGTGATTACTGGATCTAGGGAAGTACCGACGGGTACCTCGATTATAAGCCCAGGGAGTAAATTAAGCCCAGGCTAAAGCCCAGGGAAGTTTCTCGCGCCCAGGAAGTTTTGGGACACTGCAGAGATGTAAAATTCACGTATTTATCAGAGATTGTACTCTAGTTTATCATGTAATAATTTTATATTGATCTATGAAAAAATAACGGAAAAATTGGTAATTGATCTTTTTACCGATCGATAGGCTAGGGCGATTGAAGGGAGATAACTCGCATTGAATACTCTATGACTTTCCTGGTGCTGTTCCAGTATATATATATATATATATATATATATATATATATATATATATATATATATATATATAGTATATGAATAGAAAAATTGTTTACTTCGAATAAAAATGAAATAAACCTGATCAAGTCTTAATTTTGTGGAATGTTAGATCAATAAATTATAAATTTACAAGAAAATTTTAACAAGTGAATATAGATATTCAAATTTATATTTTATCGATCCATCTGCACCTGAAAAGTTTCGGCCTTGTTTATAAAAAAAAAAAAACAATTGTACGAAAGCCTAATGGACTCGGTTTGAAAAATAAATCGCGTAATAACGTCTAACATGTCACGTAAAAACACGTAACTTCCGTTAATTAACGCGTTACTTTTGCGAAATAACGCATATCTTTCGCTTAATAACGCGTAATGTTTGATAAAGGCAACTTATTATTATTTTATCAGTTTATTGTGTTGTCCTTTATCGACATGTTTAATATTAAAAATGAGATCGTGTGTTTGTGCTATTAAGTTGACAATATATTTGCTTTGTAAGTCTACATCTGAAGAGTGCTCTCTAACAGTCGACATAAAAGATCTCTAAAGTTGACATCCATTTCTAACAAGTCCTCACAATCATTTAACAAGTCAACAAAATCATTGTCGAGTCGACATTATTATCATTTGACAAGTGAACATAAAATACGACTTGGCCCTTAACATTTGTCAAGTCGACATAAAAATCTAACAAGTGATAGCAGAAATTAATATAGTGTCATTGTGGATTTATGATTTACTGATTTCTGTCTAGTTTTATTCTGGATCACACACACACACACACACACACACACACACACACACACACACACACACACACACACACACCATGTTAATGTCTAGATCATAGACAGATAAAAACTTTAGTTTGTGGGGAGGTTGACTCAATATGCAACAGGGTCAATTTTCAACGAAATGAGGTCATAATTAGTCGAGAAAAAAAATTATCAACCTGTTGAAAAATGACCCCGGGTATAAATTTCACAAATTTTGGTCTCAATTTTAAACGTTGGAAAAGCACCCACGGTTCAATATTCAACGTTGAAAAATAAACCTGGGTCAATTTTCAACCCTGGTCAAATACTTCATTACACCGGCAACTGTTATCAATATTGTCACCAGTTAAGTGTAAAGAAAACTTTTTGCCTTCGTTCAGATACGCGCGTTTATTTCTAGTCAGTTCTATACAAGTACGTACGCGTATTTCTGACGCAAGGCTTTCATTTCAAACAAGTGCTATAGAGATAGAGTTAAATAAACAGTTCCCGTTGCCAGATGAATATATAGGTAGTTTACCGGGAACATTTAAAGCACATGATTTTAACATTTCTTCCACAACAGAATCTAAAACTAAGTTGCTATTTTTTTTTAAATTCGCATCTTAAAGACATGGTGCTATTGTCTTCTTTCCTCATCAAAATGTTTTCCATTTTAATCCCACATTCAATACGTTTATCTTTAACCACCTTTGACAACCTTTGTAGAGAGAAGTCATAATTGAAAGTATTGTCTGAATTCAGACAGAAACTGTGGCAAAAATAATCTAGTTGTATTTCTTGTAATTCTTTAAATTGGGCCTTGCTTATCCCCTCGCATTTAATATGAAACCACTTATCACATTTCTCGCATGCGATGGTGTTGATACCACATTTCTTATTACAAACCCCACAGAAAAAAGTTGCCATTTTTGCAGTTTACTGCAGTTTCAAATTTATTCGGCCTCATATTAATTAGTAACAGTGTTCACTTTAGTGTATTGGGTTACATTACTCACACTTGTCAGAGATAACTTTATCCTTGATAAAGACGGGTTCTTGATCATTACTGGAGCGTGTCTAATTAATTAATTTCAGATGTCTGATGACACGCCGTTAATCCGATAATTACCAAGTGCTCATAATTAATATATTACTCGTATTATCTTTTGTAAACAATTTGGGGAAAAGGGTAATTAATAATTTAAATAAGTACGTCTTTAAGATAAATAAAAGAAAAAAGTTATTATTTTAAAAATATAAGAAAACAAGGATTTTTTTTAAATTACAAAATATGTCTTTCATAATTAAATTGTGACCGTGGCTATGTCTTTTGTTCTGGACATTTCTTCTTTCGACCTAACTCTTCGTTTCATTATCATTATTATCAAAATCCACAGTTTGTGCAATATTATGTAAGTAATTAGACAAATTCATCTTTCCCAACAGTCTTGCAGTATTTTCTTAATTAAAACGAAAATAACGATATCTTCTTTACTATGTTGAAAAGTCGCTTTACATGTTAAATTATCAAATACATTTACATGTAGCTATTTCTTAAACTTTATATTTTAAGTGCCCATTGTCAAGTGCATTTAGCTATTTCTATAACATCTATATAACGGTATCTTCTTAATAATGTTGAAAAGTCGCCTTACATGTTAAAATATCAAATACATTTAGCTATTTCTTAAAATTTATATTTTAAGTGATTCATTCTATACATCATATTAATAAATGTCTTAGAGTATTCAACGCGAGTTATCTCCCTTCAATCGCCCTAGCCTATCGATCGGTAAAAAAATCAATTACCAATTTTTCCGTTATTTTTTCATAGATCAATATAAAATTATTACATGATAAACTAAAGTACAATCTCTGATAAATATGTGAATTTTACATCTCTACAGTGTCCCAAAACTTCCTGGGCGCGAGAAACTTCCCTGGGCTTTAGCCTGGGCTTAATTTACTCCCTGGGCTTATAATCGAGGTACCGAGTACCGACCGCTGAAAATTTACACAAGCATAATTATCATAGATCCATGTTGGCAATTAAATGTTTTCTAGATAGTTTAGTAATGCATGTGTTTATGAAAGCTTAGCCTGTAAGCGTGATTCACATCCTAAATGTGTGCAGCACAGGTACAATGTCTGTGACTTGACAAGTATGATTTCTAGTCATTACTAGAGTTGTTGCATCTGAATCTTTAATTTTCATATTTGTTGTTTAACTTGTTTCGAATATTTATTGAGTATTGTCTAATTTGTCATAGCCGAATTTATAGAGTTTGAGCACTAAAGTTATTATTAATATGAAATTGATGGTTTGTGAGTTTAACGTACACAGCAATGCTTGTTAAACAGGTCATTTTTATTGAATGATTCAGCCACAACCCACACACCGACACAGAACCAGAATTCAGTTTGCATTTTGATTTTATTTTTGGAAATATTTACGTTTGGAGCTGATAGAAACAAAGGGATTTTTTAATTTTTATCATAAGAGATGTAAATATCTTACAAAAATATCTAAAAGAGATTAACTTACCGATATTTACTGAAACGTTGAATTATTTACAAACCCCCTCGAAATAGTGACACTTGACCTTGACCTTAAAAGGAAATGCTATATTTAGACTTATTCAACTCTCGAAATGAAGAGGTTTAATAAATTTCGTTTAAAATAAGAATTTGATATTGAATACATAATGTAATTGTGATTTTATACATTTACTTGTGTTATTATTATAAATCACTACATATTTTTAATTACCACAAAAAGTTGGCGCTGTTGCCAAGCAATATGTAACCAATATGGCGGCGTTATAGAAAAAAGAACAACAGTTTTATACGCTATGGGATATTTCTTCGGATCAACTTATTTTCTATGTTATTGAAGGAGATATCCAATTAACCAAAGGGGTAAGAAATGAATTTTTTCATATTTAACAATTTTCATCATTGCATGTGGGATATATTGTTTGAAAATTCATTTGAAAAATCGTGGAATACAGCCAAGTTCATGTTCAAAGTTGACAAAAAACTTAAGTTGAGAATATGTGACATCAGGACTTTTGCTGTACCACAGATCAGGAAACGAGAATCGTACATGGAAGGTTTTCTGTTGATAATATCAAGTGAAAAAGTTAGCGACACATTCTTTAGATAACAGTAAATAAAACCTAAAAAACGGGATAAAATTCTAAAAAATTCATGGAAATCGGTGGAAAAGTCTCAAAAGATGACTTGATAGTTCGTATAGGAAAACCTACTAGTTTTTTGTTTTTTTTTTTTTTTTTTTTTTTAAATACTTAATGTCAAAATTACCAATTTTTTGCACATTGATAAAACCACAATACCGTAATCCTTTGATGTTTTCGGACCCTCTATGTTAAATTCCAGACACCCTAATTTTTAAATTTTAATAATTTTTAAATTTTCCTCTAATTTCGGACAGCAATTTTTTAACTCTGTATTGGCGCCATTGCATCGTAACGTGAAACAGGTATATGCAATGTATTATATTTTTATGTAAACTAAATAAAATCATACATAATAAGTGCTTCAATTTTCTATGAAAGTGAAAGTTGATTAAAATTAATGTTCACTGCCGAGAAAATCGTGTAAGACAGAATCTTGTCAGTACACTAGTTCAACATCAAAGACAATTTTTCTGATAAAACAGGAAGTGGCGCTTTTACTTACTCTCATTTATGTTTGTTATGAGAATTCCTGAAATGACCATGTGATTGTTCCAGCCAACAGATGCGATAAGAAAACTGTTTTCCAAGATGATAATTACGTTTGAAATATAATTTAAAATAATTCAATTTTTAACCTTTTATTTGCAGGAGTCTGGACTTGTTCCATCTTTGCATTGCCATTTCTTAATACCATATGCATGGTAAAATATTGAATATTTGATTGAAACGAAATTCTCTGAACTTGGTCCACAAATATTGCAACACACTATGAATAATAATAATTTGACTGCAGACAATTACAAATAGAAAACGGCATGTTGATGCACCTCAAAAGTTGGGAGTTAATGAAAATGTCACATTGTTTACTTGTAAACAAAATGGCGACCTCGATGTGTATTACTTACAGAATCATGATTATTGATAAAAAAAAAAAACACTTTAAAAAATTAATAAATAATGAAATAAACAACACAAAAGGTAACTTTCACTTGTATTTTATTTAAAATTTTACTTATCATTGGTATATTAGTGGATATCGCTGTTGAAAATGTCTTAAGAGGGAACCGGGACCCAAAATCGGCTCCAAAATGTCTCTAAATTTTTGGACACTTTAAATATTTGGACACCCCCCAATTTTCAAGATATATAATTTTCAAATTTCCTTTAAATTCCTGGACACTTGAAAATGAAATTATTAAAATCTGTCCGAATATATAGAAGGATTACGGTATATCATTATCTCTCTATTGTGCATAGTTTTAAACAAACAATCTTGGATGAAATGAATTGTTGATTTTAAGGATTGTTGGACTTTTTTATTTACAGATAAAATTTGAATGATGTCACAAAGGTATGGTGATGTGACAAGTGTTCGCAAGAGCATGAATGATCAATATAGTTCACTAGTAAATGGGTCTACCATGAATGGTCAAGTAACTAATGGGAGTATGGACAGTGTAAACATGAGTGGGGGACAGCCTTTAGGCCTACGAGGTATAGATCCAGACTCATTGAAGTCTAGATTGTATTCCTATGCTCCACAACAAGCACCAGCCAACACTAGAGCACTGAGATTCAACAGAATTACACAAGCACAGATTAAAAAGAACAGCATGCCAGTTGCACCAAAGTTAGAACCTGTGGTAAGAAATCTACACAAATTAGTCTGGGTGCTCATTGATTGACAGTTTTATTTTTTATGTACTCTTCTTGATCCAGTAACTTTTGTTGTGTACTTTTCCGAAACAACCTTGCAGTTCTTAAAAACAACACTGACAAAACAACATGCTCAAGAGAAAAATTAATTTTGAATAATTGAAACATACATGTATTTAATCATAATTCAAGTGATAAAATATTTTATTTTGTAAATGTGTTACAAAAGTTGTCTAAAAATGATTGATGAGCCAGGATCACGGCTAATAATTTTATTAAATTGATGTTATCTAAGTAATTAACCATCTCTATTTTGATTTGAAATGATCATCTAGTCAGTCTCAACATAATTAAATGCAATTTAAAGCAGGTCAGAAAATTTCTCTAGCATCACAACTTGAGCAGGATTTTAGGCAAAAACATGAAATAAATTATATAATTATGTCTTAAAAATTTTGAATATCTCTTTATCATTAACTGCAGACAAAACATAAACACTTCAAATAGAAGTAATAGTAAGAATTATAATGAAATTTGTTAACTTACAGCCAAGCTTACAAAAATATCAGGAAAGAAATGCCCCGGAATATATCCAGAGGAAATTCAAAGAGAGTATGAAGTCAAAACAAAAACTGAGTACAGAGGAACCTGCAGCTAAGAAGATGAAACGGCCAGGTTCTGTAGAGCCTTTAGACAGGTCAATGTCTGAGTCACCATTACCTGATCTTCCTGCAGATTTACAACAAAAACAAGTAAGAGATCTAAACATAAATATGAGTAACCCAGGGTTCCATCATATTCAAAACTAATTGACTCCGAAAGAGTCAATTATTATCATATGAGTGATGTTAAAACAATCTCTACACTAAAATGGATCATAAACAATTTTGGCTGGATTGTTTGAATTTGATTTGACTGGCTTATTTTGGGTCAAGTTTGAATACAAATCCCAATGTCTTTTATTCCTGAAAAAGGGTTTATCTTAAATTTTAAAGTTAATTATTTAAAAATATGTACATGTGTTCAGAAAATGCCTTGATTTGAATTATTGTGGATAGAGCTAATGTTCTGAAGTCAGTTTAGAAGTAGGTAATTAATTGACAGTAAAATAAAAATGTCCATTATATTAATAACAAAATGAGACAAGTTCATTTAATCTTAAATAATTTTTACTTGATTTAGGAGACAATATTGACATTTATATCTAGAATATAAAAAAAACCATTAAGGTATTTATTTATTTATTTATTTATTTATTTTTAAATTTTTGTTTTGTTTTCGATTTACGACACTTATTATTTTCTACATTATTTAGGATACAATGATATTAAGAATACCTACTCCTCCCAAAGAACCTAAGCAGCTAACACCAAGAGGTAAAGTTGTTGCTGCCGGAGCCACAGTTCAAGCCTCTACCAAACCAAAACGTAAGTTTGACATTTTTTTAGTTAAGAAATGTTTTGAAAGTGATATAGAAAATACATTTTACTTATCTTAACAGAGCTACATGCATAAATAATTACTTTTACCGAAGTCTTGAAGTAGTAATTCAAACGAGGTATTCAGATCAGAAACTGTAACAGAAAACGCTTCACTTTATCATATTGTGTAATATTGTCCTGGGATGGGGCTAGTTCTTGATTTCCAAAACAGCAGAACATGTAACTTAGTCCTGGAATTCGACAAGTTCCAGGTTTCCAAATTAGCAGAAGCTGTAGTAATTTGTTCTTGGAAGGGACTAATTCTTGATATCCAGATTTTATCAGGCTTTACTATCTTTCCTTTAGTTTCAGACAGAAATAAATCCCATTTTATTTAAACATGATTAATTTGAGATTGTAATATCTGACTTTCTTTGTTTTATTTTTCAGTTGCATTTTTAAGTAAGTTGTTTTACAAAGGGTATCAAATGCAAATATCCATTCACAATAAAATGGTAATTTCCCCTTTTCTTAGAATTATCTCTCTTGAAACATTCAGATGTATGAATTGTTAAAAATGATATTATCATTCAATAGATGATACACACTCTGGTTAATATATTATTAAAGAAAGATAGAGAGTTACCATGATTACAGTTTAATGAATTATTGTTAAAATGTTAAGCACAAAAAAAAAAATAAATAAATAAATAAATAAATAAATAAATAAATAAATAAATAATTAAAAAAAAATAAATAAATAAATAAAAATTATTCATTATTTCCACACCTATATTAGAAATTGTATGATATCAGATTAGTAAATAATTAGAAATGGTTTGAAGTAAATGTGGTAATGTAACAAGTTCAGCCTTTAAATTAAATTATCTCCATGTTCTATAAATTTTGTCCTTGGACTTTATATTTGGTAACAATGTCAAATCCAGTCATAGACATTTGAACTCTGATTATTGTGTTATAAATTTTCTTTGACAAATTAACTGAACAAATTACTTCAACATATATTTTATTTTTGGATATTAAACTGTTCAGTTTACAGATTTTTCTTTATTTATTATTTATTTTAATTAATTTTAATTTCATTTTAATTTGCATGCTTTTGTTATTTATTTTATTTGTTGAAATTGAAATTGAAATTTGTTTCATTGTTTTAAATTTTCCAAATTAAATTTAGGCAAATCTAATTTATGATGTTGAAGTTGAATATCTCAATTTTTTTTTTTTTTTTTTTTTTTTTGGATGAGTAAGTATTTCTATTTCCCATTGAATTGGAAATGAATGTATACAGATAAATTGTTGTATTTTTATAAATTTTAAAGTTGAAATTCAAAAAGTTAAAATGTGAATTTGTTCTGTGTAATTAGTTTTTAATAATGATTTTAATTGATGTCAAATTTCAAATAAAATATAATTATTAATACCATATAAATGTAGGATATGGATGGGGTGGGGTGGGAACAGGGGAAAGACATTGTTTTACTAGTACATGTATTGGATTAAGAACACTGAAGCAGATGTTGAAAAGATACATTCATATATTTTAGGTTCCAATTTTCTTTCAAACAAAATTTTTTTGTAAGTTGTAATTAGGATGTAATGAACTTTTTCGGTAACTTTGATTTTTTTCCCCAGGAATCAGAAATAGCTAACTTAGAAATTGCTGATGTAAAACAACTTGAAGCCAAGTTTAAAGTGAATATCTACTATGTTATCTTTTATATAAAATGGATTTCTTTTATAATATTAAAATTTATTTTATTTATTTATTGTTTATAGTATCAGAGACTTATGAAGGCCTGACAGATCCTCAACAGATAATTGATATCATAAGAAATAACAAAAATGTAGGATTTTTGTATCTCAGTCCGGCTGTACCCAAATCATCTGTCAAATACCATTATTACAATCTGAAGTGAGTATTTTGTATACATGGACGTGTATATACAAAATCTTAGCACACATACTGAAATACAAACACATGTAACACATATAGCACACACATGTATATTGTCACACACACACACACACACGCCATAATGCACACATCTCTTTATACATATGTGCATATTATAACTTTAATTTTATATTAGATATAAATTAAAATTTTTAAAAATCCAGATAACTGAAATATATATATATTTTTTTCTAAACTTTCAAATTCTGAACAAGAAAGTCATTTTCCCGATTTTGCAGATTGAAGGAAGATTTACAAATTGGAAACAAAAGCGCTGTTTATGTTTTTTTTAAAATTTATTTTAAAAGCTATTAGAGACACTAACACTTAAAATTAATACTGTAAAATCACAAGTATCCGAGGGGGGGCCGGGGTTTACCAGTAAATTTTGTTATTTTCAAGAATGAGTCAAAACCACAATTTTATGTCTATAAAAAATTTTAAAGGCCTCCAATGGGATTTATTGTTATAAAAACTCAATTCTACAAAATTATCTACTAACAGTTTTTTTAAATGACAAAACCTTGGAAATTTAACCCAAGGAATATTGATGATTCTCCAGTTATATAAAAAAAACTGCATTGAATCAACCTTGAGAGTTTTTAGTCTAAAAGCAAATGAACTTTTTTGTTTATTTTAGAGTCGTCAGTCATGAACAAATCAGTAAACAAGATTACTGTACAATTAGCAAAAAGGGCGTGGCCAGAATGAGGTCAGATGATGAAACAGAATTTGTAACCTTAGACAGGTGGGAACAGGAATACAAATATTTCCAGAACTTAGTCAAGGTAGATAACTCTTGTCAAATAATTATTAAATCAATGGGTTTTCATTTAAAACAAAATGTGATATTGAACTATAACAGCCAGAAAATAAGAACAAGACACAACAAAAGTTAATAATAACAGCCAATCAGAGATAAGATTGTCCAGTGGTGTGGTTGTAGTATTATAGGGACCACTGATTATAAACTCCTGACTTTGTATATACACTGTAGTAAATGTCCAGTGGTGTGGTTGTAATACTATAGGGACCACTGATTATAAACCCCTGACTGTGTATATACACTGGAGTAAATGTCCAGTGGTGTGGTTGTAATACTATAGGGACCACTGATTATAAACCCCTGACTGTGTATATACACTGGAGTAAATGACCAGTGGTGTAGTTGTAGTACGTACTAGCTGATGGCCTCAACAATCTCAGTTATTTTATGATCAGTACTAGTGTTCCATAAATACACATTTAAAAACAAGAAAAGTAAAGCATAACCTGAAGAATATTTTTATATTTAATTATGTTTTCTTCCTCTCATTGGTTACATTTAGGTTGGGGTAAGATATTTATAAACTGACTAATAATCATTAATGTATATTTAGACATATGTGTACCTGTATTTGTTCGTATGGACTGAATTTGGTGTTGGTATTGGTAAAACATTACACACAAAATCTCTAATTTACATTTTTGTACATCATGTGACATTTTTTCCATTTTCAGATTAGGACATTTTCATTATTTAGAAAATGGAAAGCATTTAATGTTTGGAGGAAGAATGTAAGAACAAAGAGAATACAGGCCTGTACAAAAGCTTTGGATGAGAACCTATTTATTGTCAACCCTGTAAGTAAAAAAAAATGGCTGGAGAGAAAATACATACAGTGAAACTTACCTTTTATAACAGTTATCTCCCCTGGTTGGTCTTCATATACAAGTTATACTGTACTAATCTCTTAATTATAGGTACAGTGTTATTGAATGTCAGTGAGGTGTGTCATGTTATTGTTTATTGCATTTCAGTCACGACATCCAGCATTACTAAATGTCTGGAATGTGTCATGTTTTTGTTAAATGCATTTCAGTTGCTGTGTCCAGCATTACTGAGTGTCCGCGGAATGTGTCATGTTTTTATTTAATGCATTTCAGTCACTGTGTCCAGCATTACTGAATGTCTGTGGAATGCATCATGTTTTTTTTTTTAATGCATATTAGTCACTGCTTCCAGCATTATTGAATGTCTGTGAGGTGTGTCATGTTTTTTATTTTAAACATTTCAGTCACTGCGTCCAGCATTATTGAATGTCCGTGAGATGTGTCATAGAATCAGTGATATGGGATTGTGTAAAGTCGAGAAGAAACATACTTACACTTTATTAGAATTCAGAGAAGCTCAATTCACACAGCTTAGTGAGGTAAGATCAACTATGCATAAACTATAGGGGTTAGGTTTGAGGGGTAAGAACAGGGTGTGGCAAGCTCAATCAAATGAGCAGAGTTGAGAGACATGGAGTAGAGTAATTGTGTTTGATCTTCCAATTCAATATTCTCTCACTTATAATTGTTTGCTGGATATTTATATATCAGTATATATATATATATATATACAGTCAAACCTGTCTTAAATGCCACCTCTCTATAAGGGCCACCTGCTAATAAAGGCCAATAAAATTCAATCCCAGTTGCTCTTTGTCTACATTATTTGAACTTGTATATAAAGGCCACCTGTCCATAAAGGTCACTTTTATTGATTCCCATGGGTGGCCTTTATAAACAGGTTTGACTGTATATATATTTACAGTGTGTGCATGTAAGGATTGAATATATATTATTTTGTTTTGATACATGTAATTTTATGTAATTGACCAATCGATAGAGTTTTATTTTGGGTTACTGGTGGATTCCATATATATACATGATGTATTCATTTGTTTATTTGTTTGTTCATTCGTTCATTCATTCTTGTATTCAATCATTAATTAATGAATTTATTTATTAATTAATTAATTCATTCATTCAGTTATTGATTCATTGATTGATTCATTGATTGATTGATTTATTGATTGATTGATTTATTGATTGATTGATTGATTGATTGATTGATTGATTGATTGATTTATCTATTTATTTATTTATTTATTTATTTATTTATTTATTTATTTATCTATTTAATTATTTATTTATTTATGTACATGTAATATTAGGTTGCTGGTCGATTGATGGAGTTTCGTGATTTGGTTAAGGAAGTTGTTAGAAGTGCTTGTCGTACAGCTCTACTTGAAGCTGGTTTTACACCGGATGATTATTTTTTTGATGGAGCAGACAGTCCAGGCCTCGGTAATTATATTATCACTATTAATATATTTTCATTTAATGTTCTGCCAGATTTCATTAACAAAATATGACATCAGAAATATGTTTCTACTAAATCTAGTTCTTTTAACATAATACTGTGTAACTGGTTATTTTAGCAGGGTTCAAATTTTAGTGTATTTTGAGGGTAAGATGAAAACACTCAAAATAAAAAAGACTGCATGATCCTCTTTATAAAAGTGAAACAATCTTGAGTGGGTCATCCAGCACCATTTAACCAGCCAACCAACCAGCTGTGGTATGTACATATGTATATAGATAGTTGATTGTATTACAGGTGAGATGGCTCCAGGTACCGCCTCTAGCTATTTGATGCAGAGTAACTATGATATGGACATCTACGGCGAGGCTCCAGATAGAATGACTTACACAGAACAAGCCAATAAACGAGCACACTGTAAACGACTTACATGGTACGTCTAATAAAATATTGTCCACACTGTAAACAGCTTACACAGTATGTCTGATAAAATATTGTCCACACTGTAAACAGCTTACATGGTATGTCTGATAAAATATTGTCCACCTTTAGTTATAATTGTGCTACAGATTGTGTAAGATTGCAGTTACTGTGAATTTTTAAAGTTAATTTGATAATGCTAGGTTTTGAATTACAGTTTTCCTTGCTGCAGTAAGGTTTAGTACAAATCTGGACATTTTCTGGAAAGACAGAAATTTTATAAGTTTGCTTACCAATCATTTCCCAATCATTTTGGAACTATTGTAGACAATCCAATATTGCTGCACTAATCCTTACCTGGGATTTATTAAACAATTTATCATATCTAATGAAAGTGGAATTGAAATTTTATATGAATTTTTTTAAGGTTAATTAATATAAGTACTTTATATGTCTATATACATCGAGGGATCAAAAGGCAACATCGCTATAAACTCTTGGCTGCCACAAGCCAGTTATCCCTGTTGTTACCTTTCTGACACTTCTTATTTAAAACTTCTACAACTCTAGGTAGACTGTAGTCTTTATAGATAATTGTCAGTTTGCTGGTGGATTGTCTTCCACTTCCATCAGTGTTCAGGTTTCCTTCATATCATTCTGATTCCGGTGAACTTTAACTGCAATTATCATTGCTGGGGTATAAAAACCATAATGATTTTGATTCCAATTTTTTTTTACATGACTTGATTATTCTTTTAACTTAATTTTCAGCTCTTTTGTCAATAATGACTTTTTTATTTTTATTTTTTACAGCTTCATTCGTTTGGCAGATTATCTGATTGTCAACACCATGCATGTCCTCGCTGTAAACTCTGTTTCAACATTGTTGAACTATCTTAAAGAGCAGATATTAAACACTCCCTCATTGGCCCAGATTGAGGCCTTTGTTGAGGAGACTCTGGAAGAGGTGGAAGAAGATAAGGATAAGGTAAAACATTTGTATGACTCAGTCACTTTCTTTGATTTGTTTGTAACAGTTGATTTGATTGGATGATTTTGATAAAACCATTTTGTATACTGAAGTCCATAAAATTATTTTAAAAATAAAACTTTTAAAAAAATCCTCTTAACTATCTCAGCTTATCTTTAACTTTACTGAATAAACTTAAATTGGAATCTTACTCTCAGTTGAAGTATGATACAGGCTGAGGGTGGGGCAGGCTGAGGGTGGGGCATACTAGGTGAAAGTTGGACGTGTGAGATGAGGGTAGGGGCTTGTCACACTTTAAAGGTAGTTTAAATATTTTACTTTAAATAAATTAACCCTTAACATGCCTAAACTGGTGTGTGTGTGTGTGTGTGTGTGTGTGTGTGTGTGTGTCATTTCTTTACAAACACAACATTGTTCAATGAGAGTAATTTGAATTATCAATATTTAAAGAAGAACAGATTCAGTGTCTTGTTATGTAACTTAATATGGATTGATTTGATTTGACATTTTCCATTTTCATTCGTGGACTTTTACAAAATAGTTTTGAGTCATTTATTTCAAATCAATTTGTTGAAGTGTATTTGAGTTTTGATGATTTTTATGTGCTTTAACACCAGATTTGCATTTTCATATTATCAATGCCTACAGCTGGGATAAAATGATTAAGGGATTAAAAGGTCACGTGCTAGGATAAAATGATCAAGTGATTGAGGGATCACAGCCTGGGATAAAATGATCAAGGGATTGAGGGGTCACAGCCTGGGATAAAATGATCAAGGAATTGAGGGGTCTCAGCCTGGGATAAAATGATCAAGAGATTGAGGGATCACAGCCTGGGATAAAATGATCAAGGGATTTAGGGGTTACAGCCTGGGATAAAATGATAAGAGATTGAGGGGTCACAGCCTGGGATAAAATGATAAGGGATTGAGGGGTCACAGCCTTGGATAAAATGATCAAGAGATTGAGGGGTCACAGCCTGGGATAAAATGATCAAGGGATTTAGGGGTTACAGCCTGGGATAAAATGATCAAGGGATTGAGGGGTCACAGCCTGGGATAAAATGATCAAGGGATTGAGGGGGCACAGCCTGGGATAAAATGATGAAGAGATTGAGGGGTCACAGCCTGGGATAAAATGATCAAGAGATTGAGGGGTCACAGCCTGGGATAAAATGATCAAGGAATTGAGGGGTCTCAGCCTGGGATAAAATGATCAAGGGATTTAGGGGTTACAGCCTGGGATAAAATGATCAAGAGATTGAGGGGTCACAGCCTGGGATAAAATGATCAAGAGATTGAGGGATCACAGCCTGGGATAAAATGATCAAGGGATTTAGGGGTTACAGCCTGGGATAAAATGATAAGAGATTGAGGGGTCACAGCCTTGGATAAAATGATAAGGGATTGAGGGGTCACAGCCTTGGATAAAATGATCAAGGGATTGAGGGGTCACAGCCTGGGATAAAATGATAAGGGATTGAGGGGTCACAGCCTTGGATAAAATGATCAAGGGATTGAGGGGTCACAGCCTGGGATAAAATGATCAAGAGATTGAGGGGTCACAGCCTGGGATAAAATGATCAAGGAATTGAGGGGTCACAGCCTGGGATAAAATGATCAAGGGATTGAGGGGTCACAGCCTGGGATAAAATGATCAAGAGATTGAGGGGTCACAGCCTGGGATAAAATGATCAAGGGATTGAGGGGGCACAGCCTGGGATAAAATGATGAAGAGATTTAGGGGTCACAGCCTGGGATAAAATGATCAAGGAATTTAGGGGGTCACAGCCTGGGATAAAATGATCAAGGGATTGAGGGGTCACAGCCTGGGATAAAATGATCAAGAGATTTAGGGGTCACAGCCTGGGATAAAATGATCAAGGAATTTAGGGGTCACAGCCTGGGATAAAATGATCAAGGGATTGAGGGGGTCACAGCCTGGGATAAAATGATCAAGGGATTGAGGGGGCACAGCCTGGGATAAAATGATCAAGAGATTGAGGGGTCACAGCCTGGGATAAAATGATCAAGGGATTGAGGGGTCACAGCCTGGGATAAAATGATCAAGAGATTTAGGGGTCACAGCCTGGGATAAAATGATCAAGGAATTTAGGGGTCACAGCCTGGGATAAAATGATCAAGGGATTGAGGGGTCACAGCCTGGGATAAAATGATCAAGGGATTGAGGGGGCACAGCCTGCGATAAAATGATAAGAGATTGAGGGGTCACAGCCTGGGATAAAATGATCAAGGGATTTAGGGGTTACAGCCTGGGATAAAATGATAAGAGATTGAGGGGTCACAGCCTTGGATAAAATGATAAGGGATTGAGGGGTCACAGCCTTGGATAAAATGATCAAGGGATTTAGGGGTTACAGCCTGGGATAAAATGATAAGAGATTGAGGGGTCACAGCCTTGGATAAAATGATAAGGGATTGAGGGGTTACAGCCTGGGATAAAATAATCAAGGAATTGAGGGGTCACAGCCTGGGATAAAATGATCAAGGTAATGAGGGGTCACAGCCTGGGATAAAATGATAAGGGATTTAGGGGTTACAGCCTGGGATAAAATGATCAAGGGATTGAGGGGTCACAGCCTGGGATAAATGATAAGGGATTTAGGGGTCACAGCCTTGGATAAAATGATCAAGGGATTGAGGGGTCACAGCCTGGGATAAAATGATAAGGGATTGAGGGGTCACAGCCTGGGATAAAATGATAAGGGATTTAGGGGTTACAGCCTGGGATAAAATGATCAAGGGATTGAGGGGTCACAGCCTGGGATAAAATGATCAAGAGATTGAGGGGTCACAGCCTGGGATAAAATGATCAAGGTAATGAGGGGTCACAGCCTGGGATAAAATGATAAGGGATTTAGGGGTTACAGCCTGGGATAAAATGATCAAGGGATTGAGGGGTCACAGCCTGGGATAAAATGATAAGGGATTTAGGGGTTACAGCCTGGGATAAAATGATCAAGGTAATGAGGGGTCACAGCCTGGGATAAAATGATCAAGGTAATGAGGGGTCACAGCCTGGGATAAAATGATAAGGGATTTAGGGGTTACAGCCTGGGATAAAATGATCAAGGGATTGAGGGGTCACAGCCTGGGATAAAATGATCAAGGTAATGAGGGGTCACAGCCTGGATAAAATGATAAGGGATTTAGGGGTTACAGCCTGGGATAAAATGATCAAGGGATTGAGGGGTCACAGCCTGGGATAAATAATCAAGGGATTTAGGGGTCACAGCCTTGGATAAAATGATCAAGGGATTGAGGGGTCACAGCCTGGGATAAAATGATAAGGGATTAGGGGTTACAGCCTGGGATAAAATGATCAAGGGATTGAGGGGTCACAGCCTGGGATAAAATGATAAGGGATTTAGGGGTTACAGCCTGGGATAAAATGATCAAGGGATTGAGGGGTCACAGCCTGGGATAAAATGATCAAGGTAATGAGGGGTCACAGCCTGGGATAAAATGATCAAGGACTTGAAGGGTCACAGCCTGGGATAAAATGATCAAGAGATTGAGGGGTCACAGCCTGGGATAAAATGGTCAAGAGATTTAGGGGTTACAGCCTGGGATAAAATGATCAGGGGATTGAGGGGTCACAGCCTGGGATAAAATGATCAAGGGATTGAGGGGTCACAGCCTGGGATAAAATGATTAAGGGATTGAAAGGTCACAGCCTGGGATAAAATGATCAAGGGATTTAGGGGTTACAGCCTGGGATAAAATGATTAAGGGATTGAAAGGTCACAGCCTGGGATAAAATGATCAAGAGATTGAGGGGTCACAGCCTGGGATAAAATGGTCAAGAGATTTAGGGGTTACAGCCTGGGATAAAATGATCAGGGGATTGAGGGGTCACAGCCTGGGATAAAATGATCAAGGGATTGAGGGGTCACAGCCTGGGATAAAATGATCAAGAGATTGAGGGGTCACAGCCTGGGATAAAATGATCAAGGGATTGAGGGGTCACAGCCTGGGATAAAATGATCAAGAGATTGAGGGGTCACAGCCTGGGATAAAATGATCAGGGGATTGAGGGGTCACAGCCTGGGATAAAATGATCAAGGAATTGAGGGGTCACAGCCTGGGATAAAATGATCAAAGGATTTAGGGGTTACAGCCTGGGATAAAATGATCAAGGGATTGAGGGGTTACAGCCTGGGATAAAATGATCAAGGGATTTAGGGGTTACAGCCTGGGATAAAATGATTAAGGGATTGAAAGGTCACAGCCTGGGATAAAATGATCAAGAGATTGAGGGGTCACAGCCTGGGATAAAATGGTCAAGAGATTTAGGGGTTACAGCCTGGGATAAAATGATTAAGGGATTGAAAGGTCACAGCCTGGGATAAAATGATCAAGAGATTGAGGGGTCACAGCCTGGGATAAAATGGTCAAGAGATTTAGGGGTTACAGCCTGGGATAAAATGATCAGGGGATTGAGGGGTCACAGCCTGGGATAAAATGATCAAGGGATTGAGGGGTCACAGCCTGGGATAAAATGATCAAGGAATTTAGGGGACACAGCCTGGGATAAAATGATCAAGGTAATGAGGGGTCACAGCCTGGGATAAAATGATAAAGGAATTGAGGGGTCACAGCCTGGGATAAAATGATCAAAGGATTTAGGGGTTACAGCCTGGGATAAAATGATCAAGGGATTGAGGGGACCCAGCCTGGGATAAAATGATCAAGGAATTTAGGGGACACAGCCTGGGATAAAATGATCAAGGAATTGAGGGGTCACAGCCTGGGATAAAATGATCAAGGAATTGAGGGGTCACAGCCTGGGATAAAATGATCAAGGGATTGAGGGGACCCAGCCTGGGATAAAATGATCAAGGGATTGAGGGGACCCAGCCTGGGATAAAATGATCAAGGAATTGAGGGGTCACAGCCTGGGATAAAATGATCAAGGGATTGAGGGGACCCAGCCTGGGATAAAATGATCAAGGAATTTAGGGGACACAGCCTGGGATAAAATGATCAAGGAATTGAGGGGTCACAGCCTGGGATAAAATGATCAAGAGATTGAGGGGTCACAGCCTGGGATAAAATGATCAAGAGATTGAGGGGTCACAGCCTGCGATAAAATGATCAAGGAATTGAGGGGTCACAGCCTTGGATAAAATAATCAAGGGATTGAGGGGTCACAGCCTGGGATAAAATGATAAGAGATTGAGGGGTCACAGCCTGGGATAAAATGATCAAGAGATTGAGGGGTCACAGCCTGGGATAAAATGATCAAGAGATTGAGGGGTCACAGCCTGGGATAAAATGATCAAGAGATTGAGGGGTCACAGCCTGGGATAAAATGATCAAGAGATTAAGGGGTCACAGCCTGGGATAAAATGATCAAGAGATTGAGGGGTCACAGCCTGCGATAAAATGATCAAGAGATTGAGGGGTCACAGCCTTGGATAAAATGATCAAGAGATTGAGGGGTCACAGCCTGGGATAAAATAATCAAGGGATTGAGGGGTCACAGCCTGGGATAAAATGATCAAGAGATTGAGGGGTCACAGCCTGGGATAAAATGATCAAGAGATTGAGGGGTCACAGCCTGGGATAAAATGATCAAGGAATTTAGGGGTCACAGCCTGGGATAAAATGATCAAGAGATTGAGGGGTCACAGCCTGGGATAAAATGATCAAGAGATTGAGGGGTCACAGCCTGGGATAAAATGATCAAGAGATTGAGGGGTCACAGCCTGGGATAAAATGATCAAGAGATTAAGGGGTCACAGCCTGGGATAAAATGATCAAGAGATTGAGGGGTCACAGCCTGCGATAAAATGATCAAGAGATTGAGGGGTCACAGCCTGGGATAAAATGATCAAGAGATTGAGGGGTCACAGCCTGGGATAAAATAATCAAGGGATTGAGGGGTCACAGCCTGGGATAAAATGATCAAGAGATTGAGGGGTCACAGCCTGGGATAAAATGATCAAGGAATTGAGGGGTCACAGCCTGGGATAAAATGATCAAGAGATTGAGGGGTCACAGCCTGGGATAAAATGATCAAGAGATTGAGGGGTCACAGCCTGCGATAAAATGATCAAGGAATTGAGGGGTCACAGCCTGGAATAACATTCTCTAGCAGCAAGCAAGCACAGTCAATTTTTTTTCATCTTGATGTACAATGGTTTTATATGTTGATGACATTATCATTTGTTCACGAATGGCTTAATCATGGTACTTTCTTTGACAATTCATCTTGTATACCACGCATCACCCTAAGTCATTGTCAAAAAAAAAAAAAAAAAAGAAAACACTCAAAGATTACTTTATACATAAATGGATAAAAAGTTGACTAAATCAAAATAGGGATGTAACCTATAGGTTTTAAAACAAAGTAGGGATGTAACCTATAGTTTTTATAACAGAGTAGGGGTCTCTTGTTGTTTTTTTTCTGAGATCATTTAACCAGTTTTATCTACTGTATAGGTATCCTCCCTGCTTATATCTGGCCTAGATCAGGTAAGACTTTTATTTCCATGGTAACTCGTAACCCATAGTAACAGGGCATAATTGGTTATAATGGCAGAAAATTATAATACCTATAATAATAATAAAACAGAAACTTAAATATCAACAGGTATGGGTCAGCGTAATAGTGATTGATAAATATAATAATAATTATGTAATGATAATAAGTTTATAAATATCGCCATGGTTACATAAAACTAATTTTAAAATAACTAAATTTTAATACTGAATAAACATTTGGTATCTGTTAGATGTTTAACTACAAGATGGATGGGGGAGTTAGGAGGTATAATGAGGAGTTCTGTGTAATCATGATTTTATATTTGTACAAATTTGGACTTAATAGATCTAGATTTTGTAAATTAATTTGAGGACGATAGCAGACTTGATTTATATATAAACCATCTAACACATTATGACTTAACTGCAAATTACAGGATTAAGTATTCTTATAATGGAAGGGTGATCTTCCCAAAGAACTAAAGAATTGTATAGAACCCAATGTTTAAATGACACACTCTCTCCCTCCCTCTCTCTCTCTCTCCCTCCCTCTCTCTCTCTCTGTCTGTCTCTCATTTCTCTCTCTCTCTCTCTCTCTCTCTCTCTCTCTCTCTCTCTCTCTCTCTCTCAAAATGTAAGCAAACAATATTTTTACATAGCACTTTTGTGCGAAAAGACAACTTTGTGGACTGGCAACAATTGTTGAGAAATTTTAAAATCTGTTACATGAAATCTATATAATAATAATAATAATAATAATAATAATAAAAGAAATAATGATAATAAGAATAATAATACCAAAATATTAATTCAAACCCAACCCCCCAACACACACCCCCTCCCGTTTCTGTAAATTTTAGGGAAATTTTATTTTCTTTCCACGTCGGGTGTTTAAACTTTTATATCTTAAACAAGTTAGATTTCGTAACTTAAACAGTCAGGTTATTTATCGTAACTTAAACAGTCAGGGTTATTTAAATGTTTTTATTATCAATAAGTTTTTATTGTTTTGAGATTTTCAAATTTGTTGGAATTTTGCCAAATTATAAAAAACTGTAGGTATAATGATTATAATGTATGAGTCATCTTGGCAAAAGAACAAAATTATAAAAATCATTGATTAAGATTGAATGAAACTATTGTTAAGTTAGCCAAATACATGAAAAAATTATCAACAACGTGAAGTTTATTTTTTACTTTAATTTTATTATTTCCCACAATTCCATTCCCCTTGAGAGTAACCACAAAAAAGGAATAATCAAAATAATAATTAAAAATATAATAAATTAAAAATAAATAAATAAAAATAAAACACCTGTCTTTGCTTAATCATTTTTGTCAATTAATTGATAACCAATAAAAAGTGCAATTTTACATTTACAGTAAAAATTTCTGAAAAATCACTCAATTCCAATTCATGTTATAATTACAGTAAGGGGGTGTGTCTCACATTCATGTTATAATTACAGTAAGGGGGTGTGTCTCACATTCATGTTATAATTACAGTAAGGGGGTGTGTCTCACATTCATGTTATAATTACAGTAAGGGGGTGTGTCTCACATTCATGTTATAATTACAATAAAGGGGTGTGTCTAAATTCATGTTATAATTACAATAAGGGGGTGTGTCTCACATTTATGTTATAATTACAATAAAGGGGTGTGTCTAAATTCATGTTATAATTACAATAAGGGGGCATTATAATTACAATAAGGGGGCTTGCCTCACATTTATGTTATAATTACAATAAGGGGGCTTGTCTCAAATTCATGTTATGATTACAATAAGGGGGCGTGTCTCACGTTCATGTTATAATTACAATAAGGGGGCTTGTCTCACATTCATGTTATAATTACAATAAGGGGGCATGTCTCACATTCATGTTATAATTACAATAAAGGGGGTTTGTCTCACATTCATGTTTTAATTACAATAAGGGGGCATGTCTCACATTTATGTTATGATTACAATAAAGGGGGTGTCTCACATTCATGTTACAATTACAATAAGGGGGCGTGTCTCACATTCATGTTATAATTACAATTAGGGGTATGTCTCAATTCCAATTCATGTTATAATTACAATTAGGGGACATGTTTCACACTTCAATTCATGTTATAATTACAATTAGGGGACATGTTTCACACTTCAATTCATGTTATAATTACAATTAGGGGACATGTTTCACACTTCAATTGGTGTTATAATAACAATAAGGGGGCGTGTCACATTATAACCATGCTTTGTGGAGTTAATTTTTGTATCAGAACCTTTATTTCCCATATTGTTTTTATTTTAACACCATTGATTTGTAATGTCAGCAGAAGTTTTGATAGATTTTTAATATTCAAAACAGTGATACCCCTGCTGTAGTCGTTTGTAAATTGTTTTTATATATAAACATTAGAGATCTTTGTCTACATTTAAACTAAGTACATTTGAAAAAAAAAATTATCCAGTCAGCAAAAAAAGAGAAAGGAAATCTTTAACTCCTCTAAAGCAATCGGTAGGAAATGGAGAATTTCAAATCACATAAAAAAACTCTCCCATCAGAAAACAAGCATGCTGATTTTTTTTTTTAAATTCAACCCTAGTTCTAGTGAAAATAAGATCATGTGTCAACCTGTATACAAAAGCGCAGGAGTTATAATGTTGCTATGATACAGCATGTATCGTCCTTTATACTAGAACACAGGAGTTATAATGTTGCTATGATACAGCATGTTTTGTGTTATTAATCAGAGCTGGATTGGCTAACATTGTGTGATGATTTTTGTGTGTCACTAACATTGCTGTTTCAGAAAAAAGAAAAAGATGGCGAGAAAAGCAAAGAACCTTCAAAGGTTGAGAGTAAGGATAGTGTAGAAAGTCAAACCAAGGTAACCATGGTAACAGTTATCCTCCCTTTCTTTACCCTCTACTTCCTTGTCTTAGTTACCCTTCCCTGCCTTAGTTATTCCTCTTTGCTTTAGTTACCCCTCCCTGTGTCTGCCTTAGTTATCCCTCCCTCTGTCTGCTTTAGTTACCCCTCCTTTTTTCAGACTTCCTGACCAAAGATATGTAACATGTACCTCTTGTTATCAACATGTTTGACAAAGTAAAAGTTTTAATTTCCTCATTCACAGTTTATAGAACATTTTATATAACATCTTTGTACAGGAGGTACCTGTATCTCGTAGTTTGTATGAAGTTTGTATAAAAATTATTTGTATAAGTTTTGTGTATTATTGTATCCCATGATGCTTTGCTTCTAAAGATGTTAAATAAACTGTTCTACTTACATATGGAAATAAGAAGAATAATTTTTGTGACTGGCAGCAGCTAACAAGGCACAGTACACAAGTGAATGATGATATAGCAGCTAATTAAAACAAGAATAAATAAATAAATAAATAATTGAAATAAAATAAAAGAAAGAAAGAATTAAAGAAAAAACACTATGCAAACCAATGATTAAAAAATTCCTGACTTTTGGAGTCTTATTTACAATTTATTAATTTATTAATCATTAATAATAATTATTATTTTTTTAAATTATGTAATTTTTTCATTTTTACCCTCCTCTAAACCAACCCCCCCCCCCCCCCCATGTATCTATCTACCCCAGTATTTCAGTGTTTATTCCCCCCCCCCCCACCTTTATTTTATATAAACCTTTGTCATATAGAAGACCCTACAGGGATAAACCAGTATTCAGACCTGTTTGATTTGTAATGTTTTACCTCATTTTGTTTTGTTTTAAATAATTGGATTTCATTTTCAGATAAACTGTCTTTTGAAAAAAATTGTTATCTTTTATTTTTACTCATTTAACATTTTTAAAGTCTGTAAGATAATGAACCAATCACAGATTGATTACAACCAGATCGTGTTTCTTTTTCATAGTAAATGTTTCATATATACAGAATATACAAGTCATGTATTTTATGTGGATCTAGAAATCTGTTTTGCATCAGTAAATAAAAATGTAACAGTTCTTTAAAAAAATATTTGTATTTGTTTAATATGTAAGCATATATAAGTCTAAGTTTCAGTCAGCATTTTCATCTTATTTAAAATAACCACTTGGTGAAATAAAAGATATAAAAAGAGTTTATTATGAACTCTATGCCAAATTTTGATGTTGTGTTTAAAATCGATTTTGCTTTATTTATCAAGTATAGGACTGTAAGTTGTTACTTCACATCTCTGTTAAATCTCGTAATTTATTCATATTTAAGGAAGAAGAAGAGACACCTACATTACCTCCCTTGTTTATATCGGAATTTGTGTTGGAACCAAATCAGTTAATGTTCCAACCAGACTGCGACGATTTCCAGCAAGGAATTGAGGAAGTTATAAAGAAGTTCCAGGACTGTGTTCTGTCAGTCCAGAACCTTGTACCAGATACATATTTTGATGCCTTTACAAGGTAAGTTAGAGTTATCTTCTATTGTATAAAGAACCTGAATTATTTCCCTTGTCATTGATACCTATTCTTTTTTCAAAAGGAGTTATCTCCCCTTTAGAAAGCACAAACTTATCTTGTATTATGAAAATCGTGTAACCTCCTGATACTTTATGTTTTATTTTTAACTATCGGATTTAGTCAGAAATTCTATTCATTTTTATGGCATAAATTTGCATTTTCTGGTACAAGAAAAATAGTTGGGAATAAAACATCGAAATTGTTCTAAACACCTTATTTACAGTAACTTAATTACATCAATATCTGTTCACAGACATGAAAACTGTGGAACAGTTTCATATTCAGGTTAAAATAAAATATTTCACACAATACTTATATTAAGTTTATGCCTGGAAAAAATAATATAAAAATATCCTATATGATAAGTCTACCAAGTAAATCATGTAGATTTCCTACCCCTCATTTGTTACAGAATTTTCTGTATTTATATATATATGTATATATATATAAATATGCTTTGTAGACCACTGATCAACAATGGATTTGAAGAGAAGACCTGCGGTGATGGACCGAGTCTGGTGGCCATGTTTGAGGATGACAAACATCTTCAAGCTATCATTGATAATATAAAGGTATAAAACATAGTCTGTTTCCAAAAAATAATGATCATTTTAAAACTAAAAATATCAACATCAACTAGAATTTATAATTGGGAGTATTTAGATGTCTGCAATTCATGTATGCTCATATTTTTAGGTTAAAATGATCGCGGCGTATCTTTTTCATGTTTTTCCTGTTCATTCTAGATTCTCACACTGCCGGTATGTTACTTATAGAAAGCTAATACTTTAAATAAACAAATAAAAGGATAGGCTTAAAAGTATAGTCTGTTTCAAAAAGCATTGAAGCGGCTTAAAAGTATAGTCTGCTTTAAAGAAAGTGAAATACCACAACCATTTTAAAGTTAAAAATATTTACATAAATGAAATGCAGTTCTGAATAAAAATTGCTTAATGCAATACCACAACCATTTTAAAGTTAAAAATATTTACATAAATGAAATGCAGTTCTGAATAAAAATTGCTTAATGCAATTATAAATTCTAGTTATCATCATTATTATGATGATTATTATAATTATTATTTTGTATATTTATTATTATTATTATTATTATTACCTATTTTTAGGATGCCATAACTACAGCCTTCAATGCAGCTCTTCATTATGCTGACACATTTGAACCACACAGAGAGTTTTACAGGGAGAACGAGAGTCTAGATTTGGAGGCCGTCAGATCACAGGAACATGGTATGTACTTGTAGTGTCAGTAAATCTGTAAATGATAATGAACTTAAACAACTTAAATATTCTTCTTTTTTAAAATTTTATACCACATAAAACTGTAAATTACTGTAATGTCTTGACTGTTTATGAATCGTCGCTCAAAAGTTTGAAACTACCATTTGATGATATAAATAAGTAATTGCTCTTAAAAATGTTTATATATATATAAACCCCTTTAGGGTTCATTCAATTTGCGTGTGACCCAAAAGAGTTACACGCCAATAAATCAATTACAATCAAAGTTTATTGCTTAAATATATATAATGTAAATGACTAATTTTAGATTTACGTATTTTAGCGCAATTTACATTTTTGACTAATTCATGTTGATTTAAAACAACTTTTGAGAAACAGACTAAAGTCAAACATATTTTATTGGTGTATTTAAATTATCGCTACTGTCCTAGCGCAAAAATTGCAAAAATTAATACACCGCTAAAATTAATATGTTTAGAGTATAATGTTGTTTAATACAGGTCAAGTTCACATTAAGTATCGTTAAACACCTCTGGATTTTTGGCTGGTAAAATTAAATTGAAACTACAGACATATTACCTATTAAACGACCTTGTAGAAATAATTTTTTTTTTCACAAATGTTAATAATACTGAAGTGTATATAAGCCCAATACAGCGATACTTGTTTAGTTGTGTTACTTATTATTTATGTTTTTTTTTTCCAGATGTGGCCTTCTTTGCTGAAGCTTTGGACAGATATCATGGTCAACACAGAATGGCTAAAGTCATCAAAGAAAAGAGGGCAATAGGAATGTTGTTAGTGGACGGTACCAAGATGAAGAATCTTCTCATACCATCTCCGTTACGTTGTCTGGATGTAAGAATATTGTGTTATCTCCCCTTATATGATTGTTGATGAGAGTTGAGGATGTGAAGGTTTTAGTTAATATATCCAGAAGGTTGTAAGTCATACAGATGCCACAAAATTGTTCTCCATTTTCTCTCAAATAATATAATGTTTTTATCATGAATTTATTTCCTAATGCAATGTTTTTTAGTGCCAGTTTTTGGATTTTTCTTGAAACTTTATGTAATGCAAGAGTTACATCCCCCTGTCTGTCATGGCCATGTTTCATATTTATTTTGACAATTTGTCAATATTCATCAGATTTCTGACAATCTTACACCTTTGAAAACTAAAAAATAATTTTTACCTTGTTCTCAGTGACAGTGATATAATTTGTATTATAATATTTATATACCAGATATTAGCGTTAAAAATGGTATCTACAGGACAGAAACTGGTAACTTTTAATCCTGTTGTCCTACTGCTAACCTTATCACATTGGGTAACCTGTTGTTATCATAACTGCATGATGATATACAGTATGCATTTGTTTTCCTAACACACACTTAAAGGCCAACTTTAAGATTGATTGATTGAATGTTATTAGGGTTTTTACAACCCAGTCAAGACTATTTCACTGATATTGAGACATCACCAGCTAAATGTGAAATACAAAAAATTTTGACCTTTTCAGTGCACTTAGGGCAAGGTTCTTTAACGTGTCATGCCTGCTGTGACACTGGACATTGGTTTCAACTTAAAGGTGTTTGTCCATCCTAATAACAGTGGTAGAGTTTACTGCCATACTGTTCAATTAAACTGACCCCAGATAAGTAAGCAGCTGCACCACTGGTCAATTAAACTGACCCCAGATAAGTAAGCAGCTGCACCACTGGTCAATTAAACTGACCCCAGATATGTAAGCAGCTGCAACACTGGTCAATTAAACTGACCCCAGATAAGTAAGCAGCTGCACCACTGGTCCATTAAACTGACCCCAGATATGTAAGCAGCTGCACCACTGGTCAATTAAACTGACCCCAGATATGTAAGCAGCTGCAACACTGGTCAATTAAACTGACCCCAGATATGTAAGCAGCTGCACCACTGGTCAATTAAACTGACCCCAGATATGTAAGCAGCTGCACCACTGGTCAATTAAACTGACCCCAGATATGTAAGCAGCCTCAGTGTGACATAGTAAAATGCTTCCAACAAGATTTAGCTCCTGATGGGAATTAGGGCTCCTGATGGGAATTAGGACTCCTGATGGGAATTAGGACTCATTGCTCTGTGATCTGGAGTTTGATTTTTTTCTAGTTGATCTTATTACAGGTATATGATTATATTTTCAGGTCATTAACGACATGTTACCTGTACTGGCTAGGAAGGAAGTTGATAGACTGATAGCCGAGTTACAAGATGCTCAGTTTAAACTGGAATTTGTACCGACTACAACCATCGAGTTTGTACAAAATTTGACATTCTTAGATGATATACAGATAAGAGTAAGTAATATCTGATTATGAAGATTAATTAATGATGTTAGAAATATCTGTCAGTACTTATATTGAGATGTCACCAGCTTTATTAATTGATTAAGGAAGAACATTTAACACATGATTATCAGATTTATTGACAGTATTTCCATTGTTAATCAGTCCATGTTACTATATTGAGATTTTACCAGTTCTGTACAGTAAAACCTGCTATATAGCAAATCACCT
This sequence comes from Tegillarca granosa, assembly GCA_029721355.1. Lineage (NCBI taxonomy): Eukaryota > Metazoa > Mollusca > Bivalvia > Arcoida > Arcidae > Tegillarca > Tegillarca granosa. The sequence goes on along the minus strand of JARBDR010000367.1, from coordinate 509,097 downwards.
TTATATAAACACCAATATTCCCAGCTCTTTTGTCTCGGTTGCAATTGAAAGAATTATTCCATCTTTGTTGACAAGATGATAGTTGGGATATCCTGAGTATATAAGCATGGGTAGTTGGTACAACTCATTGACATTAGGCTTGGAAAATAATGTTGTACACATTAGGCTTAGAAAATAATGTTGTACACATTAGGCTTAGAAAATAATGTTGTACACATTAGGCTTGGAAAATAATGTTGTACACATTAGGCTTGGAAAATAATGCTGTACACATTAGGCTTGGAAAATAATGTTGTACACATTAGGCTTGGAAAATAATGTTGTACACATTAGGCTTGGAAAATAATGCTGTACACATTAGGCTTGGAAAATAATGTTGTACACATTAGGCTTGGAAAATAATGTTGTACACATTAAGCTTGGAAAATAATGTTGTACACATTAGGCTTGGAAAATAATGTTGTACACATTAGGCTTGGAAAATAATGTTGTACACATTAGGCTTGGAAAATATTGTTGTACACATTAGGCTTGGAAAATAATGCTGTACACATTAGGCTTGGAAAATAATGTTGTACACATTAGGCTTGGAAAATAATGTTGTACACATTAAGCTTGGAAAATAATGTTGTACACATTAGGCTTGGAAAATAATGTTGTACACATTAAGCTTGGAAAATAATGTTGTACACATTAGGCTTGGAAAATATTGTTGTACACATTAGGCTTGGAAAATAATGTTGTACACATTAGGCTTGGAAAATAATGTTGTACACATTAGGCTTGGAAAATATTGTTGTACACATTAGGCTTGGAAAATATTGTTGTACACATTAGGCTTGGAAAATAATGTTGTACACATTAGGCTTGGAAAATAATGTTGTACACATTAGGCTTGGAAAATAATGTTATGTTGTACACATTAGGCTTGGAAAATAATGTTGTACACATTAGGCTTGGAAAATAATGTTGTACACATTAAGCTTGGAAAATAATGTTGTACACATTAAGCTTGGAAAATATTGTTGTACACATTAGGCTTGGAAAATAATGTTGTACACATTAGGCTTAGAAAATAATGTTGTACACATTAGGCTTGGAAAATAATGTTGTACACATTAGGCTTGGAAAATAATGTTGTACCGATTCAAAATTAATCTACATTCTGAAGCTTGATGCTATGTGTGAATGATTTTAATTTTAAATAAGTTCATAATTGTCCATTCGGAATTTCCATTTTTGGTTGTTTTTTTTATACACATGTCACATATTTCAACTAAGTACATTAAAGTTTGTAATATTTTTGACATTTTTTGTCCATTAAAACAAATTGGACAAAGGTCATTTTGTATTTCAACCAAATAAAACCCTCGCTATAAAGGCCATCTATGTTTTACTGGTTTTATTTATTAACTTTTTTTGTAGATTGACCCAATAGAGAAGGAGGCAAACATTGTCAAAGACATGTATGATTTGATAGAACAGTATGATGTACCAACACCACCAGAACACTTCGCTTTCTATCAGGTGAGTTTTCAACAGACATGTATGATTTGATAGAAAAGTATGATGTACCAACACCACCGGAACACTTCGCTTTTTATCAGGTGAGTTTTACACAGACATGTATGATTTGATAGAACAGTATGATGTACCAACACCACCAGAACACTTCACTTTCTATCAGGTGAGTTTTAGACAGACATGACATTGTATGATTCGATAGAACAGTATGATGTACCAACACCACCAGTACACTTCACTTTCTATCAGGTGAGTTTTACACAGACATGTATGATTTGATAGAACAGTATGATGTACCAACACCACCGGAACACTTCGCTTTCTATTAGGTGAGTTTTACACAGACATGACATTGTATGATTCGATAGAACAGTATGATGTACCAACACCACCAGAACACTTCACTTTCTATCAGGTGAGTTTTACACAGACATGTATGATTTGATAGAACAGTATGATGTACCAACACCACCAGACAATTCGCTTTCTATCAGGTGAGTTTTCAACAGACATGTATGATTTGATAGAACAGTATGATGTACCAACACCACCAGAACACTTTGCTTTCTATCAGGTGAGTTTTACACAGACATGTATGATTTAATAGAACAGTTTGATGTACCAACACCACCAGAACACTTCCCTTTCTATCAGGTGAGTTTTACACAGACCATTATGATGTACCAAACCACCGGAACACTTCGCTTTCTATCAGGTGAGTTTTTAACAGACATGTATGATTTGATAGAACAGTATGATGTACCAACACCACCAGAACACTTCACTTTCTATCAGGTGAGTTTAACACAGACATGTATGATTCGATAGAACAGTATTATGTACCAACACCACTGGAACACTTCGCTTTTTATCAGGTGAGTTTTACACAGACATGTATGATTTGATAGAACAGTATGATGTACCAACACCACCGGAACACTTCGCTTTCTATCAGGTGAGTTTTACACAGACCATTATGATGTACCAAACCACCGGAACACTTCACTTTCTATCAGGTGAGTTTTACACAGACATGTATGATTCGATAGAACAGTATGATGTACAAACACCACCAGAACACTTCACTTTCTATCAGGTGAGTTTTACACAGACATGTATGATTCGATAGAACAGTATGATGTACAAACACCACCAGAACACTTCACTTTCTATCAGGTGAGTTTTACACAGACATGTATGATTCGATAGAACAGTATGATGTACAAACACCACCAGAACACTTCACTTTCTATCAGGTGAGTTTTACACAGACATGTATGATTCGATAGAACAGTATGATGTACCAACACCACCAGAACACTTCACTTTCTATCAGGTGAGTTTTAGACAGACATGTATGATTCGATAGAACAGTATGATGTACCAACACCACCGGAACACTTCACTTTCTATCAGGTGAGTTTTACACAGACATGTATGATTTGATAGAACAGTATGATGTACCAACACCACCGGAACACTTCGCTTTCTATTAGGTGAGTTTTACACAGACATGACATTGTATGATTCGATAGAACAGTATGATGTACCAACACCACCAGAACACTTCACTTTCTATCAGGTGAGTTTTACACAGACATGTATGATTTGATAGAACAGTATGATGTACCAACACCACCAGAACACTTCGCTTTTTATCAGGTGAGTTTTCAACAGACGTTTGATTCGATAGAACAGTATGATGTACCAACACCACCGGAACACTTCACTTTCTATCAGGTGAGTTTTACACAGACATGTATGATTTGATAGAACAGTATGCTGTACCAACACCACCGGAACACTTCGCTTTCTATCAGGTGAGTTTTCAACAGACATGTATGATTTGATAGAACAGTATGATGTACCAACACCACTGGAACACTTCGCTTTTTATCAGGTGAGTTTCAACAGACATGTATGATTTGATAGAACAGTATGATGTACCAACACCACCGGAACACTTCGCTTTCTATCAGGTGAGTTTTCAACAGACATGTATGATTTTATAGAACAGTATGATGTACCAACACCACCAGAACACTTCGCTTTCTATCAGGTGAGATTTACACAGAACAGTATGATGTACCAACACCACTGGAACACTTCGCTTTCTATCAGGTGAGATTTACACAGAACAGTATGATGTACCAACACCACCAGAACACTTCGCTTTCTATCAGGTGAGATTTACACAGAACAGTATGATGTACCAACACCACCGGAACACTTCGCTTTCTATCAGGTGAGATATACACAGAACAGTATGATGTACCAACACCACCAGAACACTTCGCTTTCTATCAGGTGAGATTTACACAGAACAGTATGATCTACCAACACCACCGGAACACTTCCCTTTCTATCAGGTGAGTTTTACACAGACATTTACAGACCTCAATCAAATAAAACGTTTTACTGAAAATTAAAGTATTACAACAAATCTAGATTACCTGCCTTTACCTGAAATTTGCATTGTACAGATATAGATGTCCCTTGTCTTGTCTTGTATCCACATTTCATAATTGATAAATTGCCCTCAATCAATTCATATTTTTGTTTGTCTTCTGTTTGATTTATGACAACTTAAAGAAGTCATTCCGAAGTTAGTGATGAGGCCCTAAGGGTGTGTATTAGCCTGACAGAATCTGTGGTCCCGAGGGTGTTCAGTTTAGACTGGTAGTATTGTATTTTAAATAGGTTAAGACTGGAGTCTGTTTTGATAAATCATCTGTAATATTTTATATTTTATTCAGACACTTGGACCAAGTATGACATAATCTGTAATATTTCATATTTTATTCAGACACTTGGACCAAGTATGACATAATCTGTAATATTTTATATTTTATTCAGACACTTGGACCAAGTATGACATAATCTGTAATATTTTATATTTTATTCAGACACTTGGACCAAGTATAACCAGTGTGAGGAATGCTATAGATAAATCGTTAACTGAGAGAGATGCCAACATAGACAAGTTCTGTACACACTTAGATAAAGACATCGCTGAACTAGCTAAAGAAGTCAAAGAGATAAAGCAGGAAGCTCAGGTAAATTATACATCACACACACACACACATACCCATGCACACACACACACATACACACGCACACACACACACGCACACACACACACACACACACACACACACACACACACACACACACATCTGTATACACAGATATTAATGCACACACACAAACACACACACATAAACACACATACATGCACATGCACACACACACACACACACCTGTATACACACAAATATTAATGCACACACACACACACACACACACACACACACACACACACACACACACACACTATAATTAGATTAAGCAAATATTGGTATCTTGTTTTATTTCAAATTAGCTAAAATTGCACTTTTGCTTGAGTTTAAAAAAAAGATTTATGCCAATTTCATAAAAACATATTGTTTTATTTCAGAATCCCTCTATTTTGGATCCAAGCTCTGAAAAAGATAAAGTAAAAACAATCCTGAAGCGTTTACTAACTCAGATGGAAGATCTTCAGCAGCGAGCTTTTACATATAAATCATATCAGAAAAACTTTAAAGTTGAAGTGACAAAGTTTGATGCTCTAGAGGAAGCACATGCTGAACTTAAACTGAAAGAACTTCTGTGGACAGCCATTGATGACTGGGACAATCTGCTAGCTGATTGGACTACGGTATGGTATAATCTGCCAGTCTACAGTGGCGTTAACTGATGTTTAACTTAACTACATAAATGATGAGTGTATTATGTTTTCATATCAGTCATTCTTTATATTCATTCATTCATCCATCTGTCCATCCATCAATCAAACATGTAGTTTCCAACAAATGAATTTTGTTATCTTTGAAAAGTATTTCTTGATATATACAAAGCAATATATAGGTCAAGTTTGATTTTGTTAAATAATTTTCCAAATAATTTATGTATTTAGGTACTGTAAATGTACTTATTTTCGCGCAATCAAATTTTAGTGCAAATGACATCTTGGCACTAATTCGCGCAATCATAAATTAGCACACTCAGTCAATTTTAGAAACGGACATTAATAAAGTATTATACATGTAATTACTAGATTGTTTCGGGTTTTTTTTTTTTTTTTTTCTAATTTATTTTCTATTTAAGAAAGTGTTCAAAATATAAACATATGTACCGCACGTTGACCTATTGAATGTTTAAATAAGATTTTACTGAAAAAAATAAGGCGTGTGAAGTATAAACATGACTTTGTGTGTGTTGAACGGTATTTTATGCTTACTTTCTTCGTACAGTTTTTTTTTAAATTTAGTGAATTAAATCTTGAAGTCTAACTTGCACTGATTCGTTTATAATGCGCTTTGATTGCATTTTCCACCGATCTTGAAGGAGCACCTTTGACATACATGGTGATTCTGATAATCTTGGCTGGATATTTGTTTTGAGATGGTTAATCTTGACTTGACGAAACTATCGAGATTTAAATATTGCGGGACAGTGTGAAAGGGATTGAAATATCAATGGTTTAGACGCGAATAGGCGGATAGGCGGAAAATCATAGCTTGGGTCAAGACGCCGCTCTTGACCAATCAAAATCCTGTTTGCATAAACGGTAAGGTCTGTTTCTTCCCTCTGTCAGGCTGATTAAAGTGACATGCAAGCTGATGTTAATTGTTAATTAAACTGAATTCACAACACGTGTGAGTAGTTGTAGGTTTTTATTGATAATTCTACCTGTGATTATGATTTTGGATACAATAATTAATGATCTGATACATCTGATAAGCTACTTTGTTTGCAAACCGAGAAATAAAAAAAACAAATGTGTCGATTAATTTCGTTTGTTATGATACTTGGCGTAATTTTTTTAAATGAAAATTAATAAAATCTTAACTAATTATAAGTTAATTAAAACGGGTAAAATATATCAAACTGAAACAAAACACTTAAGTAGACAAAAACCACTTCCTCGGATCATATACAAAATCGACGATTCTGGAAATTTTTTTGGGGTCCGAATTTTAAATGAGTTGAAGCTTTTTTTAACCTCAAATTTTAGCTTAAAAACCACCCGCGTAAATTACACGAAAAACATTTATTCGCGGTAATCATAAATTAGCGCGATTTGTCTAGCGCGAAAATCGCTAAAATAAGATTACCGCTAAATAAAGTACATTTACAGTATCATATATCAGTCAGGTTGTATTTGGTCAGTATTCATAAGGCTTGAAATAATGAAACACACACACACACACACACACACACACACACACATATATATATATACAGATCAGGTAGGATTTTGCAAGTGTTTGGTATGAGTTATCTACTAGTTTTTATGGGTTTTTTTTTTATTATTGAAGCCAGGTGAACACAAAGAACAAGTCAGACTTAGTAGATAATTTAGATTTTTTACATTTTTTTTTATAGAAAGAATTTGATAATTTGGATCCAGAGCAGATGAATAACACCACCATGAAATATGCCAAATCTGTCATGCAGTTAGAGAAAGGATTACCACCCAATGGTGTTGTACCACAGTTAAAGGAAAAGGTTGAGGTCATGAGAGAGAGGGTAAGTCTGTGATATATATATTATACCATCAAATGATATATAGAGGTGCATCAGGTTGTTGGAGCAAGATTAACATAAGTTGTTGAAATAGAATAATGTTCGATTTTCATCATATTTTAAGCTTACAATTATAGTTAAAAAAAATATACTGTAACTTAGACTGAGTTGAGGTAAATTGGAGAGTTGATTTTTAATAAAACTACATCAAAGATTTCTCTCTCTCTCTCTCTCTCTCTCTCTCTCTCTCTCTCTCTCTCTCTCTCTCTCTCTCTCTCTCTCTCTCTCTCTCTCTCTCTCTCTCTCTCTCTCTCTCTCTCTCTCTCTCTCTCTCTCTCTCTCTCTCTCTCTCTCTCTCTCTCTCTGTTTACTTAACAAATTAAATATAATTTCCTCTGCTATCCATTTTAGCTCCCGGTCATCACAGATCTTCGCAATCCAACATTAAAACCTAGACATTGGGAAGCCATAGAAGAAGTTCTTGAGTACAAAATAGTACCAGAGGAACCCCTGACCCTTGGGAAATTGATTGAAATCGATGCATTTAGAAATGGAGAATCTTTACAAGAAATCTCAGGAAGAGCCAGTTCAGAAGCCAGCTTAGAGGCCATTCTTAAGAAGGTAAGATCTTGTCTCAGTCAGTTATAACTACGTTATACATCAGAATTAGTTACTCATGTTGAATTGTTTTCATTGGTTTCATATTACTATAATAACATGACTACGAACTTTGACCTTTCTTTTATATTTTCAATGAACTGGAAATATTCATGATTTTATTTTTGGATTTCATAGGTTGAAGATTCCTGGAAAACTATGGAGTTTATTGCCCTTCCTCATAAAGACTCAAAAGATGTTTTTATTTTGGGAGGTACAGATGATATACAACAGTTGCTAGATGACAGTAACATCAACGTGGCAACCATCGCTAGTTCTCGCCATGTTGGACCAATCAAACCTCGTGTTGATGAATGGTCCAAGCAACTGGACCTGTTTGGTAAAACTTTGGTAAGTTTATTAATTTATAAACTATTTTTTCCTTCACATCAATTTTATTTTTAGAACATTATATAGAAGTTTTTTGTCATCACCGTCACCCACAAATTTAGATATTGATATAATTTTTTTATGTAGGCTTATTGATTTTATATTTATAACTAGAAGTTTTGGTTGAAGGCTGGGTCACAGATTTGAACACCAGCTATGTTGTTTGGTATACTGTAGTTCAGTACTTCTAGATGACAAAGAAATGGGAAATGGAAGAAATTCTCATATAACACCTCATGCTGGACTAGATATGCAGACCAATTTCACTGTTCTTATAACTGATATTTTTTGATTGACATAATGTTCAGACCCTCTGTGTTGTTCTTCTGGCAGCTCATTTTTCTGTACTTTGTTTTCAGGATGAATGGCTAAACTGTCAGAGAAACTGGTTGTATTTGGAGAGTATCTTCAGTGCTCCAGATATTCAGAGACAACTTCCAGCTGAAGCTAAGATGTTCATGCAAGTTGATAAGTCTTACAAAGACATCATGAGAAAAGTAAACAAAGTGCCATTAGCTCTCCGAGCAGCCACACAGCCGGGATTACTGGAAACCTTCCAGAACAACAATGCTTTGTTAGACCAGATACAGAAATGTCTAGAAGCTTATCTGGAGTCAAAGAGAGCCATCTTTCCAAGGTGAGTCAATTGATTTTTGAGTTGGACTCAGATACAGAAATGTCTAGAAGCTTATCTGGAGTCAAAGAGAGCCATCTTTCCAAGGTGAGTCAATTGATTTTTGAGTTGGACTCAGATTTCAATTGGAGTTCATTGATTTTTGTGTCATATAGAGTTATATTGATTTTCTGACAAAAGATAAACTGATTGATTTATGAGATAAAATGATCTATATTTCCATGGTGATTGATTTTGCCTGTTTCAATGAAGTATTTAACAATATTGATGATATTAATGGAAGCATTGTGGTAGTAATTATGATTTTTTTTATTTCATTAGATTTTATTTCTTGTCTAATGATGAACTGTTGGAGATTTTGGCACAGACACGTAATCCACTGGCTGTACAACCACATCTAAGGAAATGCTTTGATGCTATTGCTAAACTGGAATTTGGAATCCAGACACCTGCTAACGGAGAAGAAGGTTAGTGTTTATATGTCAAGTTACTGACAAAATGATTAAATAGATTATAACAGTCAAGTACTGTAAATACTTGTTATGATGTCTTTCAGATTTGGACTGTCAGTTAAGTCTAGGATAGTTTTATTTAGTACCTAATGATGAAAAATAATCTCAGATTTGAACATCAAAGATTTAACATTGCTGTGGTTTATGTAAAATGTTAGGAGATTTTATTTCACAGTTCTAAACACAGATTTTTCTTGTTCCTGTGAAAGTTTTTACTGGCTGGTCACATGACAGTTTGCCAGTTCATATGACAGTTTTTCAGGTCACATGATAGTTTATCATTTATCATCACTTACATGTATGTGGCAAAAAATCCCTTTTTTTCTTAGTTTTTGTCTCCCTTTGTTTAATTGCGTACTCTCCAATTTTATTTAAGTACTATGATTTTAAAATACTTCTTAACACTTTAGAGATTTATTTGTGATAGTTTATATAGTAAATTTGTGTTGTTTATTTCATTTTAGAAGTCCAGTACAGTAACGATATCTTAGCCATGTTGTCACCTGAAGGAGAGAAAGTTGGACTTGGAAAAGTAAGAAATATATCTGTTATGATTACAAACTGAAAACAGATAGCTAATATATGTAATGCATTCTAGACGTCTAGCTGTGTTACTTTAATGTTTACATGTTCTATTTATAGAAATATTACTGAATTAGATAGGATTACAGTTATTGACTGTAAAATTTGTCTAAAAACATTTTGGCCTAACTGCAATGAAATTGAAAAGAGTTGTCAAAACAATAAAGCTAATTTATAATATACATCCAGTTGGTCGTCAGAAACTATTTTTATCTAATTTTTAGTTTATTTTAGTTCTATTGAATGCTTTATGTCTGTTACACAGATTATTTTTTACCCGATTGTGTAAAATATTTGACCTTCATAAATACATATTTATACTCCTTCAGATTGTTTATCAACAAGTTTAACAATTAAGATAACCAGTGTTTTGTATTTTCACTATCCTGTAGTGTGTCAGTTCTTTCAGAACTTTAATTTCTTTCCTTTTTTTTTAATCTACAGGGCCTAAAGGCAAGAGGTAATGTTGAGGACTGGCTCGGTAAAGTAGAGGAAGCCATGTTTGTAAACCTCAGGAAACTGGTTAAATTTGCTATCGGTGATTATGAAAGGAGGCCAAGGAGTGAATGGGTTATCTCCCATGCTTCCCAGGTATATATTTGAGAGATTGTCCTCTCTCTCTCTCTCTCTCTCTCTCTCTCTCTCTCTCTCTCTCTCTCTCTCTCTCTCTCTCTCTCTGATCTTGTTGTTTATTATCAAATGAGTGAACAAAAATCTAAATTTGGTCAAAATCTAGACACATATTTTACAAAAGAGATCATTTAACATTGAAAGCTCAAATGAGAAAAAACTTAAGTTGAACCATAAAATGTGATAAACATGCTTATGCTACACATGTAAACATTTGATGTGTGTATTGGTTAAATGTGTACACAAGATACACACATACACATACATGTGTAATACATACATTTGATACAGGTGAATCCATTTATTGTATGTATTTGCTACATACCTACATCATTAACACATGCATGGTATGATACACATATTTTTGTTAGACATGTACACATGATACACACATACATTTTATATAGATCTATACATTTGATTTATGTACACTGTATATAGATGCACATGTCTATTTGTTTATATATGATCCCGTTTTCATTTTGTTTTTATGTTACGATTTACAGGTTGTTTTAACCGTGTCCCAGATTATTTGGTGCCGTGACCTCACAGAGATTTTGGAGAGTGACTACGACAGAATAGAAGGAATGAAAGATTTTGAACAGAAAAGTTTTAAGGTAAGATTAAACTTCAATTTTAAGGAAGAAAATCAAATATTGACCAGGATTCCAACAAGAATTCAGTGCCTCTCTGGCTCAATTTAAAACTCACACAAGGTTTATAAAAACTGATAATGTTTATCATTTAGCTTTGCCTGGTTTGAAGTTGTTTATCATTTAGCTTTGCCTGGTTTGAAGTTGTTTATCATTTAGCTTTGCCTGGTTTGAAGTTGTTTATCATTTAGCTTCGCCTGGTTTGAAGTTTTCTTTTGTGTTTCTGTTTTACAAACAAACAAATAAATGTTTTGAATTAATATCATAGAAATGACATTACTAGGATTGATGTAAACACATTTCATCTACCCAACCACCACCAATCAACCGAAATACCTGTTAACTGATTCTGCAGTTTCGGTTGATTTCATTTTTTCTAACAGTTTTAAAGTGCTCATGTACTTCGGTTTGCAGAGCAAACAAAATAATACATTCTTGATAGATAAACTTGTGTCTTTTATAAAGCAGTTTTGTTAATAACAATAAGAAATAATTTCTAAGCATTCTACATTTTTTATTTTTTAAAAATTTTGTTCCTAAAAACTCAAAGATTGTATATAATACACGATTTACAGCATGTATGTGCAGTCACTTGAACAGCCATACAAATAGATTCTCACATGAATAATAATAATACAAGTCATGTGATAAGTTGTTATTACGAGATCATAATTATATGTTTATTCTCATATTCAGTCCCTTTCTTTTTTATAGGATTTGAATGAGTTAGCTGGTATAGTGAGAGGTGAGCTACCAAAATTAGCCAGGATGATCCTGTGTGCCCTGATCACTATAGATGTACACGCAAGAGATATGGTCACAGAAATGTGTAAAAATAAGGTACATACACAGTTTATTTATGTTTTAGTATATATCCTTGTTTTAATATCTTTTTTATGTTTCACATTTTCATAAACAAATATAAATATATGTAGTATCTTTAAGTTACTAAGTTTCTGATAATTTTACAATATGCCTGTATGTCTTTACCAACATAACATTATCATGTTTACTATCTTTTTGTTATCTTTTAGACTGGAAGGTCAAAACCCTTCGTCTGGAAAACAAAGTGATTGTTAATAATTGATAATTACTGTAATGCTCCCATAATTTTTGTTGAGCCTGGCATTGCCACAAGGCGAAACTTAGGTGTTACAGTAACTTTTTCGGTGTTGTAGGTGGCAGCAGCATGTCAGAATGTGAAAGTGTATGGTAGTGTTGCTGTAACTTCTACTTAATCAAAAACTAACCAGGCAAGACATTTAAATCTGATGAATTCTTGTTTAATTTGAATACTTTTTTTTGGATATACTTTTTTTTAATGAATTGGAATGTTACCGTCATAAAAATATCAAATTTATTGGTTTTTGATGCTGTATTTTCATGCATGGTGATGCCTGAAGTATTTTATTCAAAAAATAATATTCGTTTTTTTTTTATTAAACACAGGTGGATGATGTTACAAATTTTGAATGGCAGAAACAGTTACGATATTACTGGGATACAGACATGGATAACTGTGTTGTCAGAATGTCCAATTCTTACTATGTGTACGGCTATGAATATCTTGGAGCTGCACCACGTCTCGTCATTACACCCCTCACAGTAAGTTTATACATAAGTTGGTTCATTTTTTTAACTCACTTTCCATGAAAGTCCAAACTTTACATTTCAATTAAAATGCTTAGTTTGAAATAATAAAAAAAAATGCACTAATAATTTTGCAATCCAAAAGGTTTCTGAAAAACATCAACAATTCCCCAAGATCTTAAAGACCTGACATTTTGTTATATAACTGTTAAATATATATACATAAGTTCGACAAATAATAGCAAAATGTACCTTTCTATATTATCATCATGAATTACAAGAAAAAGAAATATATTTTACTTAATGGTGATTTTTTGTGAGGATTTTTTGTGAGCAGTCTGATTTTAGCACTGTTACTACTTTGATTATTTCTATGTGTTCTTTATTTAAGGATCGTTGCTATCTTTGTTTGATGGGGGCTCTACAGCTTGATCTCGGAGGTGCTCCAGCAGGACCGGCAGGGACTGGTAAAACAGAAACTACAAAAGATTTAGCTAAATCTCTAGCTAAGCAGTGTGTTGTGTTTAACTGTTCTGACGGCTTGGATTATAAGGTTAGGATTATTACAACTTGTATCAATGTTATATTATATACCTCTGTAAATCATGCTAAAATTTATCTGATTTTTGTATAGAGCTGTAAAATTTCACATAATATTAAGTATATTATATGTTACAAGTAATTGGGTTTGTTCCCACCAAAAAAAAAAAAAAAAAAAGAAAGAAAGAAAAGATTAAGAAGCTGCTAGATTAGACATTAATAGACAACCCTGAGATTTTTCATTCATTGTGACATCACTTGTAAATTTGTAATGTTGTGAAACAATTATTTCTTAAAATATACTAGATTTAATTTTTTATTATTTTGTGATATTTACATGGATTAGATAAGGAGCAAATTTTTCTTTGGATTTGATTTTTTATTTATTTTTAAAAAATTGTTTTATAATATTTATTTAGATGATGGGCAGATTTTTCTCTGGATTAGCTCAGTCAGGAGCTTGGTGCTGTTTTGATGAATTCAACAGAATTGACATTGAAGTATTGTCCGTTATAGCACAGCAACTTATTACAATCAGGAATGCTAAAGCAGCCAAGGTGTGTATTTATCAAGGGAGGTAACTATAAAACCATTAAAAAGCATATTGATTTTTTCATGTCAAGGGTACACTGTCATTAATTAGCTCAGAAAAACTAATATCCATAATCAGCAGTACTGATGTTGTAGTATGCTTTTGATCAAATTTAACATATTAAGTCCTTTTGGAAACTTTTGAAGATTATATTTATCACATTTATATAGATACAGATGGTATTATTATTATTATTATTATTATTATTATTATACAGATATTTATGTAGTGTTTGTGTTGGCTGTTGTACATGTTTTATGTTTTCATTTACAATTTTTTTCCTTTTTTCTCAGGTTTCCAGATTTATGTTTGAGGGTCGGGAAATTAAATTGGTGGCGAGCTGTGCAGCTTTCATTACTATGAATCCTGGGTATGCCGGCCGTACAGAATTACCTGACAATCTAAAAGCCCTCTTCAGACCATTTGCCATGATGGTACCAAATTATAGTAAGTAGATCCAGATATCAAATCATAATTAGTTATTTGTATTGATAATTCATTTCTTACTCATCAATCTGTTTTTTTTTCTATCTATCTTTCTGTCCACCTGTCTGCCTATCAATCAATTTCCCCTCTGCCATCTGTCTGTCTGTATGTCTGTTGATTAATTTGTCATCTTTTCTCTGTCTGTCTATCCATTTTTCTGTCTGTCTGTTGATCAGTCTGTCCTGTCTGTCTGCCTGTCAATCAGTCTGTTCTGTATCTACATCTCTTCATTTGTCCATTTCTATATGGCTGTCCATTTCATTATTTCTGTCTGTGTCAGTCTTCATAGTTTGCCGTGTAATGAAACTTTGTTAAAATCTCGAGCTAAAGTTGATATAAATTTGTTACTTTTTTTCAGAATTGATAGCTGAGGTCATCCTTTACTCAGAAGGATTCGAGTCCTCAAAGCCACTCGCTCAGAAAATGACCCAGATGTACATCCTATGTAGTGAACAACTGTCACAACAAGACCACTACGATTTTGGTATGAGGGCTGTCAAATCTGTGCTGGTGATGGCTGGAGCATTAAAACGTCAAAACCCGGATAAGAAAGAAGATGTGGTCCTGATCAGAGCTTTGAGAGACAGTAACTTACCCAAGTTTTTAAAAGATGATGCACAGCTCTTCCAGGTAGGTCAGGGTTTCAGCATTGATAGCTGCAAAAATATTGATCACTTAGTGCAGCTTAAAAAGTAAAAACAAATATACATGTACAAATATTGTAGTGCTTGAAAACTAATGTATGAACACATGTTACTGATCTGAAAGACCATGACCACATGTTCCAGGTCTGAGAGACCATGACCACATGTTGCAGGTCTGAAAGACCATGACCACATGTTCCAGGTCTGAGAGACCATGACCACATGTTGCAGGTCTGAAAGACCATGACCACATGTTCCAGGTCTGAGAGACCATGACCACATGTTCCAGGTCTGAGAGACCATGACCACATATTACTGATCTGAGAGACCATGACCGCATGTTGCAGGTCTGAGAGACCATGACCACATGTTCCAGGTCTGAGAGACCATGACCACATGTTCCAGGTCTTAGAGACCATGACCATATGTTCCAGGTCCAGGTCTGAGAGACCATGACCACATGTTCCAGGTCTGAGAGACCATGTCTATGTGTTCCAGGTCTGAGAGACCATGACAAACATGTTACAGGTCTGAGAGACCATGACCACATGTTCCAGGTCTGAGAGACCATGACCACATGTTGCAGGTCTGAGAGACCATGACCACATGTTCCAGGTCTGAGAGACCATGACCACATGTTCCAGGTCTGAGAGACCATGACCACATGTTCCAGGTCTTAGAGACCATGACCACATGTTCCAGGTCCGAGAGACCATGTCTATGTGTTCCAAGTCTGAGAGACCATGACCACATGTTCCAGGTCTGAGAGACCATGACCAACATGTTCCAGGTCTGAGAGACCATGACCAACATGTTCAATGTCCAAAAGACCATCAGGTTTTGTTTTTTCAGGCATCGGTAAAAATTTTCTTGTCTTTTTTTTTGAGAAACAGATGTCAGTAGGAGTTAGGTAGTTTATAAACAAAAAGGTTACCAAGTTTTCCGAATCGAAGAGCAGTAGTGTAATAATAAAGTATGGACCTGAAGATTGCAACATGTCTGGGGGTTACTTGGTTAAACACTGATAGATAAAAGTGAATTTCTTTCCTCCTATTGATTGTATTAGATTATTGTGATAGATTTAAAAAACTGTTGATACAACACTAGGTACTTTGTGACTAGTAAAATAAACAAGTCTGATTTAATCAAGTTATCTCCCTTTGCAGGCAATCTTACAAGATTTATTCCCCGGAGTGGAAATTCCAGAACATGATTACGGAACTCTGGAGAGTACGATTATAGATCGTATAGAAAACCGGAAACTACAAGTTGTACCTCAACAGATCAAGAAAGTCATTCAATTGTTTGAAACAATGGAAGTACGCCATGGTGTCATGTTGGTCGGACCAACTGGCTCTGGAAAAACAACTGTTTATAATGTAAGTTGATTATCTGTAAGCCTTTATCCAGATTTGATACCGTAGTGTATGTGTGGTGCAGATTAATGAATGTATATGATAATAATTTTTTATAAATTAAATTTATTTATGATTTATTTAATTTATATGTAATATGTACATTTGCACTTCTGGTTTTTTTTTTGTTTGTTTGTTTGTTTTTTTTTTGTATTTATCAAATTGATAAACTGTGTGTGTATGTGTGTGTGTATGTGTATATATTGTAAACATGGGTTTGTGTGTGTGTGTGTGTGTGTGTGTTAGATTTCTGAAGTTTTTAAGTATTTAATTCACATGTGCACTTTATTTTCAAGACTTCCATTACTTTGATTAATGTATCTTCATCTTGATATTTTTACTTCAGGTGCTAGCAGATAGTTTACTTAAATTACATGAGGCTGGAGAAACAAATCCATTTTATATGCCTGTACATACATATGTGTTAAATCCTAAGTCAATTACCATGGAAGAATTATATGGTGGTATAAATAAACTCACGTTAGAATGGAGTGACGGACTGATGGCGTTAACAGTCCGTAAATGTGTACAGGACACAACTGAGGACCACCAGTGGGTTGTCTGTGATGGTCCGGTTGATGCCCTCTGGATTGAGAATATGAACACTGTATTGGATGATAACAAAATGTTGTGTTTAGCTAACAGTGAGAGAATCAAATTTACACCTTTTATTCATATGTTGTTCGAGGTTCAGGACTTAGCAGTTGCCTCCCCTGCTACTGTCAGCAGGTAAGTAATATACAGGACTGATTTGTCTCCCCTGATCATGATAATGATGTATGATAAGGGGTATATTTACTTGAGTTTTATTTTTACTTAACAGGTGGTTATTAGTTCTAATTTTAGTAACAATGCAATAAGATCAAACCACACACACACACACGCACACAGCCATAGATAAAGTAAATACAGTAAAACTTGCCTCAATCTTCACCCCTATATTAGAACCACCTGCCCATTATGTCCAGTGTTAAAGGTCCTTTTGTCTAGTTTTTAACCAGACACCTTTATATGAAGACCACATGTCTGTATAAAGCTGTATATGTTTGAGGTTCCTTTGGTTGCATCTATCTATCTGTCTATCTATCTGTCTGTCTGTCTGTCTTACTGTTTTTAGTATGATTATGTTCCGTTTACAGATGTGGTATGGTGTACATTGACCCGGAGGAGTTGAAATGGATGCCGTATGTACAAACTTGGATCGAGGAATTCAGCGAGAGAATGAAAGAGGAAACTAAAACATATCTACTGGATCTCTTCCGCAGATATGTAGAAGACGGACTCAAATTTGTCAACAAGAAATGTACACAGAGTATAAATCAGGTAATATAAGTGTTCCTGACAATTATTGGAAGAATCTATTTCATTGGAAATGTCTAGAAATTATAGTTACATATTTAGGAGTTGAAATGGCAATTTAAAATCTCTAAATGAACACAAAAGATTAAAATCACAAGGAATAGCCCTGTAAAACTGCAGTGATATGTGAAATTAAGATGAAACACCAGAATTAGCCCTGGAAAACTGCAGTGATATGGGAAATTAAGATAAAACACCAGAATTAGCCCAGGAAAACTGCAGTGATATGGGAAATTAAGATTGCCAAATTATAAAAGACAAGTAAGATTTCTGAATATTCAACCATGTCTGTGTTTACTTTCTGCATGAACTTTAATTATGATGGAGGGAGGTCCAGACTTACAATATGAACATTAATTATGATGATAAAACCTTGTTTTAGGTGGATATCAGTAAGGTTACAATGTTATGTAAGCTGTTGATGTTTTTGTTTTAGGTGGATATCAGTAAGGTTACAATGTTATGTAAGCTGTTGATGTTTTTGTTTTAGGTGGATATCAGTAAGGTTACAATTTTATGTAAGCTGTTGATGTTTTTGTTTTAGGTGGATATCAGTAAGGTTACAATGTTATGTAAGCTGTTGATGTTTTTGTTTTAGGTGGATATCAGTAAGGTTACAATGTTATGTAAGCTGTTGATGTTTTTGTTTTAGGTGGATATCAGTAAGGTTACAATGTTATGTAAGCTGTTGATGTTTTTGTTTTAGGTGGATATCAGTAAGGTTACAATGTTATGTAAGCTGTTGATGTTTTTGTTTTAGGTGGATATCAGTAAGGTTACAATGTTATGTAAGCTGTTGATGTTTTTGTTTTAGGTGGATATCAGTAAGGTTACAATGTTATGTAAGCTGTTGATGTTTTTGTTTTAGGTGGATATCAGTAAGGTTACAATGTTATGTAAGCTGTTGATGTTTTTGTTTTAGGTGGATATCAGTAAGGTTACAATGTTATGTAAGCTGTTGATGTTTTTGTTTTAGGTGGATATCAGTAAGGTTACAATGTTATGTAAGCTGTTGATGTTTTTGTTTTAGGTGGATATCAGTAAGGTTACAATGTTATGTAAGCTGTTGATGTTTTTGTTTTAGGTGGATATCAGTAAGGTTACAATGTTATGTAAGCTGTTGATGTTTTTGTTTTAGGTGGATATCAGTAAGGTTACAATTTTATGTAAGCTGTTGATGTTTTTGTTTTAGGTGGATATCAGTAAGGTTACAATGTTATGTAAGCTGTTGATGTTTTTGTTTTAGGTGGATATCAGTAAGGTTACAATGTTATGTAAGCTGTTGATGTTTTTGTTTTAGGTGGATATCAGTAAGGTTACAATGTTATGTAAGCTGTTGATGTTTTTGTTTTAGGTGGATATCAGTAAGGTTACAATGTTATGTAAGCTGTTGATGTTTTTGTTTTAGGTGGATATCAGTAAGGTTACAATGTTATGTAAGCTGTTGATGTTTTTGTTTTAGGTGGATATCAGTAAGGTTACAATGTTATGTAAGCTGTTGATGTTTTTGTTTTAGGTGGATATCAGTAAGGTTACAATGTTATGTAAGCTGTTGGAATCTTTGCTTTTCCGTCGGGGAGGTCCAGATTTACATCAAGATCCTAACAAATTAAACCCTCTACTGTGTACAACATTTGTCTTCTGTTATCTCTGGTCCATTGGAGGAAATATCATAGAAACTAACTGGGATTCATTTGACACATTTGTCCGTCAACAGTTTGACGAAAATGGTGATGCCAAGGTAGGTAACTCTTCTCAACTATTTTGTAAACAATAAACGGAAACAAGAAAGGATATCCTCAAATGTGGGAAAATGTAGAATATTTAAAATCATATGAAGTCAATTACTTTCTAAAAAACATCGTTGTTTTCTTTAAATTATGATGATATTAAAAGAAATGCTTAGTTTGAATTTAAGTGGTGAAAAGCAGTTTAAATTTGAATGATATAAAATGGATGGGGCTTAATTTTTATTGTGATTAACTGGTAAGGTTTAGATTTGAGAACTTTGGAGTTATTGCCGTTATAGTTTATGTGAAACCTTAATGGATATATTCAGTGATATTAATGTTTCTAACTTTATTCACAGCTACCAAATGCTGGAGATTTATGGAGCTGTTACATGGATTTTGAGACAAGACGTATGGATGTATGGGAGAAAATAGTGCCTTCCTTCAAATACAACAAAGAGATTCCATTCTTTGAGATGTTAGTCCCCACTATTGACACAGTTAGATTTGGATATATATTGGAGAAGTTACTGGCAGTCAAGTACTCTGTGTTATATACCGGAGGTACTGGAGTTGGAAAGGTAGGTCATCAGAATTATAAAATGTTAACACAGTTCAGAATCTTTGTACCATGATTTCATATCTACAACAGTAAAACTTGGTGATTGGAAATATTTAAATGTTTTTTCTTACTGTTTATTTATTTATCTTTTTATGCATTCATTGATACATGCATTTATTAAATTTTTTATTGATTTATTCAATCATTCATTCATTCCTTTATATTTCAGTCTGTAATAGCCCGTGGACTGTTAAACAACGTCGCAGATCGTGCTAGCTATGTTCCTGTTTTCATCAATTTTTCTGCTCAGACCAGCAGCAAACGTACACAAGAAATGATTGAATCAAAACTAGAGAAGAAAAGAAAGAATGCTATTGGTCAGTAGATTTTAACTTCCTTTGTAAGTAAGTGAGAGAGAATGCTATTGGTTAGTAGATTTTAACTTCCTTTGTAAGTAAGTGAGAGAGAATGCTATCGGTCAGTAGATTTTAACTTCTTTTGTAAGTAAGTGAGAGAGAATGCTATTGGTCAGTAGATTTTAACTTCCTTGAAGTTCGTAAATAACTGAGTGAGAATGCTTTTGGTCAGCAGATTTTAACTTCCTTTGTAAATAAGTGAGAGGAAATGCTATTGGTCAGTAGATTTTAATGCTATTGGTCAGTAGAGAAGAAAAGAAACTATATCATAAGTCAATAAATTTAAACTCCCTTTGTAAATAAAAGAGAAAGTATATTATTATTCAGCAGGCTGTAGCTCTCTTGTAAATAAGTAACAAAAATATCAGTGTGAAATTTTAGTTCCCATGAGCAAAAAGGAATATTATGGTCAGTAGATTTTAGTTTCTTTTGTAAATGAATTAGAAAAAAATTATTATGTCAGATTGTTTAGCAAGAAAAAAAATTTTAAAAGATGGTCAACAAATTTTATCAACTGACAACATTTTATGTTTTTGTAAATAAATTGAAAAAAACCATTATAATAGTTCTTTAGTAATAATTTCCTTGTATATGAACTTAAGATTTTGAGGCCATGATAGAATTTGAATAGCAGTGTGTGTGTGTGTGTGTGTGTGTGTGTGTGTGTGTGTGTGTGTGTGCACATGTATTTAAAACTGATTAATTAATTGATTTTTACTTGACTTTTTTATCAACAGGTGCCCCAATTAATAAGAGAGTTATCATATTTATTGATGATCTTAACATGCCTAAACTAGATACGTATGGGTCACAGCCCCCAATTGAATTACTACGACAGTATCAAGATTTTGGTGGCATGTACGACAGAGAAAAATTATTCTGGAAAGAAATTCAAGTAATTATCTTCATTTTATATCATTATTATAATAATAGTAATGTAGGGATTTTATCAAACAATGAGTCTGTTTTAATAAGTCGTATATTAAATATAATGTTTAATATAATTATGCCTAGTGTAAAAATGTAATTATTTGATTGGTTACGACACATTTGATCATTTTTACTTTCTTGCTACTAAAATCACCTCCAGGTAATGACAGGTAATATCCCTGGCCAATGGACAATAATTCTTTTTTTTCAATATTGCCCGGTTATGGATTTTACCGAACTCTTCTCATCCATTTTCGATATCAGTCTTGCCTCAACCAAACGACAGAATGTAACCAATTATGGCGTTAAACCTAACAAGTTATACAACACAAATATTTCTATGTTTAATTCACTACATTTACATACACCAGGTTACATATAAAAAATTGGGTAAAATGAAAAACATATTGACCTTTGTTTTTGTGTGTTATGTTAGATTATCACCTTGAGAAAGAAAAATTTTTTGTGTGAGACGAGAGTTGAGGTCAGGGTGATAATCTAACGTAATGCACAAAACAAATGTCAATATTTTTATGTTATCTTTATCAATGTGAAGTCAGGTTCTGTATAAAATATCACATCAATTTGGAGCATATTTTAAATTGTTCAAAAATCAGAAAAAAATGGTACAGTAGTTATTCAGTGTAAAGACTAGCATGCAGGGCAAATAGAACGTGTGAAGTGTGCTAGAACAATTCATGTGTTGATTGAGCACAACAAAGATTTTCCTTTTAATGCTAATAAATGATTATGTGTCAGGTACTTTATTTACCATTTCATTATTTACCATTTATTACATCAGTTCTTCTAGTTTTAAATGATATACTTGTCTTGTATGTGTATTAAATTTACATTGTAGAATATTATATCTGTGTCACATTTTGAGTTTACAGTGCTTTGTCGGACATGTCTATGTTAATTTCGATATTTTTTGTGTAATTCTAAACATGTTAAAGTTGTATTGGTATCTTTTTAGGATGTAACTTTGGCAGCAGCCTGTGCGCCCCCTGGTGGAGGACGTAATCCAGTGTCTCCCAGGTTCTTCAGACATTTTGCCATGCTGTCTATTCCATCACCATCAGAACACAGCTTAAAGCATATGTTTATGGTAAGTAGCTGTTAATGGGGGTCAACAGTGATTTACGTAGTACCTTATGTTTGGGGAGGGGGATGCTACCATTCAAAAAAATTTTAAAAAATGTCAAATAAATTTCATAACATTGTCACATACAAAAATTAAGTTTATGTTGCACTTATCTCTTTGAAAATAAAAAAAAAACCCCTTAATTATAATGCTTACACAACAGTTACCATCAGCCCCGCCCAATGTGCATGTTTTACTGTCAGACAGGTGTAAGAAATTTTGACTTCAGTATTTAGGTAGATAATTTGAGCATGTCAGTTTGGATGTTTTTTGACAGCCCATGTTTTTGTGACAGCTCTTGTTGATTTTTTGATAGTCCTTATTTTCTGACAGCCCTTGTTCTTTTATCTGACATGCCTTGTTGATTTTGTGACAGCCCTTGTTGTTTTTCTGACACAGCCGTTTTTTTGACATCTCTTGTTTATTAACTGACAGCCCTTGTTGATTTTCCGACACAGCCCTTGTTGTTTCTGATATCCCTTATTGATTTTTCTTCTGTGTTTTTCAGCAAATTCTAGTAGGATTTTTGATGGACTTCCCTACAGCAGTCAGACAATGTGCAGAACCAGTGGTATTAGCAGCTGTAGAGATCTACGGCAGAATGTCTACGGATCTCCTGCCAACTCCGGCTAAATCTCACTATGTCTTCAATCTACGTGATTTATCCAAGTGTGTACAAGGTAAATATTAAATCTTTAATACAGTATCAAAACTCAAGTGTGGTCTAAGAACACTGACTTCTGAAATACTGTAAACCGCTTTATATAAGCGCATAGAAATTTTAGAGATTTTAAGGTGCCAGTCCTATTAGAGCAGTTTTATTTTAGCGCCAGTGATTACCCTGTTTGGGACTCCAAATTTAAACCTGTACCCTCCTATATAAATCCTAATTAAGCGTCCCTTTATATAGAACTACTATGTAAACTAGTTTATATACATGTGTAATTACCTGTAAACAGGTGATGAGTAGTAATAATTGAGTAAATGAAGCCTAACATTATCACAGACCATTTCTGGGACCAGTTAATATTTGGCCATAAGTTAAATTTTAGCAACAGTATTGTTTTAGCGCTTGAATTCTTTCACTAATTGCACTAAAATAAAACTGCCGCTCAATTTTCACAGTTTACAGTATACTGGTCCCTAAAAAATATAGCAGTCCAGGACTGGCGAATCTCATAACCAGCCAAACCAGCCAATTTGTATTTTTTCTGAAACTAGAAACTAAAACACCTTAACCGGGATGACCTCTAGTGGAAAAAGTACCAGAGTCTGTAGGAAATACCTGGTGGTCAGTGCAGATCTTGACCGTTTGGAATTTTAGCTGTAACTGTTTTTCATTCACAGATCTTAAATACATATTACTGTACTATAATGTGTTTTTTTCTGAGACACATCAAAACAAATTTATCAGTATGGTATAACTTTTACTTTCAGTTTTTAATGAGCATGTGTCTGCAAACTTCTAATGTTAAGATGTCAAAATTTTAAAGGAGTCCAGCTTGGATATTTTTCTGACATGTTATATTTTTTTTACTTCAGGTGTGTTACAGGTAGACACAGGTGTCATACATTATTATTTTGTTTTTTACTTCAGGTGTGTTACAGGTACACACAGGTGTCATACATTATTATTTTGTTTTTTACTTCAGGTGTGTTCAAGGTAGACACAGGTGTCATTCATTATTATTTTGTTTTTTACTTCAGGTGTGTTCAAGGTAGACACAGGTGTCATTCATTATTACTTTGTTTTTTTACTTCAGGTGTGTTCAAGGTAGACAGAGGTGTCATTCATTATAATTTTGAATTTTTACTTCAGGTGTGTTACAGGTAGACACTGGTGTCATACATTATTATTTTTTTTACTTCAGGTGTGTTACAGGCAGACACTGGTGTAATACGTGACAACAAACAGATATTCCGACTTTTCTGTCACGAGTCCATGCGTGTCTTCCACGATCGGTTAATCAATAATGAGGACAAAAAATATTTCCATGTTATGTTATCTGAAATGGCAGGAAAGCACTTTAATGAGGTATGTTATCTGAAATAGCAGGAAAGCACTTTAGTGAGGTATGTTATTTGAAATGGCAGGAAAGCACTTTAGTGAGGTATGTTATCTGAAATGGCAGGAAAGCACTTTAGTGAGGTATGTTATCTGAAATGGCAGGAAAGCACTTTAGTGAGGTATGTTATCTGAAATAGCAGGAAAGCACTTTATCTGAAATAGCAGGAAAGCACTTTAGTGAGGTATGTTATTTGAAATGGCAGGAAAGCACTTTAGTGAGGTATGTTATCTGAAATGGCAGGAAAGCACTTTAGTGAGGTATGTTATCTGAAATGGCAGGAAAGCACTTTAGTGAGGTATGTTATCTGAAATAGCAGGAAAGCACTTAAGTGAGGTATATGTTTATCTGAATCGACAAATCAGACTTATCTTTTTTAGCCTCTTTCTGCTCTGATCAAATTGATTTTTATTCAGAGATAATAAGTGTAAATTTGGTTTATTGCTCGACTTCCAATTTCCTGACGTTCAGAATAGTTAGACTGCTGTCATTGAATGTTATAAAAAGACAGAATAGTTAGTCTTAGATGATAGGCTTTCATCCATCCCCTTTGGTTTGATTGATTTTAATTTGAAGATCAAGATTATCCGTGTCGTTTCATTCATTTGTTTATCAGTAAAACCAGTAAAATGGTGTGTGTGTGTGTGTGTGTGTGTGTGTGTGTGTGTGTGTCTGTCTGTCTGTTGAAGGGGGGGGGAGGTGGTGGCTGTCTGTATTTGTATTTTTTTTTAATGCTGTCTCATTTTGCTACTGTCAACTACAGTACTTTATTTTTTTCTCGGTCTTTCAGGAAATTGATCCAGACTCCTTTGTAACAAATCCCATTATATTTGGTGATTTTATAAAACCCGGAGCAGAAAAAGCAGACAGAATTTATGAGGAGCTGAGTGATCTTAAAAAACTGAAATCAGTCTTATCAGATGTAAGTATTGATATCAGTACTGTAAGTATTGAAATCAGTCTTATCAGATGTAAGTATTGATATCAGTACTGTAAGTATTGAAATCAGTCTTATCAGATGTAAGTTATTGCAGTAATGATATCAGATGTAAGTATTGATATCAGTACTGTAAGTATTGAAATCAGTCTTATCAGATGTAAGTATTGATATCAGTACTAAAAACTGAAATCAGTCTTATCAGATGTAAGTTATTGCAGTAATGATATCAGATGTTAGTATTGATATCAGTACTGTAAGTATTGAAATCAGTGTTATCAGATGTAAGTATTGATATCAGTACTAAAAACTGAAATCAGTCTTATCAGATGTAAGTTATTGCAGTATTGATATCAGATGTAAGTATTCATATCAGTACTGTAAGTATTGATATCATTCTTATCAGATGTAAGTTAGTGCAGTGTAGATATCAGTACTGTTATATTAGATTGATTGTTCTCAATGTTTAGACCTTATTAACCATAGAAACTCACAACTCTGTAGATTGTTTCAGTTGAGATTATTGTACTGTAGAATTTATAAATAAAAATTTGCATTCTCCAACAGAATATAATTTTATGAGTTATCTCTCCTTGCACTAATGAAACCAAAGAATTCATTATTTGTTTTTGTTTTATTTTCAGTATCTAGATGACTACAATATGGCCTCCTCCAAGGAGATGAAGTTGGTATTTTTCTTGGATGCTGTAGAGCATGTGTCCCGTATTACGCGTATGATTCGACAGGATCGAGGAAACGCGTTACTGGTGGGGGTCGGCGGAACAGGAAAGCAATCTCTAACAAGGTTTTTATATCTACTATAGAATCAATAATATTCATTGGGTTGAAATTTCATGGTTTTGCATTTTACAAAAAAATCGGTAGAAATTTTCAGTGGAGTTGAGTTTTGTAAAAATACATCCCATTTGGGACAATGATTATTAAAAATTTTCAATGTTTAATTTTGTGGTTTTC
Organism: Tegillarca granosa; assembly: GCA_029721355.1. Lineage (NCBI taxonomy): Eukaryota > Metazoa > Mollusca > Bivalvia > Arcoida > Arcidae > Tegillarca > Tegillarca granosa. Next base: position 482,558 of record JARBDR010000367.1, on the reverse strand, counting down.
TATAACCCACGAAAATTTAACACCCACGCATATTTGTGATTTTACAGTATATAAAGAAATAACAGCAAATAAGAAAAATATTATCAGTCTACATACATGTATCTAATATAAAATATTTATGACTTAAATGAATATGGTTAATGAATATATAACACAAATACCTGTTAAACTTTGATGTGTCATATGTGCACATTTCGGAAAATCATTATTAGATAAATTATTGATTTATGTTCAATCTTTGTTTCCAATTTGTTTTTCTGTTCTTTTATTTTTCCACAAAGCAGATTTTAGGTAGGATATAATTAAACTCTTCCTTTCATTTTGTTCTATTTCAGATTGGCATCCCACATTTGTGGATATAAATGTTTTCAGATAGAGTTGAGCAGAGGTTACGATTATGCTGCATTCCATGATGATCTGAAAAAACTGTACGATTCAGCTGGTGTTAAAAATCAACATACAACATTTTTGTTTACAGGATACACAGGTAAATATTGCAAACTTTATTCCCCATATGCTCTTCTTTTTATTGCATTTTGATGTTCAACTAGAAAAAAACTTTAAGACACACTGTGTTCATTATTGTGTTGGTTGTCATGGGTACATTCACTGAGAGTTATAAATATTTCTATGACATCTAAATGTGTCTTTATTTTCAGATCGTGGTAGAAGAATTCCTTGAAGATATAAACAACATTCTTAACTCTGGTGAAGTACCTAATCTGTTTGAACCGGATGAATATGAACAACTTATCATCGGATGTCGACCAGCTGCTAAAGAACTTGGAATCCCCGAGGGAAACAGAGATGCAATTTATGATTTCTGTATCAACAGAGTCAGGTAAATATAACTTATATACAGCTGGTAAAGATGTCCAAATCTGACACAATTCTCATGGTATTTGTCTGGATGGCATTTTAAAACTTTTCTCTCCCTTGAAAGAGGTCAACTCTCTTAATAAGGCATACAATGTGACATTATAAACTGTAATCCACTCAAGGTCTTTCTTACAGCAATCACTATCACAAAGGTTCTAAATAGGAGGCAACTTTATCACAATTGAAGCAACTCTGCATGGGAAGCAACTTTGTCACAATTGAAGCAACTCTGCATGGGAAGCAACTTTGTCACAAGGGAAGCAACTTTGTCACATGGGAAGCAACTCTGCATGGGAAGCAACTTTGTCACATGGGAAGCAACTCTGCATGGGAAGCAACTTTATCACATGGGAAGCAACTCTGCATGGGAAGCAACTTTGTCACAAGGGAAGCAACTTTGTCACATGGGAAGCAACTTTGTCACATCGGAAGCAACTTTGTCACAATTGAAGCAACTCTGCATGGGAAGCAACTTTGTCACATGGGAAGCAACTCTGCATGGGAAGCAACTTTGTCACAATTGAAGCAACTCTGCATGGGAAGCAACTTTGTCACAAGGGAAGCAACTCTGCATGGGAAGCAACTTTGTCACATCGGAAGCAACTTTGTCACAATTGAAGCAACTCTGCATGGGAAGCAACTTTGTCACATGGGAAGCAACTCTGCATGGGAAGCAACTTTGTCACAATTGAAGCAACTCTGCATGGGAAGCAACTTTGTCACAAGGGAAGCAACTCTGCATGGGAAGCAACTTTGTCACAAGGGAAGCAACTTTGTCACATGGGAAGCAACTTTGTCACATGGGAAGCAACTTTGTCACAATTGAAGCAACTCTGCATGGGAAGCAACTTTGTCACAATTGAAGCAACTCTACATGGGAAGCAACTTTGTCACAAGGGAAGCAACTCTGCATGGGAAGCAACTTTGTCACAAGGGAAGCAACTTTGTCACATGGGAAGCAACTTTGTCACATGGGAAGCAACTTTGTCACAATTGAAGCAACTCTGCATGGGAAGCAACTTTGTCACAAGGGAAGCAACTTTGTCACAATTGAAGCAACTCTGCATGGGAAGCAACTTTGTCACAAGAGAAGCAATGTATTTACAAGGGAAGAAACTTTTCATAATCTCTTTATTCAGGGAATTGCCCTTGGTAAAGAAATAAATTTAAATTCATAACTTATATATTTCAGTATAAGGGAATTTATCAAAAATCAAATCAAAACCAATCTGTTATATATAAAATTTTGATTTTGTTATTTTTGCTTTCAGGAATAATTTACACATTGTATTGTGTATGAGTCCAGTTGGTAATGCATTCCGTGCCAGATGTCGTATGTTCCCATCTTTAGTAAACTGCTGTACAATTGATTGGTTCACTGAATGGCCCAGAGAAGCTTTGTTAGGTGTATCTCAGTCATTCTTTGAGACTGTGGATCTTGGTGGATCAGATGAACTGAAGGTGAGGAGGACCTCTTTCTCTTTTATGTTTCATTTTAATTTTTTTTTTTTTTTTTTTTTTTGAAAATTCTGTCCAAAAATCATCTACTGTATAAGCAGCTTATAGTAGGAATGGAAGTTTTACATTTTAAGAATTTCTCCAATTTTTTGATAAAAAATTTGTTGATGCTTTTGATTGATTATGAATTGGCATGGAATATGTTAGGTATAAGAAGTATAAATTCACCTCTAAATGAAATGGTCCAGTTTTTTTAATTGTGGACGTACCACACATGTGCAGAGTGTGCATCTAGTAAAAGGTTTAAAATGGCTGAAAAGCTAACTTTAAATTTTTGATTAATTTTGGACATTTTTAATCTCTTGTTTGTTTCAGAGTAAAGTAGCAGAAATGTGTGTAGATATTCACACTAGTGTCAGTACGATGGCAGAGAAATTTTACGCTGAGTTAAAACGACGATATTATACAACACCAACAAGTTATCTAGAATTGATTAAATCATATCTGTCAATGTTAACTGAAAAGAACAAGTAAGTTTATTAACTTTCTAAAGCTACTTTTAATGATATTTTTGCTCATCACAATAAATTGGAAAGGAGGGGAACACTCTCATACACTATCTTAGTGAATGGGAAGACATGGTACTCTTACACATTGTTATCTCATTGAATGGGAAGACAGGGTACTCTAACACATTATCTTTGTGAATGGGAAGACAGGGTACTCTTACACATTATCTCAGTGAATGGGAAGACAGGGTACTCTTACACATTATCTCAGTGAATGGGAAAACGGTACTCTTACACATTATCTCAGTGAATGGGAAAACAGGGTACTCTAACACATTATCTCAGTGAATGGGAAGACAGGGTACTCTTACACATTATCTCAGTGAATGGGAAGACGGTACTCTAACACATTATCTCAGTGAATGGGAAAACAGGGTACTCTTACACATTATCTCAGTGAATAGGAAGGCAGGGTACTCTAACATTATCTCATTGAATGGGAAAACAGGGTACTCTAACACATTATCTCAGTGAATGGGAAGACAGGGTACTCTTACACATCTCAGTGAATGGGAAAACAGGGTAATCTTACACATTATCTCAGTGAATGGGAAGACAGGGTACTCTAACACATTATCTCAGTGAATGGGAAGACAGAATACTCTTACACATTATCTCAGTGAATGGGAAGACAGGGTACTCTAACATTATCTCATTGAATGGGAAAACAGGGTACTCTTACACATTATCTCAGTGAATGGGAAGACAGGGTACTCTAACACATTATCTCAGTGAATGGGAAGACAGGGTACTCTTACACATTATCTCAGTGAATGGGAAGACAGGGTACTCTAACACATTATCTCAGTGAATGGGAAGACAGGGTACTCTTACACATTATCTCAGTGAATGGGAAGACAGGGTACTCTTACACATTATCTCAGTGAATGGGAAAACGGTACTCTTACACATTATCTCAGTGAATGGGAAAACAGGGTACTCTAACACATTATCTCAGTGAATGGGAAGACAGGGTACTCTTACACATCTCAGTGAATGGGAAAACAGGGTAATCTTACACATTATCTCAGTGAATGGGAAAACAGGGTACTCTAACACATTATCTCAGTGAATGGGAAGACAGGGTACTCTTACACATTATCTCAGTGAATGGGAAGACAGGGTACTCTAACATTATCTCATTGAATGGGAAAACAGGGTACTCTTACACATTATCTCAGTGAATGGGAAGACAGGGTACTCTAACACATTATCTCAGTGAATGGGAAGACAGGGTACTCTTACACATTATCTCAGTGAATGGGAAGACAGGGTACTCTAACACATTATCTCAGTGAATGGGAAGACAGGGTACTCTTACACATGATCTCAGTGAATGGGAAGACAGGGTACTCTTACACATTATCTCAGTGAATGGGAAGACAGGGTACTCTTACACATTATCTCAGTGAATGGGAAGACAGGGTACTCTTACACATTATCTCAGTGAATGGGAAGACAGGGTACTCTTACACATTATCTCAGTGAATGGGAAAACGGTACTCTTACACATTATCTCAGTGAATGGGAAAACAGGGTACTCTAACACATTATCAGAGTGAATGGAAGTCAGGGTACTCTTACACATTATCTCATTGAATGGGAAGACAGAGTACTCTAACACATTATCTCAGTGAATGGGAAGACAGGGTACTCTAACACATTATCTCAGTGAATGGGAAGGCAGGGTACTCTTACACATTATCTCAGTGAATGGGAAAACAGGGTACTCTAACACATTATCTCAGTGAATAGGAAGGCAGGGTACTCGAACACATTATCTCAGTGAATATGAAGGCAGGGTACTCTAACACATTATCTCAGTGAATGGGAAGTCAGGGTACTCTTACACATTATCTCAGTGAATGGGAAGGCAGGGTACTCTAACACATTATCTCAGTGAATGGGAAGACAGGGTACTCTGACACATTATCTCAGTGAATGGGAAGACAGGGTACTCTAACACATTATCTCAGTGAATTGAATAGAAGTGGAAAACAAGCTCATACACAGAGTGAATGGAAAGGGGGAGGGCAGTATCACATTATTGCAATGAAAATGGAAAAAATGGAGGCAGTTTTGAATGCTGAAAGTAATAAGTTAAAATGAGGATATTACAATCTTGGCTTTATCAATGCTAAATTATGTTGTGGAACTTTAATGTAAAGGAGTTGATTGAAAGAGAAATAGAGGGCTGGAGATTGGTAATGCATCAAAATAAAAACTTAACAATGGTGGGTTAAGAGTGTTAGATTTTGTTCAAGTATCATATTTACATGTATCCTCCATTTTTCTCTTAAATTTCATTTTCTTTTTGATAATTTTGAGGTTTTATAATTGTCAGATCTATAAAGGCGGCCAGAGATAGAGTAGCCAATGGTCTGAAAAAACTTCTGGAAACAAATGAACTTGTAGTAAACATGAAGAAAGAATTGGTGGAGCTTGAACCTGTATTAAAGAAAAAGTCTGAAGATACCAACGCTTTGATGGAGAGGCTAGTTGTAGATCAGGAGAAAGCTGATGCTGTAAGTTGCATCCCCTCCACCACTCACACACACCATACATACCATCGCCATCACCATCACCACCCTCAAGAATAAAGTGGAGAATTTTACTTCATAATATGTGATCTCAATATACTGTAAATCAGGAAATTAATGCAAGCAAGAAATAAATGCCAAAAATGTGAGGCCCGTTTCATCACATATATTTCTTGTCACATTTATTTTTTTATTTCTATATGTTTATTGTAAATTTAGTTATCTCCCTTAACCGGAAGTTGTTATTGTAACTGATTATCTAGAGCACCTTCTCATTTAGCGGATATTTTTTGCTGTTTCTTTCCTACTGGGTATTTCGCTACGAGTAGAATCTTGACTGATACATCATATTGAACCTTGACTGGAACATCAAATTGAAAGTACTGTTGCAGTGATTATAAGTAATCTACATTCTAAACTCGCAAGTGGAAGATGAAGATCAGACGTATGCATTCCAACATGGACTTCCAAATTTTGAATGCATTATTTTAATAAAAACTCCAACCGTTATATTTGTGTATGTTTTTTTTTAAAGACAATCTGACAATCCTTTACCACCCTGAATTTAAAACAATGTGTCATCAACACATAAAAATTTACCCTCTGCACCCTTTGTTAACTTTATTTTAATAATGTCTAATGAAAGTTTGTTTATAACATGTTTATAAATTAAGGAAGACATAAGATAATAATTTCTGAGTCCATATTTTAATGTTTATAATTGTAAGTTAAAGATAGGCAACATTTTTTTAAAATTTTGAATTTAAAAAATTGCATTAATTTCAATATGCATTTTACTTCAAAATCGGCAATTCACATTAATTTCATGACGCATTAATTTCCTGATTTACAGTAATCATTTCTTGTTTACTTAGATGTTGCCATGGTTACCTTGAATTCTAATAGTTACCCCTTAACCAATCAACTGCTATGGCAATCTCAAACAATCACAGAATTATTAACAAGCACAGTCATGTATCTCAGCTTAAAATGTCTATATTTTGTTATTAAGTTTCATAATTAAATTGATGACATTTTTATACACTGTAACTTCTTGCCACAGATCACAAGTTTAGTACATGAATATATATGTAGATACCTTACGATGTCAGATTCATTTAGGTACCCATCAAACCATCCACCTGCCTTACTGCCCACCTGCCTGCCCACACACCCCCAGATATGATCAATGAAAAGGTTACAAATAAGAAGATTAAATTAGGAATGCAAATACAATGAAAACAGAACTATATAAAGATAGATTTATTTACTATATACATATATACATGTATATAAAGTATCAGAAATTTAGAAGTAGCAACAGAAAAAGGTAATTTTTTGTGTTCTAATTAGTAATGCAGTTGATCACCTTTTATCTTAACTTCAGGTGAGAAAAGTCGTTAAAGAAGATGAAGCTGTAGCCAAAGTAAAAGCGGAGGAGACCCAGGCCATCGCTGATGATGCTCAGCGGGATTTAGATGAAGCATTGCCAGCTCTGGAAGCTGCTATAAAGGTTTGTTGTCGTAATTCCTGGTTCTCCATTCATTTATTTTTGTAACAGAATTATTTTTTTATATATATGTTATTTTTGTAATAGAATTATTTTTTTATATATATGTTATTTTTTTAACAGAATTATTTCTTATATGTGTTATTTTTTTTAACAGAATTATTTTATATATATGTTATTTTTGTAACGGAATTATTTTATATATGCTATTTTTGTAACAGAATTATTTTATATATATGTTATTTTGTAACAATTATTTTATATATGTTATTTTTGTAACAGAATTATTTATCTATATTTTCAGGCTTTGGATGCTCTGGATAAGAATGATATATCAGAAATAAGGGTATTTTCTAAGCCACCAGAAATGGTACAAACTGTCATGGAAGCCGTCTGTATTCTACTTAATGCAAAGTAAGTCTCCTTAAAAAATCTTTAAAAAAAAAAAATGTTGACAACATTTACTGTGACTTAATCATGAGTTATGAAATGACGACTGATTTTTGGAGTGTTTCTTATCCTGGTCAGGTTTCTTTGACTTATATCCAGGCGGTCATTTGGAGATGGTCGAAGAATCAAAATTACTCTGAGAAAATCTCGAACCTTCAGCTAGTGACAGAAGTTCTTAATAAAGGATTTGCGTATGTCTTTGAGTAGCATGCTGGTTCATTAGTACATTGTACACACTTGAGACTGTGACTGCAGAGAACGAGCTGGCCATTATTTGTAAATATGTTCTACCTTAATGATTTATCTAAATATCACATTTTAGACCTAAATGTTAATTTATCAATTTTATAATTAAGGCTATGCATTTATACCAGCAGGTGATTTTTATATTTCCTGTAAAACATGCAAGATATAATAATTTTGAAAAAAAACTTGATAATGATATCTGCTCTGAAATTAAAACAATTATTTCCACTTTATAAGATTGAAGTTTTATGAGTTTGATGAAGGAATCAGAATTTGATTTTTTCTATTTATTTATTTATTTATTATTTTGTAAATCTTTTTTATTAATAGGACAGATTGGGCATCAGCCAAAATTGTGCTTGGTGATGCAAATTTCTTGAAGAATTTACAGAATTACGATAAAGATAGTATTGGTGATAATATACTAAAGAAACTGAAAAAATATGTTGATAATCCAAAATTTAACCCAGAAGAAGTGGCGAAAGTGTCAAAGGTAGATAACTCACTCTCTATCTTTTTTTTTTGTATAATTTTTCTTACAGTTGTGTCATTGCTATTTATAAATTAAACAAATTTTTTATCCAGTGTAGAGATTCTATTCTCTTTCTTTCATTTTCTGTTTATAAATGACTTTTTATAAGTTTTCATTGTTCTGATATCAATATTTATTAATAAACTCGTTCATTCATTCAGTTCATTTTCTCATTCATTCATTCGTTAAAAATTAGTCTATTTCTCTATTTAATTAATTTGTTTATTTCACTTATTTATTATTTTGTTAGTTACATACAAATTATTTATTTATTTATTTATTTATTTATTTATTTATTTATTTATTTATTTATTTATTTATTATTTATTTATTTATTTATTTATTTATTTATTTATTTATTTATTTATTTATTTATTTATTATTTATTTATTTATTTATTTATTTTATTTATTTATTTATTTATTTATTTATTTATTTATTTATTTATTTATTTATTTATTTATTTATTTATTTATTTATTTATTTATTTATTTATTTATTTATAGGCGTGTAAGTCTATGTCTATGTGGGTTTTGGCTATGGATTCTTACGCTCATGTCTTCAGGACGGTGGAACCAAAACGTCAGAAGTAAGTGTTCATAAATTGTAGCTTAATTTCTAGTAACCAATACTTTTTCTTCATGTTTTTAGGTTTGTGTTTTATCTTATTTTGTGATTACATAAATATAATGAAGAATTAAGTAAAGAAGTTAAGAAAGGATTAGTCACCAAAGCTGTAAAACAAATCATTTATTACAATTATCTCTGAGTGATGTAGTTAGTTGTAATAAAAACCTCTTCATTTGTGTATGTACTGTTACCATGGTTACTTATATCAACTAACCATGATGTCTGTAAAATATTACAGTTTGTAGCAATGAGTATGAACATTATTTTTCATTTTTTCCAACTTCATATTTTTTCCCTGTATAAACCTTTTAAAAAATTAATAGAGGGAGACTTTTTAATAAAAATGATAGAAGTAATAAGACATTCAGAACTTGTGTAAAAAATCAAAGTGATAAAGTAATAGAGGGGCAATAAAACAAGGCAATAAACGACAATAAAACAAGGTAATAAACGACAATAAAACAAGGTAATAAACGACAATAAAACAAAGTGACGAAAGATAAAACAAGAATTTACTTGACATTTCAGGCTAGCAGCAGCTGAATCAGAGTTAGAAATTGTCATGGCTAACTTGAAGGAGAAACAGGATAAGCTGTCTGCGGTAGAAGCACAGATTGCTGAGTTACAGAAAACTTATGATGATAGCGTGGCAGAAAAACAAAAACTAGAGAGAAACATCGCTCAGACAGCGGCCAGGTTAAAACGAGCTGCTAAACTCACCACTGCTCTAGGTGATGAACAAGTTAGATGGGATGAAACAGTAAAGGTAGGTAGACAGGGTTAGACTGGAAATGTGCAAGTTTGTGGAAATATGATTAAATTTAGAATATTTTTTTATTAAAGTTATGAAACTATAATCAAGTGCAAACCTATTGGCACTGATCAGCTCAAATAAATTTTCAGTACATACTGTTACTGTTAGTGTCAGTACCAACCAATACACAATACAGTGATTCTTAACCAGCCTTTAAATGTGATTTTTAGCATTAAATTCCAAAATTGTTTCATATATATGGTACAGTAGATCATGTTTAATCCACCATCACAACTTAAGTTTTTATTTTCAGACACAGGTTTCTGGTTTCGCTTGGTGTTATACACAGAGCCTAAGTTAGTAATATATTTTTCAATATAAATTTCAGAATTTTGACATCCAGATCGGTAACATTGTTGGTGACGTCTTTGTAGCGTCTGCGTGTATAGCATACTACGGAGCCTTTACTAGCAACTACAGGGCAGATCTGGTAGATATGTGGACCAAACGCTGTCAGGAACTCGAGATACCCGTCACTGACGGAATGACCATCATAAGTGTATTAGCCGATCCATTTGAGATCAGACAGTGGAACACCGATGGGCTACCTAAAGATCAGTTGTCTACGGAAAATGCTATTTTAGTCACTAGAGGGCGCAGATGGCCCCTTATGATTGATCCCCAAGAACAGGTAATGGCATACTCATCGCCATTCAAGTTTTCAAGTTTAATTATCTAGTCACTGTTCATATTACAGGTCAAGGACAAGGTATAAAACTTTGTGCAGGCCATTGCTGCTCTGAGGGACATCTCAAAACTTTACTCAATTAATCTTTGTGGTATAAAGATTTGTCGTAAACTTTAACCAAGGTCATATCTTAAAGGTCAATGTCACAGAGGGTGCATGTTTGATCATTATGACAGGCCATCACTGTTTGCCTTGAAATAATCTTTCTATAGTATCTGAATACTGCCAAACTTGTTATGTTAGCAGCAACAAATTTTTCAAGTGTGCAGGAATCAAGAAAATTGCAATATTTTTTTTCAAGCAAATATGTTTGTTTTTACATATTTTGGGTGTAAGTATGATGTTTGTGTTTCTATGGTAACAGATTTATAGATTTTACATACATTAAATGAAGTATAATAAACAGGGATACTAAAATAAAAGGTAATGCTTCCTACTGTTTTAACTGCAAATTTTAAAAGTTTTGCATTGAAAATAGTCTATAGTTTTTTTGAAGAAATTTATTAAATTTCTTTGCCAATTAGAGTTAAACATTTTTTGAATATTTTACCATTATATCGATTTTTTTAATTTTCTTTTAGGCAAATCGATGGATCAGAAACAGAGAGGCAAACAACGGACTTAAAGTCATCAAGTTGACCGACGGCAATTTTTTGAGAACTTTAGAAAACTGTATTCGTATTGGAATGCCAGTACTCTGTGAAGATTTAGGAGAAAATTTAGATCCAGCATTAGAACCAGTGCTATTGAAACAAACATTTATGTCTGTAAGTAGTTATCTCCCCATGTGTGCCGTTCTAAAAACAATTAAACATGTCTGTAAGTACTCAGCTGTTAGTTAAGTAATAAGTAGTTATCTCCCTTTGTGTGCTGTTCCTAAAACAAACATGTCTAATTAGTTTACTGTATTGGTAAGTAGTTATCTCCCTTTGTGCACATTGTTTCTGAAACAAACATGTATAGGTAGTTATTTCCCTTTACTGCCTATAAATAGTTAACTTTTTTACAGTAAATTTGTAACCTCTGTAAAGGACAGCCATTACTTTCATTCTGATACAATCGCTGATCAAATGATAATATCACTATTTTTTCTACATGTTCTATCTTGGCTGAAAATTAAAGATGATGCACTTAATTGAGTTACTTTGTGGAAGTCTGAAAATTGTTTGAAATCTAAATTTGTGACATTGAGAAAAAAAATTCACCCCTTTCCCCAAATACTACTTCACCATTTCACCCCCTAAGTTTGGTAGTAAAAACTTTGCCACATAACCTGTTAATTCTAAATGAAATGTGACTTCAAAAATTTTACTCTTATTGCGATTTAAACATCCATTTCCCTCTTCATTCTTTTGGAAGTACAGCTCCCCCATCTCACCCCAAACTTTGAGTGAAATTATTATAATTTTCAAAATTTTAAAATTCTATCTGATATCTGAAAAAAAACTAGAATTTGTTTAAACAAAATATTATTTCCCATTTTTCTGTTACAGGGTGGAAGATTGCTGATTCGACTGGGTGATAGTGATATAGATTATGATAGAAACTTTAAATTTTACATGACAACAAAAATGTCTAACCCACATTATTTACCAGAAGTTTGTATAAAAGTCACCATTATAAACTTTACTGTAACAAAGTCTGGACTGGAAGATCAGTTACTCAGGTATGGTTATCTTAACACACACACACACACACACACACACACACACACACACACACACACACCTATAATAAAGTCTGGACTGGAAGATCAGTTACTCAGGTATGGTTATCTTAACACACACACACACACACACACACACACACACACACCTATAATAAAGTCTGGACTGGAGGATCAGTTACTCAGGTATGGTTATCTTAACACACACACACACACACACACACACACACACACACACACACACACCTATAATAAAGTCTGGACTGGAGGATCAGTTACTCAGGTATGGTTATCTTAACACACACACACACACACACACACACACACACACACACACACACACACACACACCTATAATAAAGTCTGGACTGGAGGATCAGTTACTCAGGTATGGTTATCTTAACACACACACACACACACACACACACACACACACACACACACACACACCTATAATAAAGTCTGGACTGGAGGATCAGTTACTCAGGTATGGTTATCTTAACACACACACACACACACACACACACACACACACCTATAACAAAGTCTGGACTGGAGGATCAGTTACTCAGGTATGGTTATCTTAACACACACACACACACACACACACACACACACACACACACACCTATAATAAAGTCTGGACTGGAGGATCAGTTACTCAGGTATGGTTATCTTAACACACACACACACACACACACACACACACACACACACACACACACCTATAATAAAGTCTGGACTGGAGGATCAGTTACTCAGGTATGGTTATCTTAACACACACACACACACACACACACACACACACACACACACACACCTATAATAAAGTCTGGACTGGAGGATCAGTTACTCAGGTATGGTTATCTTAACACACACACACACACACACACACACACACACACACACACACCTATAATAAAGTCTGGACTGGAGGATCAGTTACTCAGGTATGGTTATCTTAACACACACACACACACACACACACACACACACACACACACACACCTATAATAAAGTCTGGACTGGAGGATCAGTTACTCAGGTATGGTTATCTTAACACACACACACACACACACACACACACACACACACACACACACCTATAATAAAGTCTGGACTGGAGGATCAGTTACTCAGGTATGGTTATCTTAACACACACACACACACACACACACACACACACACACACACACACACCTATAATAAAGTCTGGACTGGAGGATCAGTTACTCAGGTATGGTTATCTTAACACACACACACACACACACACACACACACACACACACACACACACACCTATAATAAAGTCTGGACTGGAGGATCAGTTACTCAGGTATGGTTATCTTAACACACACACACACACACACACACACACACACACACACACACACCTATAATAAAGTCTGGACTGGAGGATCAGTTACTCAGGTATGGTTATCTTAACACACACACACACACACACACACACACACACACACACACACCTATAATAAAGTCTGGACTGGAGGATCAGTTACTCAGGTATGGTTATCTTAACACACACACACACACACACACACACACACACACACACCTATAACAAAGTCTGGACTGGAGGATCAGTTACTCAGGTATGGTTATCTTAACACACACACACACACACACACACACACACACACACACACCTATAATAAAGTCTGGACTGGAGGATCAGTTACTCAGGTATGGTTATCTTAACACACACACACACACACACACACACACCTATAACAAAGTCTGGACTGGAGGATCAGTTACTCAGGTATGGTTATCTTAACACACACACACACACACACACACACACACACACACACACACCTATAATAAAGTCTGGACTGGAGGATCAGTTACTCAGGTATGGTTATCTTAACACACACACACACACACACACACACACACACACACACACCTATAATAAAGTCTGGACTGGAGGATCAGTTACTCAGGTATGGTTATCTTAACACACACACACACACACACACACACACACACACACACCTATAATAAAGTCTGGACTGGAGGATCAGTTACTCAGGTATGGTTATCTTAACACACACACACACACACACACACACACACACACACACACACACACACACACACACACCTATAATAAAGTCTGGACTGGAGGATCAGTTACTCAGGTATGGTTATCTTAACACACACACACACACACACACACACACACACACCACACACACACCTATAATAAAGTCTGGACTGGAGGATCAGTTACTCAGGTATGGTTATCTTAACACACACACACACACACACACACACACACACACACACACACACACACACCTATAATAAAGTCTGGACTGGAGGATCAGTTACTCAGGTATGGTTATCTTAACACACACACACACACACACACACACACACACACACACACACACCTATAACAAAGTCTGGACTGGAGGATCAGTTACTCAGGTATGGTTATCTTAACACACACACACACACACACACACACACACACACACACACCTATAATAAAGTCTGGACTGGAGGATCAGTTACTCAGGTATGGTTATCTTAACACACACACACACACACACCTATAATAAAGTCTGGACTGGAGGATCAGTTACTCAGGTATGGTTATCTTAACACACACACACACACACACACACACACACACACACACACACACACACACACACCTATAATAAAGTCTGGACTGGAGGATCAGTTACTCAGGTATGGTTATCTTAACACACACACACACACACACACACACACACACACACACACACACCTATAATAAAGTCTGGACTGGAGGATCAGTTACTCAGGTATGGTTATCTTAACACACACACACACACACACACACACACACACACACACACCTATAATAAAGTCTGGACTGGAGGATCAGTTACTCAGGTATGGTTATCTTAACACACACACACACACACACACACACACACACACACACACACACACACCTATAATAAAGTCTGGACTGGAGGATCAGTTACTCAGGTATGGTTATCTTAACACACACACACACACACACACACACACACACACACACACACACCTATAATAAAGTCTGGACTGGAGGATCAGTTACTCAGGTATGGTTATCTTAACACACACACACACACACACACACACACACACACACCTATAATAAAGTCTGGACTGGAGGATCAGTTACTCAGGTATGGTTATCTTAACACACACACACACACACACACACACACACACACACACACACACCTATAATAAAGTCTGGACTGGAGGATCAGTTACTCAGGTATGGTTATCTTAACACACACACACACACACACACCACACACACACACACACACCTATAATAAAGTCTGGACTGGAGGATCAGTTACTCAGGTATGGTTATCTTAACACACACACACACACACACACACACACACACACACACACACACACACATATAATAAAGTCTGGACTGGAGGATCAGTTACTCAGGTATGGTTATCTTAACACACACAACACACACACACACACACACACACACACACACACCTATAATAAAGTCTGGACTGGAGGATCAGTTACTCAGGTATGGTTATCTTAACACACACACACACACACACACACACACACACACACACACACACACCTATAATAAAGTCTGGACTGGAGGATCAGTTACTCAGGTATGGTTATCTTAACACACACACACACACACACACACACACACACACACACACACACACACCTATAATAAAGTCTGGACTGGAGGATCAGTTACTCAGGTATGGTTATCTTAACACACACACACACACACACACACACACACACACACACACACCTATAATAAAGTCTGGACTGGAGGATCAGTTACTCAGGTATGGTTATCTTAACACACACACACACACACACACACACACACACACACACACACCTATAATAAAGTCTGGACTGGAGGATCAGTTACTCAGGTATGGTTATCTTAACACACACACACACACACACACACACACACACACACACACACACACCTATAATAAAGTCTGGACTGGAGGATCAGTTACTCAGGTATGGTTATCTTAACACACACACACACACACACACACACACACACACACACACCTATAATAAAGTCTGGACTGG
Source organism: Tegillarca granosa (assembly GCA_029721355.1). Taxonomy (NCBI): domain Eukaryota; kingdom Metazoa; phylum Mollusca; class Bivalvia; order Arcoida; family Arcidae; genus Tegillarca; species Tegillarca granosa. Next base: position 466,451 of record JARBDR010000367.1, on the reverse strand, counting down.
AGGATCAGTTACTCAGGTAATCTTAACTCTTTCTCTCTCTCTCTCCCTCTCTTTTTCTCTCTCTCTAATTTCAAAAGAATCAGCCACTAAGGTTATTATTTATCATCATCATCATCATCATCTCTCTCTCTCTCTCTCTCTCTCTCTCATAAAATATATTTCAGAACTTCTTTATTATATTGTTGCCATTGTCATTGCTGCAAAGCTTGATGAATCACTTTATTTTTACCAAATTTTAAATATTTTTATTGGTTTATCTAGTTTGTCACTCTTAAACCTTCATTATATAATTCAATTTCATAGTAAGTAATAGAACTAAATACCTTTCAGTCTTTTCAAATTCAGATCTTCTTAAAGTGAGATAATAATTTCTTTCCCCCAAATTTTCAGCGATGTTGTGGGATTAGAAAGACCAGATTTAGAACAACAGAGAAATCAGTTGATTGTGAAGATTAATGCAGACAAAAATCAGCTGAAGGCTATAGAGGACAGAATCTTGAAACTTCTGTTTGAGTCTGAAGGAAACATTCTGGATAATGAAGAACTCATCAATACCCTGAACGAATCAAAGGTAGGTTTAAAAAAAAGAGTTAAAATAAGGATTCAGAACTGAAGTCACTGGTCTCAGGTCTGCTAGAATTTTCCTTTAAACCAATAAATTTTCCAGCCATATATTGATGAAATGAAATGGTAAAGTTTTTTAACTAATTGCAAGTATCTAAAAATAATATTTACAATCAAAATAAATTCCCCTCGATAAACTATTGGTCTAAGAATAGGTATATGTTTCATTAAATCGATTGCATCACACACAATTCTTCCTCTTTCCTTCACGTTACAAAAAGTTCAAAGTCGTTGATGTCAAAAAAGTATATGGTGACAGAAAAATATGTTGACCAGGTTGCACTTTTTTTACACAATATTTTGACAATTCTATTTTAAATCAGAAGGCATTAAAAAAACATGGATGGGATTGTAAATATAAACAATGAACTTTGATTGTAATCAATTTATTGTTATGTAACTCATGTGCAAATTTTCCATGATCCACTTTGGGGTTTATCCAATTTGCGCATGACCCTATACACACCAGTAAATAAACTACAAACAAAGTTCATTGATTAATTACAGCCATTCAGTTGACAAATCCTAATTTTTTTTCTAGTTGATTTGAAAATATTCTTCATTCAGAATGAGTGTTTCAAAAAAGAGTTATCTTTTCCTAGTTTTACATTTATCAGAGTTATCTTCTCCTAGTTTTACATTTATCGGAGTTATCTTTTCCTAATTTTACATTTATCGGAGTTATCTTTTCCTAATTTTACATCTATCAGAGTTATCTTCTCCTAGTTTTACATCTATCGGAGTTATCTTCTCCTAGTTTTACATCTATTAGAGTTATCTTCTCCTAGTTTTACATTTATCGGAGTTAAGTTTAATCAGTAGAGTATTTAGGTTGTTTTATTCCAGATATTTTTAACCCTATGTAGTTTGAGGTATTATCTGAAGAATCGGAGACATGCATGACATGACACAAAAAAGCTTTTTGACTGAAAAGAGGGAGGGGCATTTCGCATGCTCAATAACGTGTTTTTAACCTAATTTTGAGTAAATCTGTTTTTATCAGGTTACTTCTGGAGTTATAAAACAAAGATTAGTTGAGGCAGAAGCTACTGAAGAGAAAATCAATGCCGCCAGAGAGAAGTACCGCACAGTTGCCACACGTGGCTCAGTCATGTACTTTGTGGTAGCTGATATGGGAGAGGTGGATCCCATGTACCAGTTTTCACTGAAATATTTTAAACAGGTAAGAAAAGGGTTGTTTCCCTTTGGATAATGGGGATAATGAAATTTGTAATTGAAAAGCATTTACTTAAGAAACAGCTAACACAACAAAATAATTTGACCCACAATAGGTAATGTAAATGACAGAAAAAGCCAACCAATACAAGAAAAGAAAGGACTTAACATCTATCAGTAAATCACAATGTTTTATCCAACCATGATTTAATTGTATATATATATGAAAGAGAATGCTTTATATTATTGTTTTAGGTAAAGTGTATAGCCTTGTCTGTTTTTATGTGTTAAGTCTGGCATGTCAGATAATTCTTCAAGTTTCTTCTGTATAAATCATCTCTTATTTTATTGTCTTTATTTTTCAGCTGTTTAATGTAACCATTGAAAACAGCGAGAAAAATGATGATTTAGAAAAACGATTACAGATTTGTCTGGATGAGACAACAGAAGCCATTTATAAAAACGTAGCAAGGTATGTCTTACTGATTTCAGTCCTATATAGTTTTTAGTGATAGTTGTCTGTGTGGATATATGACCAAGGCTGGGAAGTTTTGCAAGTTTGAGCACCTGAGTCGGGCTATAAGATGTCATTGAGCTATACATTTAAATCCACCTTGCTCTTGTCAACAAGCTGATAAATAAAGGGGTTTGATCATCAACAATTCTGTTTAACTATTAAAGCATCTCACGTAAATGAAAATTTGCAGAATATTTGTAAAAGTCTGAATTTTATCATCATGTCTTGTGTTATTCAAAGCAGCAGAGATATGTAGAATGACTGACACTGGTTTGGCTATGATGTTTGTGTTCTTTTTGTTGTAGAGTGTGTTTTATTATGTAGGATGAGTTAGATGTTTCTTCATTTTGTTTTGTTTTATTTTTTTGCAGAGGTCTTTTTGAAAAAGACAAAATTGTCTTCTCTTTCATGCTTTGTGTTGAGATCATGAAGAATGCTGAAGAAATTTCTCTGTCAGAATGGAACTTTTTCTTACGTGGCGCTTCAGGCATGGACCGTCAACGCCCACCAAAACCAAACAAGGACTACATTAACCAGCATGTGTGGGAAAATGCTTATGATATCGCAGACACAATAGAATCTTTCCGAGGAATTACAAATGATCTTACGGCAACCCCTGTCTGGATCAGACTTGGATCAATAGAGGTAAGAAGGAAATCTACAGCAAGAGAGATAAATTTAGTGAAGAAGGAAATCTATAGCAAGAGAGATAAATGTAGTGGAATTGTTATTTTATATATTTTAGAATTTCAAAGGCAACAAATCCAGGAAAAAAGTATGAAACAATTTTTTTTTTAAAATAAAAGAAGTGAGTTGGGCATTTCTATATCCAAGAACATGGATTACATTATTTGTACATGATAAAAATATTAAATGGACAACCATAGTTGATCTTGTAAGAGCAAGTTGTTATATTCTTCTTACAATCTTGTTTTTGACATACCAGTAATGTCAGAACATTTAAATCTCATTGGGATAACATTCTGGCTAAATACTGAGTTATATCTATGATAAACGGTGAATACACAGGGAGGAGGGGGGTGTGTGACTTACCAGGAAGTGATTAGTACAGGTCAGTTGTGTAAGAACCTGGAGTGATAAAAACTCCTCCTTCATCCAAACAGTGAAATGTAAAGTCAAGTTATGATAGTTAGAGACATACAGACTCCCTTTAACAATCTAAACTGACTGTATATAAATGTAGTTACCAGTAGACCTTTATATATAATGCATAATTATATTTTATATTTATGAACACAGGTACATGCCAATCCTGAAAAAGATGATGATTACGGTCCCTTACCTCCAGAACCAGAACCAGTACAGAAAGGTCAACAGCAGGAAGAAGTAAAAGATGATGGCAAGGTCAAAGGTCACTGGGACAAACGACTCACTTCATTCCAGAAATTAATGTTTATCAAAGTTTTTAAAGAAGAAAAGGTAAGAGCACCATTCATTATGTCTGATACTGTAAATGACCTGAATTAAATTGTGTGAATTGTGGTAGTTACCATAGTTACTCTGTGAGATGGTATAGATCAGGAAGTGGTTAGTAAATTTGTAGATCTGTGAGGTGTGAATGAGATGGTATAGATCAGTAAGGGGCAGATAACTTTGTAGATCAATAAAGGGGATCAGTAAGGGGCAGATAACTTTGTAGATCAATAAAGGGGATCAGTAAGGGACAGATAACTATAGATCAATGAAGGGAATCAGTAAGGGGCAGATAACCATAGATCAATGAAAGGGATCAGTAAGGGGTAGATAACTTTAAAGATCAATGAAAGGGTTTTGAGATTATATAGATCAGTAAGGGGCAAATAAGTAGATCAATAAAGGAGTGGTTGATATGGTATAGATCGTATGAGACATGTACATTTTTAGATCAGTGAGGTATGGATGAAATTATTTAGATCACAAAAGGGATTTGTTGGATTTGCAAATATTTTGCATAAGTATAAATTTATCACAATTTTTTTACAATTTATTTTTCATTTTTACAGACCATATTTGCAGTAACAGATTTTGTACGGGAAAACTTAGGACAACAGTTTGTGGAAAGTCCTGCTATTCAGCTGCAAGCTTTGTACAATGATATGAATAAAATAACACCACTTGTATTTGTGTTAAGTACAGGCTCGGATCCAATGGGAGCCTTCCTGAGATTTGCCAGAGATATGGGCAACACTGATAAGTAAGTGATACACTAATCCGACATTGTACTTTCAAAAATAGGAGAATTTTCCCTTAAGTTTATCATTTGTTGGTGATTATAAAGAAAACGAAAAAGGAAAGTTTATCAAAATCAAGAATTTTGTGTCAATTAATGTATTTCATTAGAAAGAAATTACATCTGATAATCATCAGATAGTATTCCTACTATTGAATTACATGTATTTGTTTACCAAAAACTGGAACATTTTTTTTTTACTTGTTGCATTTTATTACCCTGTGTTTAGAGTATATATATATATATATATATATATATATATATATATATATATATATATATATATATATGTTAGACTCATTTACTTAAAGATTGTTAAAGTTTTATATTAAAGTATAATCTACATTGTTTGAATTAACAATAATAGAGATGACAAGTTATAGCATGAATTCATAATTACCAAACAGAGAAAACAGATTTAAGAGAGAAAACTATTTAGAACCAAACTTGTTTTTTTTCCCAAATTTTTTTTTAACAACTTCATTATTTTTTATGTTTACTGTATGCTTTTGTCATTATACTTTATAGAGTCCAGTCTATCTCATTAGGACAAGGTCAGGGGCCTGTCGCAGAAAAACTGATACTTGGAGCTGTAAAGACAGGTGATTGGGTAATTTTACAGGTAAGATTTACATGTACTTAGCTCTGTAAAGATCGATATTAATGGGTAATTTTACAGGTAAAATTTTGTTTCTTTTCCTGTATTTATATACATTGGATTTAAGAAATTTTCATTCTTTTTTCAATAAGATATTTTTTAGAAACAACAAACATTAACTTATTCTCTTAATTTAAATAGTTATCTTCCTTGAAATATAAGAATTTTTAACACACTCTTGCTTTGGTTACTACATTGTAATGCTACATGAACACAAAGGAGAAAAAATCTGCAGTATTTGTCTGTGACAAACTTGGACAACATTTACCAATGATAAATTTAAACATTGTAATTTTCTCCCATTCAAGCTTCAAGTGTTCAGTTCATGGATGAAAGACGAAATCTAAGTATTTATAGAAAACATTAAACGATTGGCAAGCAAACTTTCTCACACTAGGTCCTTCCTTCGTGATGAGAGGCTGTATGGTGTATTTGTGTGCTTTAGACTACATGGCCAATGTTGCCCTTATATAATTCCGTTAAAATTCCATTAAAATGTTTTCCTTTCTTTTTTATTTATAGAACTGTCACTTAGCAGCATCATGGATGTTATCGATGGAGAATCTAGTCAAAGATCTCGCTGAAAAACCTGATGAAATTCATGACGATTATAGATTATTCCTCACGTCAATGCCAACCAAAGTTTTCCCTGTCAGCGTGTTACAGAACAGTGTCAAGGTCACTAATGAACCACCTAAAGGACTCCGTGCAAACATGCGCCGTGCTTTAGTGGAAATTACGCCAAACTTCTTTGAAGAACATGGTAAAATTTTCAACATTTTGTTCAATTTTTGTTTGATTATTTGATCAATCTAGGGAACATATCAAAAACTACCTTAAAAGTTTGTAAGAGGTGACACGTATAGCTGTTTTAAATAAGCACTCTATATATTAAGCATATACAAATGTATAAACAAATCATTTCTTGTGATTCAGCCACTTATCTAATCATACATTTATTTATCCATCTGATCAATCACTCTTTCATTCATTCATCTATTTATTCATTCATTCATTCATTGTTCATATTTTCAGTTTTGGCTAGTGATTGGAAGAGAGTCATATTTGGTATTTGCTTTTTCCATGCCATTATTCTGGAGAGGAAGAAATTTGGTCCTTTGGGCTGGAACATCAGGGTAAGATTAATGTTATCATTAAATGTAAATATCTATATAATAATTCAATGAGACAGTCACTGTTTTACACATCATACCAAATATCGTCCATGTCTGGTACAAAAAGTTTTGTATTTTCTTCCATCTTACTTGAAAATCACTCAGCAAAATGTTGGTAAAAAAAAAAAAACGAAAAATAAAATAACAATTACAAAGCTACATGAACATTATTGCTGCTGCAGATTTTGTGTGTGCCTGGGAGTTTTTCCATAATGCTGTCTTAGGACAAATTTTTTCATTGCAGTACGTGATTTTGAAAATAAGCAAATATGCTGTAATTTTTATTGCACTTTCTATCTTGTTTTATATGCTATATGTTTTGACCAAAATTTATACTTGAATGTGTTTTGGCACAAAGTACAGATGTTGGATATATTTTGACAACATTAGTAATGCAAGAGTTACTTCCCCTTGCATGTGGTGACCAATCCGTAGATGGAAAGTGCACAATTATATCTACAGTTGTTTAATGCCAAGGATTTTACTTATTATCATATTTAAAATATTGTAGTACGAGTTCAGTGACAGCGACCGAGAGTGTGCACAACTAAATCTACAGATGTTTTGTGCGGAGGGTTTTATTCCCTGGGATTCATTGATCTACATTACAGGAGAGGTTGGTATTTTATTATCATTTTAGTAATCAGTGGATAAATTAAATTTCCTACTGTTTATGATTTGAACATGTTATAGAGGGAATAGATTTCGAGGCCCCTTTTTGTCCTTCAAATGTGATTTCAGAGATTGTATAAAACAGAAATATTCTTGTCTGCTGAGATATAAATAAGGCTCGACTAATTAGCTATTGTAATGTTCAGACAAACTGAAAGGAAGCTCTGTCACATAATATAGAGGTTAACAATATTCCTTTGTGAGAAAGGGTTTCATGTCATGTTTGGTGAGATACATATCTCACATGGCAGCCTTATGTTATTATCAAGATACAAGTCATGTTTGGTGAGATACATATCTCACATGGCAGCCTTATGTTATTATCAAGAAACAATCACATAATGTGGACGACATCTTGTGGAAAAATAATGGCAGGTTCTCTTAGATTTTATGGATTCTAATATTTTTTTATTCAATATCGCACTTGCAGTCAGAAAAGCATTCCAGATGCCTGTAGGGTGAAGTTCTACGAACAGTTTTATTTAATTAAAAATATTTATTTTTCAGATTACATATGGTGGTCGTGTTACTGATAACTGGGATCAGAGATGTTTGAGGACAATATTAAAAACCTTTTTCCATCCATCAACTCTGGCTGAAGATTATAAATATTCACCATCAGGTATTTCCAAACAAAAAATAAAAATAATCTTGTTTGTTAATTCAAAATGATAAACCTACTCATCTCTTTTCTCACTTATGTTTTTGGACTATAAACTCTTCCTTTTTGATATGTATCTGCAACCTTATATCAGAATGTGCTTTTTTTGAGCTAAAGGAAATTAATGTGCTTTGTTAAGCTTTATTAGTTAAAATCAGTTATCCAATATATATTTAGATTTTATTAAATTATAATTATTTTAACTCATCTGAATATAATTGTATATAATTATATTAATAATTAATAGATCTAAATCTGGCTATTATTCTTGATCAGGATATTTCACCAGAAACATCGGATACGGCAGTCAAATCCTTGTTGATCATTGTTGTACTTTTTTTAGGACCAAGTCCCTCTTGATTAAGATTGGGAGCTATTTTTACTAAATTATAAAATCATAATCATGTGGAAAAAATTGTAATCTTGTATGTAATGATTTTACAGGTATATATTATGCTCCTGACTATGAGACCTTACAGGAATACAGAGATTATGTAGAAAGTTTCCCACAAATCGATGAACCAGAAATATTTGGTATGCACGAAAATGCCAATATTGCCTACCAGGTAATAAGAAAGTACTGATTTTGAAACTTAGAGTTGTCTTTCCTGATTTTATTTTAAGTCAATTTTGATTTTGGTCACCTTTGATCACGTTAAAGAACAATGTTACCATGGTAATCCATTTGTTTATCAAGCTTTAATATGTCTGAAGATGCCATTTTTACTGTTCCTAGTTTAACCAGGACATTTATAATGTTTAAATATGAAAGTATACCTAATTATTGTGTCAGCTGATTATAGTGTGAATTCAGTGTATTGTTAATAAAGTATATAGCGATCATGTAAACCAAGCTGGTGTCTGAACCCACAACTGAGGTATCACGAGCTGATAATCTGACCACTTAATCAAATGTTTCCATTAATGTAAATTAACCATTTTACATGTAGCTGGCTACATCAAAATGTGCTGTAAAATTGATTAGACTATGTATAAAATTCTCTCTACTACCCCCCCCCCCCCCCCCCCCCCCCCCCCAACTGAATTCACAAGGGAAGTAACTAGATAGATTAACCTACAGTCAGTTAACTTGTAAGATTTATATAAATTTCCTTCTTTTATTTTTTTTTAGATCCAAGAGACAACTAATCTGATAAACACTGTCCTTGATGTACAACCCAGATTATCCAGTGGTGGTGCCGGCAAATCTAACGATGATATCGTCTACGAGCTGGCGGAAAGTATTCTAGAGAAACTAATGGACAAATTAGATATAGAGGAAGCTAATCAGGAAATGTTCCAACCTGACGCTAAAGGCAGATTGAACTCTCTGACCACTGTCCTAACTCAGGAAGTGGACAGATTTAACAAACTTTTACGAGTTATTAAGGTAAGGTTTGGTTTTATTGATGAACTAGTTCCTGTGTTATAACTTTATCTTGTCATAAAGTGGTAAAGAATGACTTTCTAGTTGATAGATTTATTATAGTCAGTTTAATCCGATTATTTTGAGCTCTGTGAAAATAAAATAATAAACTAAAATAATACATAATCTGTTCAGAGATTGAGCTATAAAGGATATACATGAAGCCTGAGGTTTATCAATGTCTATCATTACCAACCCAACCATCAGTCAGTTGGAATAAGGAAAATATGTGAGAAAGCAATCAGGATATCTTTATTTTCTTCCGAATTGAGAAAGCAATCAGGATATCTTTATTTTCTTCCGAATTGAGAAAGCAATCAGGATATCTTTATTTTCTTCCGAATTGAGAAAGCAATCAGGATATCTTTATTTTCTTCCGACTTGAGAAAGCAATCAGGGTGTCTTTTCTGACTTAAGAAAGCAATCAGGATATCTTTTTTTTTGACTTAAGAAAGCAATCAGGATATCTTTATTTTCTTCCGACTTGAGAAAGCAATCAGGGTGTCTTTTCTGACTTAAGAAAGCAATCAGGATATCTTTTTTTTTGACTTAAGAAAGCAATCAGGATATCTTTATTTTCTTCCGACTTGAGAAAGCAATCAGGGTGTCTTTTCTGACTTAAGAAAGCAATCAGAATATCTTTATTTTTCTGACTTGAGAAAGCAATCAGGATATCTTTATTTTTTTTCTGACTTGAGAAAGCAATCAGGGTAGGGTGTCTTTATTTTATTCTGACTTGAGAAAGCAATCAGGATATTTTTTTTTTTTTTGACTTGAGAAAGCAATCAGAATATCTTTATTTTTCGATTTAAGAAAGCAATCAGGATATCTTTCAGTTAATATTTTATACTTTTTAAACATTACCAGACATTTAAAAACAAAACAGGATGTTTAGAAGTGAGATTCATTTTTTCCTGCTTTTTTTTCCAGAATTCCTTGTTGCAGCTACAGAAGGCTATCAAAGGTTTTGTTGTTATGAGTGAAGAATTGGAGATGGTTTATAATGCCTTCCTGAATAATCAGGTACCAGGATTGTGGGCTAATGCTGCCTACCCCTCCCTGAAGCCCCTAGGGAGCTGGGTGAATGATCTTGTATATAGATGTGCCTTTGTGGAGAACTGGATAAAATGGGGACAACCAAAATCATTCTGGTTATCCGGTTTCTTCTTCCCACAAGGTTAGTATAGAATTAAACATGGTTCTAAATGAAAAAGCTGTTTGATGATATATTTACAACTGGTCCATGACAAAACCCAGTCACAAAGGCAAAGTGAAAATTAAAAAAATATATATAGAATTGTATTTGATCAAATGGAGTTAATAAGGTAAATAAGAATAAATGAAACAAAATGTAGATAAAACAGAAATCAGACAGAGACCAGAAACAACTCCGCATTGCACTGGAGATAACAATATAAGTATAATAATAAATAAATGAAAGAAAGAGAAATAAAACAAAGATAACAAATGTCTCCACACTGCACTGGAGGAAATGAAAATAAAACAGACCAGAAACATCTCCTCCCTGCAGTCAGATGGTTTAGAATGACTGACTGTGTATTTTGTTTGTAGTAACTTTATATTGTTTTTTTTTTATTGTCAGGCTTCTTGACTGGAGTGTTACAGAATTATGCCAGAAAGTTTGACCTGCCTATTGATCATCTTAGTTTCCAGTTTATACCAAAGAAACATTTCCGTGATCAGAAGGAAGTCACAAAACAAATGGCTGAACTGAAATTTGGTGAAGAGATTGAACTGGATAAAGAGGTGTGTGTGTGTGTGTGTGTGTTAAAACTATGATTTGAGAATTTGCCATTGTGCTTGTATGATATCCCACTTTATGATGAGAAAACCAAAACAGGATATGAATTTATGTTGACAACAACACTTATTAATATATCCAGCCTTTGATGTGGATAATATAACTGAAGATAGACTTAGTCTTATAAAGTTTTGTATCCCAAACTAGGATGATAGTAGCAATTTGAAAACAAAGATAAGAAATTGTATTGAAAAATATATAAATGTTAAAATAGACTGTGTATTTTAAACCCCAGTTTCATTCTTGTTAAAACAAGTTTTAAGAAAATAAAACTTAGTTAAAAATTCATATAAAGCAAAAGTTCATTAAAAAAGTTCAAGTAAACCTAAAATATCCCATGAAGTTTAATTTGATGTTTGTTTTTGTTGCAGCTTGAAATGCCAGAAAATGGTGTCTATATTCATGGTTTATTTTCTGATGGTTTCCGCTGGGATGAAGAAAAAATGGAAGTGGAAGATTCCATTCCAGGAGTTATGAATTCTGTGGTACCTATGTTACACATGGATCCCAAAATGGACTTTACCCCTCCACCTGAGGATTATATAGCACCATTGTATAAAACATCAGCTAGAGCAGGTGTACTATCAACAACAGGTATGTAACTTTGGCCATTTATCTTTGTTATGTTTTCAACCATTTTTTTTCCTTATTGACTATTTTTATTTTTGTAATTTGCGTGTTTTGAGACTGCCATCTTTATAGAACCATTTTTTTGGCAGTTAAACTGACAGAAACACCAGAGATGTAACTAGGCACAATCTTTACACTTACCAGAATAAGGGTTTATCTTGTAAAATACAGGAGACTTAAATTGGGTTAAAATTGTAGCCATTTTTAAGCCATGATAAAGAAGGTGATGCTAAATAAATACAGGTTAAGTTGAAATTTAATCTATATGTAAATTATATGTTATTAGCTTGTAAAAGCCATATTTGGGGTATTTTGCATTTTTAGCCAAAAAAGTCGTAGTTTTTTATCATAGTTAAGATAAAAAAAACATCATATATTATTGTTTAGTAATTCTGTAGAGTAAGTGACGGACATGGATTTATTTTCTACTCTTGTTTTTACTCTGTAGAGTAGTGACGGACATTGATTTATTTTCCTACTATATTTAATTTTACAGGTCATTCTACTAACTATGTTGTTGCTGTCCATCTTCCGTCGTCAAGATCACAGGATTACTGGATTGCAAAGGGTGCTGCCCTCTTGTGTCAACTAAATGACTAAGATAACATAATTACCAGAAAAACATTAACAGATTACGTTGCTGTTATAAAAACAAACAGGTTACATTGTTGTGATAAAACAAACAGATTACATTACTGTTATAAAAACAATCTGATGAAATTAATATTTGAAGACAGAATCAAAATAGGAAAATGTGATGTTTTTATGAGAAATAAAATAGAAACAAAATTAACATTGATTGGAATGATATGTGAAGAGTATTTAATATATCCGTCCAGATAGAGGGAGATAAATCTATAGAAGGTTAAAATTCCATCCATATTGGTATAAAAAACAGATGTTAAAATTCTGTATACTAGATATTGTGTAGAATCACCAAGTTGTTTTAATACAAAGGGATAATTTTATAATTTTATTGTTATTATTTTGTACAAAGTGCTGAGAAATTTTTTTTCACAATTTTTCTTTGTAATGAAGTTTGTTGTTTACAGATTTGACTTTGATAAATAAATCATGTATAGTTTACATAGTTTCATTTGTATGCCCCTATTATACATAATGGACTTTTCTTTAGCCTTTACGACAACTAATACACCCCTATGATACATAATGAATTTGTCCTCTGACTTCATGAACTAATATGTACCAAAGCTGGAAATGTGAACTGTTAATCTTTATTATAATATTGAATATTTATTTTGTTTACTTTCGTTTATTTGTCTGTTTAGCAAGTATAATTTGTTGTTTTACATCTTGAAAGCCACCAGTTCTAGAAATGCACTGTCAAAAGACTTTTTTTTCATAGGGAATGGGAGATGAAGGCCATCTTGTGATTTTTCCTGTAATTTTTCATACATTGATTAATATAAAACAGTTTGTGGCTGATGATAATTTTATACACAAATGTAATAAAAATCTTAAATGTAACATTGTCAATAAAAATGGTTACAATTTAAATGAAAGCTGAATTTATCAGATTCAACTTGTTTAGTGTTAAAACAGAGATGACAATTGACATCAATGAATGATGTCACTTTTAAATAAATCTTATAGTTGTCTGCAGATATCAGTAGGAAATGGTTTTTACTTTAAATCTATGGACTTGTCAGATTATCACATGTTTATTTTTGATAACTTTCATTTTTGTATATATATGCACCATGATTTTTGTGATAATGTTTTGTTTGTTTGTTCAGGTATATAAATATAGCCACAAAATATTACATTCCACGTACATTATTGAAGAATAATTTCCGTTTATTTTGATTTGTTAAATCCGTCCAATTTTTTTTTATTTCTAAGAATTTTTTTTAATGTTGATATTTATACTTGTATTTTTCTATTATTTATTGTGTCTTTTTCAATAATTTTAAGAAAAACCCTTATTCAGTTATAAACAAAATGTTAATCATAAACCTATTGATAAACTTTCCTTTTAGATTTTACTTTTAATTATTGTTACAAGTGCCTCTTTCTGTCTGAATTTTAACACTTACACTTGAATTTGAATGTATGATGAATTGCCTCCCTTATAAAGGTGCCTCTAATTATTTCCCCTTGAGTGCCGATGACTTATGATTGCCTGTTATTACAGAAGGTTTATTTACATTTCTTTGAAGATTTTTTACAAGTTCTTTATAATATATTTTTTGTTTGTAAGTTATTTAATACATACCAGACAGTCTGTGATATAAAATTATGTAACATTTAAAATAAATCATGTGTTATTGATAGAATCTTGTTGATTTTCTTTTAAGCAAAAGGCTCATTGGGACATGATGCTCACTTGGCCTATGAATGATTTTTACAACATGCAGTCATATAAAAAGTTTGCATTAATGTGCATGATGAAAATATCAAAACTTTTTCATTCAAATTTGAACTCAAATCATTGAAAGTTACAAATTATTTATTATGTAGGTTTATAAATGAAATTAAATTGTAATACAAGATTTAAACTTGCAGACAAATTTATTTGCAAATAAATGACAAACAAATCTTTATTAAAATTTTATGTTGTGATATACAACATTCAGGTTTTAAAGTACGTCACCTAAACATCGATTATCAAAACTTCATCAAAACATACTGGTACATATGTGTTACCATACTCATCAAAACGTACTGGTACATATGTGTTACCGTACTCATCAAAACGTAGTGGTATCTATGTGTTACTCATCAAAACATACTGGTACATATGTGTTACTCATCAAAACATACTGGTACATATGTGTTACTCATCAAAACGTACTGGTACATATGTGTTACTCACCAACACGTACTGGTACATATGTGTTACTCATCAAAACATACTGGTACATATGTGTTACTCATCAAAACATACTGGTACATATGTGTTACTCATCAAAACATACTGGTACACATATGTGTTACTCATCAAAACATACTGGTACATATGTGTTACTCATCAAAACGAACTGGTACATATGTGTTACATTTCCTAGATACAAAAGAAGACTGAAATTGTTTAAATATTTATTGTGTATTTATTTTGTTTAGTTGCTATTTGTTACCATTTTGTCTCTAATACTCTATCTTCGGTAAAAAGTATAAAAACTTTTGATTTTTCTACCCTTTACACCACTATCCCTCATGCTAAATTGAAAGAACGTCTAAAACAAATCATTCACTTTTCATTTTTTTACAAAAACGGTAAACCAAGATATAAATATCTAGAGCTCAACAGAGATTCTGGTTATTTTGTAAAACACCATACAGACTGCAAACAAAAATATACTGAAGATACCATCAACAAAATGTTAGAGTTTTTGATAGACAACATATTTGTTGTGTTTGGCAATATTATCTTTCAACAAACAATCGGTATACCAATGGGCACAAACTGTGCACCTTTACTTGCTGATTTGTTTCTTTATTCATATGAATCAGATTTTTTACAGAACCTTGTCAAATCTGGAAAAAAGACTGTCGCTAAATCATTCAACTACACATACAGATATATAGATGACGTTCTTTCTCTAAATAATCACAAATTCGGAGAATATGTGAATGCTATCTATCCAATTGAGCTTGAAATAAAAGACACAACAGATTCTCCATGTTCTGTTTCATATTTGGACTTATACCTCAACTATGACACCCATGAAAGGTTACATCTGAAGCTATACGACAAACGTGATGACTTCAATTTTTCTATTGTCAACTTTCCGTTTCTTTGAAGTAATATCCCTGCTTCTCCTGCGTATGGTGTATATGTTTCACAGTTAATACGGTACGATAGAGCTTGTTCCCACTATGGGAACTTTCTGCAACGAAGCAAATTACTTACAATTAAATTGTTGACACAAGGATATTGCAAGCCTAGGCTAATCAGGGCCCTTAAAAAGTTTTATGGCCGTCATCACAATATTGTTGATAAGTATGTAGTCACTGTATCCCAACTTATACTGGATATATTTGACTTACCATAGTTCTTTGTTCCTTTCATTCTCAAAATTGACTTGCACGTGACGGGTGTAGCTAGCTAAACAGGAGGTGCTTACCCTCCGGAGCACTCGGCCTCACTTCCTTGATGGAAGTTCACGTGTATAACATATTTTGCCAGTTTGCAAAGTTTTTACTTTGTTTTTGGGATTGTGATATGGACAAGGACTGGTATGTTTGTTTTATTTATGAAACAAAGGAAAGAGAAGTTATCAATGTTGTCAGAACTTTCGGTACAGTTGACTCAAATTATCATAAAATCAAAGAAACAATTTAATTTTTTTTAAAAATTCTACATGTATCAATTCATAATGTGAATTATATCTTTCAAAGCAATCTATTATCATTGAAGTTAAAAAACTAAATTTCTACTGACAAAATTCTGAGTAAACATTTTACTGCCTCCACCAAAATATCAAACTATATAGTATCTAGAAGTAACAGTGTGTTGAAGTTTCATACTCCAGTCAAGTTTTTCTTATAATTAATCAGCAAAGTCAGTTATGGGATGGTTTAGATAATTATTGTGCTCAGAGAAAACTAAGACCTCAAATCTGTCAACAAACTTTTTGAAAGAGGGATCTGTTCAAACATGATTTCAACAAAGGTAATGGAAAGCAATGTAACCCCCTAGAGTGCTCAACACCACTCGCTCAATGAGGACCTTAGTGGTTCAGAATTTTTGTATTCTTTACCTGGTTGCTAAGGACAAAACTTTTAACCTTGACATAGTTACAAAAGAACAATCAAAATTAAAATATACATTGTTGCCAGTGATTTTTTGGTTTATATACTTGGTTACTAAAGAATAACCTTTGACCTTGATCTAATTATGACTAAAAGGAAAAGTCATCGGTTTTGAGGAAGATTTTTAAGTTTTATTCTCTTTTTGACCTCCTTTCTATAGCCATGTCAATCAAAAATGCAAATTTGTGAAAGAATAACCATTCCAGTGAAGTTTAGGCAAAGCAAAACTAGCCCAGTAGTTTTAGAGATGTCAAAAACTGTAATATAGAAAGCATTTATGTGTGCTTATGACCTTTTTTGTTTGACAGATTTAGTTTATTTGTATTGTGTTGTCTTGTTTTGTGTTTTTTTTTTGTTGCATTGAATGTTACCAAGTTTATAGTTTTGGTGACAAATGTGTTTTCTTTATATAAAAAGCATATTGAAGATAAAAATCTAGAGATAAATTTGAAAGAATAATTACATCCTTCTAAATATGAATTTTAATCATATTTGATTCATTTTATATTTACTGCAAATTCATACAAATAGTATTACCAACAAAGATGTATAATACAACCTGCCTTAAAAAGCATGTTAAAAAATCCCAAATTAATTATACCACATAGATCTGCTACGAGTCACAAACTCAAAAACTGTAGTTTTACCAAATTTCCACTGATGATAAGAATTGAAAGATTGTCAATATACATGTACATGCTTATACACTTTCTTACAGACTGCAAAAAATCATAAATATTAAGGAAACTGTGAAGTTTAAAAGTTTTAATCACTGTTATAATAAAATAACAGTAGAAGATGAGATGCATTCAACCTTCAAACCATTCCATTTGTCCATAGTCAATGCCTTTTTTTAACCTGTCTTATACATATTTAAAACTTTCTTTAACACTTTACACTTTTTCATAATTATTTTAAATTTAGCAGTTTGGAATATACCACTAAAGTCACACACAGAAAACGTGTTGGTTTTTCTTTGATGTTTAATCAAGTTTTAAAATAAAACTGAGGCTCTGTTCCACCTGTTGAATCCTTCACAATTAAGGCGAATTGTTTTATGCTTTAAACACTTATTTTTATAAAAGTTAGTAAACGTTACTTATTTGGAAAAAATAGGTTGTATGAAAATTGATTTCCTTTCATACTATATACACATAATTAGTTTATATTATAATACTGCAATTCCAACCAACAATATGTTGACATAATTCATATTAAAATTTTCTTCATTATTATACCTCCTTACGTGTCTGGTATAATTAATCTAAAACGACAATAAAAAAAAACAAATCAATTGAAAGATTTTACTATTTCTGGTACGACATGTAATGAATAACTTGTTAAGCTAAGAATCTTTTTCGAGTTTGACTGCGATGAAAAGCTGTTGACATTCTCCAGTCTTAAGCATCTAATGTTTAGTTTATGGGAAAATTATGCATCTCATTCAGGAAGACTTTCTAATTAATGTGCTGTCCTCTAGTGTAATACAGGTTTTTGTTTATAAATCAATTAGTTTAACATAACAACCAAAAGTGCATTTATGTTTGTGACTTTTAAAATGTAAAGATTAAAATAATCTCGATTCATTACTATCATAACTTACGCTAACTTTATTCGGATCAGTGTTCAAATTATAATCCAGAACTTATTTACTTTAGGAGTATGTATAGGTGATAACAGACAATAAAGAAGTTCGATGTTTAGAGTTCTAAAAGTGTACTTGAATCAATGTATTCTCTCTTGTCATCATTGTGGTTCAAATTCCTGAGTGATATGATACATCATCAATAGCGTTTGATTTTAGGATTCTAGAACACACACACACACACACACACACACACACACACACACACCAATGCATTCTCTCTTGTCATTAATGTGAATGAGTGATATATTATCAATAGCGTTTGATTTCAGGATTACATAACACACACACTCTCTCTCTCTCTCTCTCTCTCTCTCTCTCTCTCTCTCTCTCCAATGTTTGCAATAAATAATGATTTGGACAAGGACTGGTATGTTTTGTGTTTATTTTTATTACAAACCATCAGCTGTAGAAGCACTGAACAACAGCTTATCACTTTCTCCGATATCATTAAATACTCGTAAAGACAGATAGTATTTAGTTCCTGGGACTAAAAAAGAAAGAAAGAAATAAACTTTTGTAACACAAATATACGTTCATAATGTACAATCATAACTACATCGACTGAAATAGGACACAACAGAAGTAATATAGTTTGATGTTTGCAGTCACTTTTATTAGATTTGTTATTAACATAAAACTAACATACATAAATTACAATCAATGAAGACCAGTCAGTAAAATTTTGTTTATTGGAAAATGTTTCTTAATTTAAAAAAACCTTTAAAAGTGGCGATTTGATTGACAAAAAACTGATGGTAAAAGATATAAATGGGCAATGAACAACATCAAACGTTACCAAGAACACAAAACAATACAAGCTCAGAAAGAAACAGCTCAACGAATCAATAAAGCATCAAGGTAAAACGGTCAAGAAAGTGACGTTTTCATTGACAAAAAGTTTAAGTGCAAAAGATATAAACAAGCAATTGGTAAACGAACGTAACCAAAAATAGAAAACAATACAAGCTCAGAAAAAAAACAGCAAAATGGGACAAGAAAGCGTCAAGCTAAAAGCTTTAGGTGGCGTTTTATTGACAATAAAATTTCCGTATAAACAAGCACTTGGCAAGAAACGTAACCACGATCACAAACATCAAGAGCTCGGAAAGAAGCTAAGGTTTTCCTTACATATAATATGGCGTTGATGTCAGAAATGTTAAATTTTATATTGTCTTCTCTGCTACTTTAACTATTAATCTTAAGATTTATTTCGTTTGTAAGCAAGTGTTTATTTATAACTTCGTTTCTTGCCAAATTTTTGTTCATTCTATATGATTTCTAGAGTATCTTGTCTGTTAAAAACAGCATGCTTTTTATATAATATCAAGATGAATTTTTAAAAAAAAAGAAAAACAATACTTTTTGTATTTTGAAGAAAAAAATATCTTACCTAAATTTTCAATTTGAAATGATTTTTCTGTAATAGGTATAATTTCTTGATGTTCTCCAGCTTCCTGTGTACCATATCCCAGGATAAACCCTCTGATCACGTGAATGTACTCAGCATCCGGTGGCATCCATGTTATTTGTAGATAATTCCTTCCCGAAAATACGCTGGAAATTTCTGGCTTCGGTAAAACATTTTTCGTTGTATCTAAATCCATAAATTTTAGTAACATTTAAAATTTTTAAAATTTTTTTAACATACACATTTGTTTCTCATTTCTGCCTTTAAATTTAAAATTCCATTACCGTTAAATTTCGAGTCAGCTTTAGTTCATATACACTGTTTGATTGAAAACTGATTCTTCTTAAACGTTATTGTCCTACCAGCAATTTACTGCAAGGCGAGTTTTGAAACCTTATAAGATCCGTAATCTATCTTGTATTTTATGAATTTTACCATTGCTTATACTGTAATTCTAAGGGACGTCTAGTTGGTTGTTGAGAATAATTAGCGTACTATCTTAAATCAAACCAGACATGAAAAAAATTTGATCAGATATACTTTTTAATGGTACGATCTTATTATAATTGACCAAAATTAATGTGAAAAAGAATACGAGTTAATACAGCTTTATAAATACTGACTTAGAACTATTAAAAGACACTACTTCTTACTATGTCACTGTATGTGTGAAGTTTTTTGTCATAAAGAACATGTAATTGCTTGTTTTTGTATACCATTTTAGCAATGCCAGCCCATTTCCTGGGTATTGTTCTAAAACACAATATCACTGTTTACTGTTTAAATGATTATTTTTACTTTTCATATATGAAAATAAAATTCTTAGAATTCAAAACTGTATCGATCTTTTTCATAAACATTTACATAATGATGCATTACTGAAAATATCAAAAGATTGTTTACACTCTAACTTAGGTTAATATCTTTTTATTCAGAATTATGGTTATATGTATAAAATGTATTAAAAATTTTGCATAAAATAAAATGCCTACCTTGTGCATAAGTTTGTGAAATAAAATAATAAAATAAAATACCCACCTACCTTGCCACTTTTTGAAAATAAAGTATCTGAGAACCAGATATTTAATGTTTCATAGTTCCATGTTCATTTCATTCTCAAATTTTGCACATTTCGAATGTGCATGCTCTTCTGAAGTACCTGGCTGGCCTTTTCCTTGATGGAAGACCACGTGTATAACTGAATTAGCAAGTTTTCAAAGTTTTAACTTTGTTTTTGGAATTGTGATTTGGACAAGAACTGGTATGTTTGTGATTGATTTTTACTTTGTTGTTAGGATTGTGATTTGGACATGTTTGTGTTTTATTGGAAGCTAAACTATAACGCATAAATACAAACCTAGAATAGGCGTTGTATGTTTTATAACATCGGAAATTCCACCATACACATCATCTTCATATTGAACTTGTACTCTGACAAGGTAAGTTGTATTGAACTGAAGGTTATTTATGGTGTAAGATAATGAACGGTCAAATTTAACATCCCAACTGTCTGTGTCGTTATTCTTATTGTCTTTATAATAAATCAGGTACCCTGTAAAGAATAATCGGATATATTTCATCACTCAGAAAGAACTGACTGGATATAAACAAAGAATTACCTTTATTAAAATGTTTTTGGTTTTGTTAGAAATGACTAATTATTTTCTAGTTTATAACGATCTTAAATGCACAAGCAGGGCAGAAATATATAGACAAAAATATCGTTTGTTTATGGTAAATGAAAATATTAGAAGTAGCAAAAGTCCTGCTTCTTCTGCGTATGTTGTATTTGTTTTACAGTTAATATGGTAATGAAAGCTTGTTCCCACTACATGACCTATTCAATGAAGCAGGCTGGTTACAATTAAGTTGTTCACTCAGGGATATTGCAAACCTTAAAGTTTAATGCCCAAATCATGCTGATAAGTATTTAGTCGTTGTATCCAAATTTATTCTTGACATATTTGATGTCCCATAATTATTGTTCCATTTTCCTTTCATTATCAAAATGCTTCGTGCATCGACGTGTGAAGCTATCTAGACAGGAATTGCTAATTCTTCCGGATCACCTGGCCTCACTTCCTTTGTGGAAGTTAAATTATATAACTGAAAGCTAGTTTTTAAAGTTTTTATTTTGTTTTTGGTTATGATTTAACATGTACTGGTATGTTTGTATCGGATTGGACTACTTAAGTTAAAACCAGACCTATATAAGCTCAATAATAACAAATTAATAATAATTTTGTAAGAAATTTAATACTACTGAGCTGGTACCGCTGTTGTGTGGAGTTAACTCCCCGATGGTTTCATTAACTCTGTAGTCAGAACTTTGTGCTGACAGAAAATGTACCCATGTTGCAACATTTTTCAAGCGTCTAAATGTTGAAACATGTTAAAACTAGGTTTTTTCCTTCATGCAAAGCATTCCTTAGCTGGATTTGAATTCATATAATATGGGAATTGTGGATTAATTTTCAAATGTTTAGATTATCTTTTTTATCTAACAATTTATTCCCCGATTGTCACTAATGAGAAATAAATTTCCGGATATGTGCACATAGAAAACAGCAAAATTAAACAGATATTTTTGTTAAATTGCTAGTGACCATATGGAGCCCACCGACATAATATGTCAAATTTTAATTATAAGCAAATGCTGTATCTAAACTATCATCTTTCTAATCTTTGCTTTCAACATCTAAATAAAGGAAATAAAAACCTACTGAAGTTTCTGTTTCAGGGCCTATAGTCAAGTTGTAATAGTTTTTACTTGTTGCTACACTTTATATGTTCAAACTCTTTTTATATTATTTCCAGTATCTTTTTGTATAACTTTCCACGTTAACATCAAAGTTGGGATTAATTTCAGCATTTTTAAAATCTACTCTTCATCCAGATTTATAACACAGAACAATGATTAATATATTTCTTTGAAGCAGATTACCTCTTATTTGTCCTTTTGGTTTAAGTGGCGGTTGCCATGACACCTGAAGCATGACTACTTCTAAACTAACTGATGTTAATGTGACTCCAACTGGTCTGTCATCTAAAATTTAAAAAAAAGGTAACATATATCACACATAAAAAGGAATAAAATAATACCAGTTTTATATACTTTATCGTTATAAATTGTTAATGAACAAAGATTCATTTTTTGAAATTTATGTAAAACTTAGGTCTGTTCCCTCATGCAAAACATTTCTCAGCTGGATTTCTGATTCACACATTTTTTTTAGTGAATAGGAGGAGCCATGTTTATTGTAAGGAAACCGTCATAACTGAAGACTATGATGCCTAGCTAGATGAAGGTCAATAACCAACCTTGTTAATTATTATTAATATGGTGAGGTGTACAATTTGCTTACGTACCGATAATTCTTGGAGCTAAGGTGGTCGTTGTTATTACTTTTCTCCTTCCCGATTTACTCCCTGAAAGCGAAAAAAAAAGAATCCTGAAGTGAGATACAATACCATATACAAAAAATAAGTTAAATCAATACTGACGTTTTATTGGGAGATTTCATTTCTCAAAAATTGTCATATATACTAGCGGAAAAAAGTAACTGTGCATCAATAAAATTTATAATTTCGCTTTTATTACTGAATGTATAAATCTTAAAATTTGCACAAATGGTAAGTGTATATACCTCTATCATATCGCTCAGTCATTGCATCAATTGCCCGTGATTTTTACGCTTCATGCGCACGGGTAGGTTTTCACGCAATTGTCGCCCAGCATTTCAGTGTGACAATATTTTAGGAATAATTTACTGTTGTTTGTTTGTTTGGACACCAGAAAACCAGAAAAGCAAGTTTATTCGGTTGAAAGCTTCCATAGTGTCTTGCCTAGGCTAAATGAAAATGATCGCCTCCGCGCAATTGGTATGCTTGAGGCTGGTATGACCCAAAGCTTTGTCACTAGACATTTTGGTGTCCACAGAAACACTGTTTATGCTTTATGAAGACTATACCAACAGTTTGGCACAACTAGAGACCGCCCTAGTTCAGGACGTCCACGCGTAACGACACGTCAGCAAGTCAACCATATCCGGCTTGTGCACCTCCGGGACGTTTACAAACTGCCAGTACTACTGCCCGGAGCATTCCTGGACTACGCCCAATCAGCCCAAGAACAGTACGGAATCGTTTACGGGAAAGACATATTCGCCCACGAAGTCCGGCAATCCGTCCAATTCTACAACGACGTCATCGCACAGCTCGTCTTGCATGGTGCAGAACACATTTATGCTTCAATCGACGAGACTGGGCACAAATTATGTTCACCAATGAGTCCAGATTTCACTTGGACAGCAGTGACGGACGCTCCAGAGTGTATTGGCGCATTGGAGAACGTTTCCATGACGCGTGTGTGGTGGAACGACGTTCGTTCGGTGGGAGCAGTGTAATGGTTTGGGGTGGCATCACAGCGAATGACAGAACTCCTCTGGTAGTCATCGACGGGAATTTGACCGGTGTACGGTACCGTGATGAAATCCTACAGACCCATGTCATCCTATTCATTCAAAGACAGCAACGTAACGTCACTTTTCAGCATGATAATGCAAAACCACACATCGCACGGGTTGCAGTGGATTTTCTGGCACAGCATAACGTCAATGTGTTACCGTGGCCAGCCGTTTCACCCGACCTTTCATCAAATGAACACGTATGGTATGAAATGGAACGCCGATTACATCATCTGCCCAATCAGCCTGTTACATTGCAAGGGTTGGCCCAGATATGGAACAACATCCCTCAGGCATTCTTTAGGCTGTTAATGTCGAGTTAGATTCTTTAACATGATTTTTTTCATCATGTTTTGTACACAGAAATATCAAATTCACCCCAATCACAAGACAAGATTCTACGGAGAAAGACAATGGCAAATACAATTTAACATTTTTATAAAAATCATGTTTGATGTACCATATATACACATTTCAAACAGTAGTTCCTCATTAGTGACACTAGCGGCCGCAAAATACTTCATAGATAAAAAAGAACAAGCCAAGCAATTAAAGCAAAAATTAAATGAATTCAAAAATAGCTCACAAATGATTTGCACGCGGGAACAAACCTTAGTTTTAAACATGTTTCAAAAATTAGGACGACTGAGAATTTTCCTATATGGTACATTTTCTGAGATTCTGAAGTACTGAGCACGAAGCACAATGTTAGAAACATTTGCTAGATTACTTATTACAGTGTATTTAGACCAAAAATCTGAGTAAAGAAAAATATTGCCATCATGCTGGTTTGAAGAAGACAATGGTACACTGCGCCTCTGTATACTGTCATGTATGTGTTTTTAAAACATGTATAGAAACAGAAAGAGCAAAAACTCATTTTTCACCTGTTTTTTCTAATATAGTTATATGCAGCATCAACTTATTAACCAAAAGTAAAAACAACCAGAGAAAAAAATATTACCTACCTGATCTTGCTACTAAAATAACTGCTTTACTTTCTCCAAAATCGTTAAAAGCCCGTACACTAACTATATATTCAGTTTTCGCTCCTTGAAAAAATACAAAAAATGAAATAGAATATAATAATAATAATAAAATAATAATAATAATAATAATAATAATAATAAATAAATAAATAAATAAAACAAACCATAGATAAATTTTAAAAAAATTATTGATAAAAATAGAGACAAAACAATTGATTCATTCTTATATATGTAAATTTTAGGTTCAACAATAAAAAAAGTGCAATGGTTTCCGTCATTTTTTATGGAAAATATTTCCAACAGTATTCCTAAAAATGCAGTATAAATAGATTTTGTATTTATAATAGATATATTACTACTTTTCGGGGTTAGGGTTAATAAAAAATTTAGCAGGTACTTGTTATATATTTTCTCAACATTTGTTTTTAAATTTGTTTTTATTTAAGAAATGTTTATTTAAACATGGTTTTACACTTTAACGTGAAAATTAAAACAACAAATTAATCATGAATGCAAACATAATCCGCTTTTTGACTATGAAAAGAAACTATTGCACATTTTTCTAGTAAACATAACGAATAAAATTATAAATAGGGCTGTCACGATTACCCGGGTACCCGATATACGGGTAGGTTAGATGCTGTAACCGGTTACAAAATCATTAACCGGGTAACCGACGATATTTAACAATTGAACTGTTTTAAAATGGTGTTCATTGTCAGTATGAAGGAAACAACTTTGCAAGCAAACTGTTCATAACGCGCTAACGCGCGTTATTCCGTTTGCTTGCAAAGTTGTTTCCTTCATACTGACAATGAACACCATTTTAAAACAGTTCAATTGTTATATTTTCGTTTAATATTTTTTTTAAAAAATTATTCATTTATTGTAAGAAAAAAATTCCCATCTATAACTCATGAACATCGGTGGGAGTCCAGTGGACGCAACAGCTGAATTTAAGACCGAGAACGACACATTATTAATCCGCAATATTTTTAATGTGGGGTTACAACGGGGAGTGTTGGTTTGAAAAATTATAGTGTTATCAGGTATTTTGATGGTATTTTCTCGATTTTTCATTAACATAATGAATTTTTTAGAATATTGGATATAAATAATATATATAAAAATTGAATATCAACGATAAATGTGTTGTTACTTGTGGACTATATTTCTGTCGAAAATCAGGTGTACCTGTGTGGCCCCATTTCAATTTGCAAAAAAGTTTGGAGTAAAAGATTGCTGGCTAAATGTTGGAAGTGAAATTTGTGAATCTGAAACGGGAAGGGGGGAACTGTAGCTGAGGGATAATTTTCAATGGCCAATCACTTGGGTTTCAAATCCGTTATATGCGAGTAGACAGGGATTTACCGAGATATTTCTTCTGGAATGTCGACATTGTTAGGCTGAGATTCACTGTAACATAATGTGCCGAGCTTCATACTCGGTATCATTCAAATGTAGATAGCAAAGCAGTGAGAAGTATACTTATTCTTTACGGCAGGTGTGGTGCAAATATCTCTCAAAGTTTAGAAAATTATCGTTTTAAGGTTAGCAAGAAGTTGTGTAGTACTTAAACCATGTATTGTACTTTTGAGGAGTTCCTATTGTATCCCTTGTAAAGTAGATGATTTTTTCAGTTTTTCCGATCAACAAACACAGCATGTGAAACGGACAATTTTCACTGGATGTGGCATACATGCGTGAATCTAATTCCGATTGAAATTTACATCACTTGAAATTTACATCCCGCGAGACAAAATTGATTGACAAGTTGTACCATTACACATTGTTTTAAAATAATAGGGTATATAGAAGCTTTGTCAAGGTAGGAAGAATTTTTTAAAGATCCGATTGTTCAAAAAAATTTTGTGGTTTGATGGTTTTGACTGATCTGTTGTTGTCTGTTCTTTCAACAGGCAATCAAAGACACCACTCTGTCTCTCAAAATGTCAATATTACGGTGAATATCAGCCAGTTGCCTATATATGTTATTAAAATATTATTTTATTAATTTCTTTGATTTTACTTTGTAATATCTCGTAAATGTGTTTTTCAGTCTTGTCTCGAATGTAAACAAACGTGACGTGACAGTCATGTCTGTTTACCTACGATAATGTAGTTCCGGATTGTGTATTGCATTTATATGTATTCATACACAGAGTGACAAAATTTTTTGGCATTCATTGTCAGTAATAATTACAACGGCTCTCAAGCTTGCAGCTATGGGAATTTCACAAGGCAAATGAAAATATACTGCTATCAATGCACATTCGATGTATCTTGGTAAATTTAGGATCAACAGTGACACGTCTGTAAGTTCAGTCTAGTTTTTTCAATGAAAATAAACAAATAAAAACATGTAAGTGACTGGTCCTGTTGGCCTACATTCAAATGTATGTTTAATTTATAAAGTGAACTCCATTCAAGCAGAACCCTGTTATTTTTGTTTTCAATTATCGTTTGATATCTTATCAAAGACAAAGCTTCTATTGAATTCAAAATATTTGACATAAAACTTAATTACTGTGCCATTTTTAAATCTTTTCTTTTACTTAAACATGTAAACATCACACTTGGTTTCACCTTTTGCAGACTTCCTCTATAAACGCCTTTTGCATCATTAAACTCTATTCTCAGGAAAAGGTAAATATTTATTGATCATTAATTGTATTTTCTACTTTTAGCATCAAATACAATAGTGAATAATTAAAAGCCAAAATTTAGAAACAAATATTAACGTCTGTTTGCCGTTTTTAGTGCCACCAGCCATTACAGATAACATGAACGTAACATTTAGAAACAAATATTAAAGTCTGTTTGCCGTTTGTAGTGGCATCAGCCATTACAGATAACATGAACGTAACATTTAGAAACAAATACTAAAGTCTGTTTGCCGTTTGTAGTGGCATCAGCCATTACAGATAACATGAACGTAACATTTAGAAACAAATACTAAAGTCTGTTTGCCGTTTGTAGTGGCATCAGCCATTACAGATAACATGAACGTAACATTTAGAAACAATACTCAAAGTCTGTTTGCCGTTTGTAGTGGCATCAGCCATTACAGATAACATGAACGTAACATTTAGAAACAAATATCAAAGTCTGTTTGCCGTTTGTAGTGGCACCAGCCATTACAGATAACATGAACGTAACATTTAGAAACAAATATCAAAGTCTGTTTGCCGTTTGTAGTTGCACCAACCATTACAGATAACATGAACGTAACATTAGAAACAAATACTAAAGTCTGTTTGCCGTTTGTAGTGGCATCAGCCATTACAGATAACATGAACGTAACATTTAGAAACAAATACTAAAGTCTGTTTGCCGTTTGTAGTGGCATCAGCCATTACAGATAACATGAACGTAACATTTAGAAACAAATATCAAAGTCTGTTTGCCGTTTGTAGTGGCACCAACCATTACAGATAACATGAACGTAACATTTAGAAACAAATACTAAAGTCTGTTTGCCGTTTGTAGTGGCATCAGCCATTACAGATAACATGAACGTAACATTTAGAAACAAATACTAAAGTCTGTTTGCCGTTTGTAGTGGCATCAGCCATTACAGATAACATGAACGTAACATTTAGAAACAAATATCAAAGTCTGTTTGCCGTTTGTAGTGGCACCAGCCATTACAGATAACATGAACGTAACATTTAGAAACAAATATCAAAGTCTGTTTACCGTTTGTAGTGGCACCAGCCATTACAGATAACATGAACGTAACATTTAGAAACAAATACTAAAGTCTGTTTGCCGTTTGTAGTGGCATCAGCCATTACAGATAACATGAACGTAACATTTAGAAACAAATATCAAAGTCTGTTTGCCTTTTGTAGTGGCATCAGCCGTTAGATAACATGAACGTAACATTTAGAAACAAATACTAAAGTCTGTTTGCCGTTTGTAGTGGCATCAGCCATTACAGATAACATGAACGTAACATTTAGAAACAAATATCAAAATCTGTTTGCCGTTTGTAGTGGCACTAGCCATTACAGATAACATGAACGTAACTTTTAGAAACAAATATCAAAGTCTGTTTGCCGTTTGTAGTGGCATCAGCCATTACAGATAACATGAACGTAACATTTAGAAACAAATATCAAAGTCTGTTTGCCGTTTGTAGTGGCACCAGCCATTACAGATAACATGAAAGTAACATTTAGAAACAAATACTA
This sequence comes from Tegillarca granosa, assembly GCA_029721355.1. Taxonomy (NCBI): domain Eukaryota; kingdom Metazoa; phylum Mollusca; class Bivalvia; order Arcoida; family Arcidae; genus Tegillarca; species Tegillarca granosa. Next base: position 437,377 of record JARBDR010000367.1, on the reverse strand, counting down.
AAGTCTGTTTGCCGTTTGTTGTGGCATCAGCCATTACAGATAACATGAACGAAACATTTAGAAACAAATGTTAAAGTCTGTTTGCCGTTTGTAGTGGCACCAGCCATTACAGATAACATGAAAGTAACATTTATTTTTCTCTACTTTTAATAGCCTAGGTGTTTTTTCTATTTTTAGTTGCGTAAACAAATCCTACCTTATGCGTTTTAATAACAAATTATTCTATTTTAATTTAAATTAGAAAATGTCTAATGAAAATTTATACTTAATTTCCGTAATGTAACTCCGACTTTATTTTTCCCAACAATCCTCCGATATACTTCCGGCAAAAACCGCCCATAACCAACAATGTACCCTTTCAAAGGTAAATCTTGTTCAGGTGGTCGTTTCCATGACAATCGTATGCCTAGTCGTACAGGTTCTGCTGTAAAATTCATTGGAACGCTTGGTGGTTCTTTAGTTACTGAAAACAAAAGTTTTAAAGTTTAAAAAGTAATTTTTACACTATACATTTTAATGGATTTTGTCCTGCCAGCAATCTATTTTACTCTGGTGTTTAGAAAATATTTTGTATCTAAAAACGTTGCACAATATGAAATATTATCATAAATCTGGAGAGAAAATAATAAACAAATAATTTTTCGACTTAGGGGCAAGCCTAAACAAAAAAGGCCCTTAAAATGTTTTATTGCCATCATCACAAAATTGTTGATAATAGGAAGTCGATGTACTCAAACATATGCTGGGAATATTTGACGTCCCATTGCTCAATGTTCCTTTTGTTGTTGAAATTTTATTTTGCATGTGGCTGGTGTAGCTTGACAAGAGGTGCTTACACATCCGGAGTACCCATCCTTACAAATTTAATAAAACACATGGATGTTTAACGAGAAAACAATGTAAAAATAAATTCATTGTAAATTTTCCGAAATGTGCACATCTGGCACATCAAAATTTAGCAGGTATTTATATATTTATAAATCATACGTTAGAAAAAAAGCAAATATTTCAAACATTTTAATCGGATAGCAAAAATCAATAAGTAACTTCCATACACAGTCTAATACAGATCACCCCACTTGTGTTCTATCCTCCCCAAAGTCTTTATGCAAATCAATCCAATTTTAATGAGTTTTTACCATTTTAAAAATTTAGCCACATTGCAACATACAAAGTAAAAACTTCGAAAAATGGCAAATGTAGTTACACACGTAAACTTCCCTCAAGAAAAGGAGATTGGGTGCTCCGAAAGTGTAATCAACTTCTGTCAAGCTAGCTACACCCGTCACGTGCAAGGTCAATTTCGAGAATGATGGGAACGTGGAATATATCCAGTATGATTTTGGATACAGTGACTCCATACTCATCAACAATATTGTGATGACGGACATAAAACTTTTTAGGGGCCTTCATTAGCCTAGGCTAGCAATATTCTTGAAGTCAACAATTTAATTGTAAATATATAACAAAAATAACTGTTACATTTTGATGTGCCATATGTGCACATTTCGGAAAATCATTCGTCCTTAGGGAAACCAGGGGCCAAAAAGTTTGATATACAAAAAAGCATTTTGCTTTAGAACTTCATAATTGACAATGAATTGGCTCATGAAAATATATTAACTACTGATTTGTATGCGACAAAGTGAAAATCTGCAAAAGATTTTATTCTTGCAATAACGAAAGCTAAATAAACATTAAAACAGACAGAGCTACCAATAACACGACACACTGCAACATAATGATAAAAAAAACCAAAAAAAAAAAAAAACACAGAATCTATAGACATGAAGGAGTAACAGATTTAAAATGGAACACAAAACATTACATATTAAAGATAAATGCATACCAAGTACATGATACAATAAATAAAGAGTTTAAAGACCACTCAAGTCTTAAACAGTCAATCAAAAATCAACAAATTTCACATTAAAGAGAAATAGAACAAGAAACAACCAAAATAATATTTATAATAATAGAAGAGAAAATGCAACTGAAAACTTGGTAACAGCAAAAAGAAAAGAAACAGCTCAATGATAAAACAACCAAACCAAACAAGGAAAGGCAAAATTATATTTAGACTACATAACTAGGTTTAACATTTAAAACGTTAGAAGTAGTCGGCATGTTAATAGTTTCACTCGAGATAACCTCCGACTTTTGACTGAAACTTGAAGAAATATCTAGTGATATAATTAAAATAGCTTTAATAGTTATCAATCATTCAAATAATTTGCAAGCAGTCGTCCATTTAAACACACTTTCAAAAATTAAAAAAAGTTTTTTGACAAATAATAAAAAGTTAAGATATTCACACACACACACACACACACAAACACACACACCGATTTTTTCTTAGTGCTTCGGTTTTAAACTTTATTATTGAAATAATCATGACTAGAACAACAACAACAAAATAAAATTTAAAAAAAATAAAAAATAAATAAATACTACAAATATAACGATAATTCAGTAGATTATTAACTTACTAAAATCTATTTTTATAGGTATGCTATTTGACCATGACCCAGTTCCGTTTACCGTCATTGCTGATATTCTAAACACATAAACAATCCCATCTTTCAGACCTGGAAAAATACATCCATAATATGTTTGGAAAAAATCATTGACTATTGCACCAAACATATTTCGTTTTAACAAATTGGCCTCTTTTTTTTATTATTCATTTTTCAAGTTGTAGTTAGACAAAGAACGAATAATATTTTCTGTTGATTTTGATCTCTGAACTTTTTCCCTTTTATCGATTATATTTATTCCACAACATACGATTCTTATCACTCAATATTTTCAAAATCATTTTGTTTTTTTTCTAGCATTGTTATAACAAGCATTTTTCTTAGCCTTAGCATCATAAATTATTTTCAGAATATGATCAGTTTAAAATTTGTAACCAATATAGATATTACCTTTCACCATATAACTGTTAGACGAGACGTTAGTTGTAATATCTTTGACAATAGTTTCATCTACTGACTTATATTGAATGGTATATCCGACTAACTCGCCATTCTGATTGGCTTCTGGTGGAGGTAGCCATGACAATAAAACATTCTTTAAAAGACATAACAATAAAAGCAAAGAGAAAATTGTTATTTTACTTAATGCGGAAACTTCGTAAGTTTAAGTTTGCATTTTTTTAGAATAAAATCGAAAGTAAATAAATAAAAACACTTTGAAATACATACATTGTAGTCAAAAGCTTTCACAAATTTTACCTACTTCGTAGTTGAAAAGAGTAAACCAGTAGTTGAACCAGGTGATCAATACCCGATAACGCCTACTTCGTAGTTGAAAAGAGTACGCCAGTCGCTGAACCAGGTGATCAATACCCGATTAAGCCTACTTCGTAGTTGAAAAGAGTACGCCAGTCGCTGAACCAGGTGATCAATACCCGATTAAGCCTATTTCACAGTTGAAGAGTATGACAGTCGTTGAGCCAGGTAATCAATACCCGATTTAGCCTACTTCGTAGTTGAAAAGATTACGTCAGTCGTTGAACCAGGTGATCAATACCCGATTAAGCCTACTTCGTACTTTACAAGAGTGTGCCAGTCGCTGAACCAGGTGATCAATACCCGATTAAGCCTACTTCGTAGTTGAAAAGAGTACGCCAGTCGCTGAACCAGGTGATCAACACCCGATTAAGCCTACCTCGTAGTTGAAAAGAGTATGCCAGAATACCCGATTAAGCCTACTTCGTAGTTGAAAGGAGTACGCCAGAACACCCGATTAAGCCTACTTCGTAGTTGAAAAGAGTACGCCAGTCGCTGAACCAGGTGATCAATACCCGATAAAGCTTACTTGGTAGTTGAAGAGAGTACGACAGTCGTTGAACCAGGTGATCAATACCCGATTAAGTCTACTTCGTAGATGGAAAGAGAACGACAGTCATTGAACCATCTGATCAATATCTGATTAAGTTTGTTCAAAACGTTTAGGAAACATTTACATCGCAAATTATCAGAATACGTTAAAACCTTAAATGAACTAAAGCAAAAATGGTTCCACATATTTGTTTCGGACATCTGATATGTGCTTGATCAAAATCACACACGAGTTTAAAAGTAACGAAATATTTTTGCTTTTTCGGTTCGTTTACTTCACCGGGTTTCACACAATTTCTATTAAACAAGAAGTAAGTCTTCTTTACCTATCATATTTTTTCATTACAATTGTGTTGAAAGCTAAAAATTCAATTGTTACTGGTGATATTATGACTAACTTAAGTGACATCTCCAATTTAACCAAAGACGATGAGGCATGAAAGCTATACCTTTGCACTTTTTAATCTATGGAGTAAAAATGTATAAATCACAAATATACCAGTCCATCTCCACATTTCAATCCAGAAAAGCAAAAGTAAAAACATTACATACTGGCAAATTCAGTTAACCATGTGAAGTTCCATTGGGAAAGAGACACCGGGTGCTGGGATGGGTAAATATTGATGTTTTGATTTCAGGTTGAATTATTAACTGATAAGATGTACATGAAATGAGATTGAAGATTATTAGCTTATAACAAGACTTACTTACATACATAGTTCTTTTTATAGCCTTTTTATTTTAAGTTTTACAATGAAAAAAGTTTTTTGATTTACAGTGGCATGTAGATGTTAACTAACAATAGTTTCAAATTCCTTGTTATTAACGATTTATATGACCTACCGTATCATTTACAACAGCAGCTGTAAAGTTTTCTGGTGGCAATGAAGGAAAGCTGGAATACGTTTTCACAATGACTGATGATACATTTCCTTCCACGTCGTTTATATAAGGTATAACGGATATTTTATAATCCTGATAAGGGCTAAGGTGCATTAACACATAGTTATTGTGTGATGGTGCCAACCATCTATCTGTTGGTTTAGAAAAATATCTCCCTAGTGGTAAATATCTTATCAAGTATCGTGTTAGACGAGATCTCGTAGGAGGATCCCAGTTGACTAGTACGGAGGTAGAATCTACTGCTCTTGCTCTTAAATTGCTCACCATACTGTTAGTGTAATCTGAAATAAAATACACTGTTTTTTGGCAACAAACTCATTGGTCACGGAAAATCCACCACCACTTTTGAGTGATAATTATGACACTGTTATATATAGATAATTAAAAATGCCTTGTCATCAAACAGTGTCAGTTTGTTGTCATTTTGCAAATAAAGAATGTCAAACAAACATTATAAAAAATCAGACTAAGGGTATAGCATGTGAAGGTAACTTGTTAAAATGATATGAAAATATTTGTTTCAATAACCACACTATTTAAATTTAACCAGTGATCATCCAAATCTGGGAATTTTTTTAAAGTTGCCTCATTATGTGATATCCTGGCTTGTTTCTGTTTTGTTTGCTTGTATTGTGTTTTGATTTTGAATGCTGCAAATAACAGTTGCAAAATTTTTCCTTTCTTTTTAAATTTTCCATAGCTAGCAACTATATTATGCAAGCCTTTACAGATAAAGAGGGAAGTAAACTAGTGACCCCAATAAAAAGATACATTTTTTATAAACTTTATCCTTTATACTTTTATACTAAAACTCACCAAATACTGGCTGAAATTCTCGTCTAATTGGGTCACTTTGACCTATTTTATTTAATGCTCGAACATAAACTATATGATCTTGTAATGGATCTACAATAATAGAAGATACAGTAAATAGAAATGATAAATAATGAAGACAGCAGGTTCTGAAAAATCTCTTGTCTCAAATTATGCTTAATAATATAAGCCCCAAAACTTTACCATACTAATCTCATTAAACAAAATAATAAATCAATTTTTTGTCAAAGATAATCAAAGCAAAATTTTCAGCCGTCTAGATTTTTTAAATTTAATGAAGACTAAGTTCCCTCATGCAAAGCATTTCTTAGCTGGATTTGGATTCATATTGTTTTGGAACTTTGGATTCATTAATTTTCAAATGTTGGATTATATTTTTATCTATCAACTTTTTCGACTCCTAGTGTCACTAATGAGAAATGAATTTCTGAAATGTGCACTTATGTATTTTATTTATATTATATTATATATTATTATATTTCAAAGTTTAGAAAGAAAATTAAAAACAAAATTTACACACGTATGTTTTATTATTTATTTATAATACCACATAAATCGCGTTAGGGGTCTTTAGTCCCTTTTGACGAAGGAAAACTTTGAAACTGATGACTAGATAAATTCTTCAATTAAAACTAACATACCCGTCCTTGTCCATATCACAACTCCAAAAACAAAGTAAAAACTTTGCAAACTGGCAAAATATGTTATTCACGTGAACTTCCATCAAGGAAGTGAGGCCGGGTGCTCCGGAAGGGTAAGCACCTCCTGTCTAGCTAGCTACAATCACGTGCAAGTGAATTTTGAGAATGAAAGCAACAAAGAAAAATTGTAAGTCAAATATATCCAGTATCTAGCAAACTCCAGTGTTTATTTTCACTTTTAAAACGATCGATGGTCTCTATGACGACACAAAGTAAAACTTGAATAGGACAAACATCAAAATTGTAATTTCAAATTAAGTTTTAAGTCAGCTACATTAAAGACTGTGGAACATTACCTATGTTTTCAATGATGATTTCTTTAGATTGTTCATCTACAATGGATCTTGTCAGAAAATTACCATCAACAAAAACTTCTGCTTCGTACCATCTGACAAGAGTCTTGTATTCATAATGAGGCGGTAACCAGGATATGTAAAGTGTTGTGTTTACAATGTCTAGAAACACGTCAGCTGGTGGTGGGGGTAGCCTAGACTCTGGAAAAACAAATACTTATAAAGTATGTTACTTATATTAAGATAGGAGTGTCCGAAAAGGGCATGATCACAACCTTTTGGAATATTTTATTATTTTTTTCAAAATATCATTTAAAAGACCTATTTTACGTTTCTCATTATAAGAACACACAACTACAAATAACACATTAAACATAATTTGTCCTTATTATGTCTAAAGTGTAATTACTGTTCAATAGTTTATTTTATACAGAATACATTTGCCTCATCTGGGACTACAAAACAGTTTTATTTCACAATTAAACAATACTTAAGCTAAAAAAAGAATCTGATTCTAAAATATCTATTATTTTAATGGTTGAAGTATACAGTCGTTACCTATGCATCAAAAATTGTTGCACATTTCAATTTTGCCCTTTACTTTTCGTGTTTGTATTACCTTCATTCTTGTCGTGGGGCATTTCTATTTTTGCATTTTGGGCTTTAAAATCATGTATGATTATTCTCTTTTTTTTCTTATAATACTGCTAAACTTGCCAAGCATCTGGACGTCTAGAGGTCGCTAAAATGTTGATTTCATAGTAACCGATAGAACCTTCTGTTATTGTAATGATATCAGAAATTATAAAAAAAAGCCTAATATTTTCTAGCATTTCAAAATTATACTTTCGGCTATATATTTATATAACTAAAGGTTAATTACTCAGGTCATTCTCATGTTAATGGTCAGACAAACCTTGAAACACCTGCCTCCAGGCAACTTACTGTTGTGCTATTTCATGATGTCAAATTAACCTGAACAAATCATGATATTTGGTCAAAGGTTCGGTAATTATCTCCCCCTTCTTTTATGTAACAGATTAGTATATAAGGTTGTTGCAGGCCTTATACGCGTCCATCTAGAAAGGGCACACACACACACACACACATCTACACACAGACACAAACATGTAGCAGAGATACACAAAGGAGTACGGAGGCTGGTCATTACATGAGGACAACTTCAGTAATGAACCTGAGGTAATAAATATAGTCTAAAGTATAATTTTGAAATGCAAGAAAATATTTTTTTATTTCATATAATTTTAATATCATTATTATATTGTAATATGTGTAAAGAGAGCTAAAATGTTGATTTCATAGTGACCGATAGAGTTTTCTGAACTGTAATTATGTTGAAGTTACCATCCAGATAGGCGTCAGGGTAAGTGGATACTTCATTCCAAGGCGATTCAAGTGTTTCCTCGGCTGTAACGGCTTCTACTCTTACATCATATCTCTGTCGACGTTCTAAATCTGAAATAAAGTTTAATTGATAATGAATAATTAAACAGGTAACTTCGGAAGGAGTGAATCAGCAATGATACCCCTACCAGTATAAAGAATTATAGAGCAAATAAATAAATAAATAAATAAATAAATCATGAAAGCGCCAATGGTTTATACATAGTATATAGTAAAAATTAAGAAGTGTTAAAAGAAACGAACTGTAACCGGTTATTAAATGGATATAAGTAGGCAGTACTTTGTGCTGTCAGAAAATGTACCATTTAGAAAAATTTTCAGTCCTCTTAAATTTAAAATTTACTTAAATCTAAGGTTTGTTCCCTCATGCAAAGCATTCCTTAGCTGGATTTGGATTTATATAATTTTGGAACTGTAGATTCATTATTTTAACTGTTTGGCCTATGTTTTTTATCTATCAAACATTTCGGTCTTAGTGTCACTGATCAGGAATGAATTTCCGAAATCTACACATCTGGCACATCAAAATTTAACTGGTATTTTATATATATATAACATAGACACTGATGTATTAAGTAAATATATTTTATCCGAATTTTAAACAATAGAATAAAACAATAAACCATGGAATATAAATTTGCGAATAAAAAGCAGGTAATTAGCACCAGTCAAAGCTTAACACAGCCAAATAATGCAATAAATAAAAAGACAGTAATAAGAACCAACTATCTTTAGATCTGAAGATCTTTATTGTCGGTTTGGTATCAGTTCCCTTTACTTATATCGGTAGATGTGCAAGAAACGATTGGAAAAGGCTACCAAGACTAAAGCTGACGAAGTTGCTTAAACTTTTAGAATTGTTTATTTTACATTTCTATACTTTTACATTAGTTTTGATTAATCAAAGATTTTAATGAGATTAAAAAAAGTCTATTCTTTAGTAAATTAATGAATATTTTTAATGTTAATAATAAATGTAAAATGAAAATAACATAGAACTAGATATGATCAAATTTATTCAGGATATATGATTTGGTTTGATCAATGTACCTAGTATGCGATTCCTTTTCTAATGTTGCCTGCCTGGTTACATTTTATTGTTCAATTTTCTTTTAAGGGTTTCAAGTTTACTTTTTAAAGAAATATATTTCCTTATTTAATTCTGAATGTTTTTGTCATCGTTGTTTTTGTGTCATGTTCTTCGTAACATTGTTGACAAGTACGTGCGTGTTTAGTTACATTTATTTATTTTTATTGAAATACCATCCATTGTTTTGTTCTTGACCGAACTATTTCTACAGTTACTCACTATTATTATTTACCATTAAGGAAAGCAATTCTATCCATTTTATCGACACTTAAAGACAAGGCTGTAGAGTTCGTTTTCGTTTTGTATTTAATTCTATACTCTATGATTTCCGGGTAACGAGGTGCCGCCCACTCTATAACTATGACCTACAAAAAAAGTTGCTAAACATGTGGAAAAAACAATAAAAATTTATGTAGTACAACAAGTGCTATTTCTACTAAAATGTGATTGTGGTACATTTATAAAATGAAGTGCTGTCATAGGTATGTGTGTTATATATTTACCAAACAAATAAATGTATACAAAATCGTTGAGTTATACTGGAGCAAGTGGATAATTTTTGTGTAAAGTGAACACTGAATTGTATCAGGTACATTGTATGATATACATTTATGTCCCGAACGTTTTAAATACAACATTATCATATCATAACGTGTTGGTTTTAACTCTAGCTCAACATATGATATATTTTACACAAATAGATAAATAATTATGTATTGTGGTAGGTATAATAGTTATATATATTTATACCGAACTGTTGATAGTTTTGACTGATATGACCCTAGGCGGTTCTAACACCGGCGGAGTTATCACAGTAACTATTTTGCTTTCATCATTGCTGGATATTCCATATTCGTTTTCAGCAATGACCATCACTTCATAGGTAGATGACGGCTCAAGATTGTTTAACAGAAAATGTGATTCTTTGACTCCGGATAACGATATCTTCGGTTCACCATCCTTGTTGTATATTATTTTGTAAGTGACATTTCCGTTGTTATGATTTGGTTCATCATCTGGTGATGACCATGTGAGGTGGACCTTGTAAGGGGACATGGGTTCAGCTGTAAGTTCTGTAACGGGTCCAGGTAGCGGATCTACAAATACGAAACAGAATAAATACCTAATTTAACATACATAGATTATACTAGCGACTTCTTAGAATTTATATTAAATAGGAAATTGGGTTGTATGAACTACCATTTTTACAGGTTACATTTTTTAGTGATGTTTTCAATACAACTTTTTATCATACAAACAAAATGATACTTCCGTGACGGCGTCAAGTAAAAAACACAAACATACCAGTCATGACCAAATCACAACTCCAAAAATACAGAAAAAAATTTAAAAATAAATTAAAAAAAGAAAAATCAAAATAAAAACTGGCAAGTTCAGTTATACACGTAAACTTCCATAAAGGAAGTGAGGCCGGGTACTGCGGAAAGGGTAAACAGCTCCTGTCTAGCTAGCTACACCCGTCACGTGCAAAGTTAATTTTAAGAAAGAATGGAAAGGAACTTTGGAAAGTCAAATATATCTAGTATTATTTGGATACAGTGACTCAATACTTATCAACAATATTGAGGTGACGGCCATTAAAACTTTTTAAGGGCCTTGATTAGCATAGGCTTGTAATACCCTTGGGTCAACAATTTAATTGTTAGCAGATTGCTTTGTTGTAGCGGGAACAAGCTCTACCATGACGTAATAACTGTGAAACATTTACACCATACACAGGAGAAGCAGGTATATTACTGCGAAGAAACGGAAAGTTGACGATAGCACAATATTTGACATCACGTTTGTCGTTTATTGTAGCTTCAGATGTAATCTTTCGTGGGTGTCATAATTGAGGTATACGTCCAAAACAAGAAAAAACATTATTACGTTGTTAAATTTCAGAAAACTCAAACCATGTTGGTGAAATCGATTTGTCTTTTCTCATATAAATCAAAACTTATAATGTTAAATAACTATGTTCATTATATGAATATATATTTTTTTACCTGTTACATATAAATTGACATATCCTTCCGACTTGATCACCCCTTCGATTGCCTTACAATGGTATGTCCCTGCATCATCCTTCGAAACCCATGCTAGTGTGAGCATACTGAGTATTTTGTCATTTTCTCTCCGTGCTGATTCGATTTTAAAGTATAAGTCCCGACTCTGAAGCTGGGAAAAACAAATAAAGTAATGAAAAAGAGAACTTATTTGAATCTGAATGATTTTTCTAAAATAAAGCAATTAAACTGCACAATTATATCCCGCTCTCTATTTTACAGCAATTAATGTAGTTGACAGAAAATTATTTGTATCATTCAGGTTAGTTTTGAAAAAGAAGAACAAAACCTGTACCTTAAGTTACAAAGGAGAAACGAAAAATACAACCAAGAACCAATGTTTTTAAAAAAATTGCAAAAATAATTAGTGAAGTTAGTTTATAGTTATTGTATAAATCTCTGATGTTTATGTGCAATAAAGCCGTTCTTGTTCTGACATTTTAATCAAACACAAATATACCGGTCCAATTCCAAATCACTGGCAAATATCTTTATTAAACAGAGATCAGTTAATTAGAACACAGATATTTTAATTAAAAAAACATGTTTCAATGATAATGCGTCTTAATACTTTCTACTGACAATAACAAACAAACATCGTTGAACACAGCATCTTTTTACGAGTCCTCTTGAAAGCAATTTATTTTTAGTTTATTCTTCCTGTATTTGGGATTTAATAAACTCAGTAGACAGTACCGTCAGACAATGCAGCAAAATTTTCAGCCATCTCAGTTTTTAAAACTTATTCAAAACAATGGCTTGTTCCCTTGTTCAAAGCATTCCTTAGCTGGATTTGGATTCATGATTTTAAAAAAACTTTCGATTTGTCATTTGTAAATATTTGTTTGTCTTATCTTTTTTTGCCACCACTGCGGTAGCTCAGTTGGTAGAGTGCTCGCTCCGTAAGTGGAAGGTCGTGGGTTCGAACCCCGGCCGGGTCTGACCCAAGACTTGAAAGTGAGTAGTGACTGTTCTTTCGCCAAGCACTCAGCATTACGAAATGAAAGTCACGGTTCTTTCGGATGGGAACTTGAAATAAACGAGGTCCTGCGCCATGGCAGGCATGGCACGATAAAGAACCCTGCTGTATAATGCCATCAGCGCAACGCACAGGCAAAATTTTGCCCTTTCGCCTATAGCTGGCGACGTTTCGACATAATTGAAATATTCTTGACTGGAACGTTTACACCATTACTCAACCCAACTCTTATCTTTTTATCTATCAACATTTTCTGTCACTAGTGTCACTGATGAGTTATATATTTTTGCAAATATGGCACCTAAAATTGGTACAAGAATTTCTGTTAAAGATTAACTACTGTTAATATACAATCAATAAATTTAAATGATCAATGAAACCTACAAACCATGATCCGTCCGGAAATGCCTCCCCAGCATTTCCTACTACCCATACAACTATTGTGTCAGAATCAGTGTTAGTAGCCATACATGTTAAAGATGCATTACTTCCAGTAAAAGCATGGACATTTGTAACTCCTTCTATTTGTAATGGATCTGTAATAAATATAATATATTTATGAAATTATTAATATATATAAAACAAACATACCAGTCCTTGTCCATATCACAATCCCAAAAACAAAGTAAAAACTTTGCAAACTAGCAAAATATGTTATATAAGTGAACTTCCATCAAGGAAGTGAGGCCTGGTGCTCCGGAAGGGTAAGCACCTCCTGTATAGCTAGCTACACACGTGCAAGTCAATTTTGAGAATGAAAGGAACAAAGAACTATGGTAAGTCAAATATATCCAGTAAAAATTGAATACAGTGACTACATACATGTAATTATTATTTTTTAAAATCGCTCTGCAAAATAGTAATAATAATAATAATAAATAAAATATTATACAATTTAACATTTTGGTATAAATGTCATGTGATCAGTATAAATGTCAGATTATCAAAGTTTTGCTAGCTAATAAAAACACTTAATCGTTTTAAAATGACCAATTAAATTAAAGTTTTCAATTTTACCACGAGACTGTAAGAAATTTGGTAAACTTTCTGGTTTATAAAACAAATATTGGGATATTTTGCACGCTGCACACGTAACGAATATTCTTCAAAGTTTGCATTAGAAAAAGCAAAAAACCTTGTCTTAAAATTCATTTTATAGAATGGTATCATGAACTTAAAATAAGCGTTCTCAATAAGTAAGTAAATATGATAACAGCTATTAGTGAAGAAATACAAATATCTCTGACAGGTGCCCGGTAATTAAAGTGGTAATGTGTAATTAACTTAGTAAGCATACATACTGAATGTGACGACTGTATCTATCAATGAATTCAATATTTTTCCAGATGAAACAAAGTTTGCTTTTACATAATATAATGTGTCACCAGTCAATCCCTGAATAATGGCTGAATTTCCAGTTATGATCTTGTTCTGTGGCTCAAATTCTTCTCCATCTGTAAAAACAAACATATAAAGGTGTACGTTAAAAACCACACACACACACACACACACACACACACACACACACACAGAGCTTGCGGAAAACTAGAATCCAAGAATGAAGATCATGCTAAACTTAATTTTGGTCAAAAACCCTAATTTTTCTTTATACATAATTTATTTTAAATGTTGATCTGTTTCACAAATGGAAGTACTGTATACCTTTTTCCACGATTATTGACACAATTATATCATCTCTTTGAAGCTCTGACCACGTGACATTAAATCCGCCTTTCATTGGTTCTATTTGAAAAGAGACATCAATTCCAGTTATTTCTTCTATAGGGACGTCTACAGAAAATAAAACAATGGACAAAAAAATGTTAAACAAAAATATCAAATTGATTATAGAAAGAAAAACATGTTACCAAACTACATCCAAACAGCAACAAACAGTGCAACAAAGACAAAAGAAGCCATGAAGGACAAGAAAGGTCAAGGTTCCATCAATTAGTATAAGGGTATACACTGTTCAACATTGGACAAACACTGGAGTTAATGTCAATTGTTGTGTCTATATAACTATCGGATAATACTCTTCCCTAATTCAAACTGTCCATGAACACATACATTTAAAAAAAACAACTAAGCATATTTTACCAGACAACTCTATCCATAACGGGGACTCGGTGGCCAAGTGGTCTAAAGCTCGCGCTTACGGATCACAGCACCTCTCACCGCCTGGGTTCGAATCCCACTCGGGATACATCCTAAGGTGAGAAAGTTTGTCAGTCCGATTGCCGAAGGTCGGTGGTTTTCTCGGGAAACTCCGGTTTCCTGCACCATCCCAGAACTGACCGCCTCAAAATAAGTGAAAGGATCTTTACTGGGGCATAAAACACCATTACTCCACTCCACTCTATTCATAGCATGAAGAGAATATTTCTTAAAATCATTTATATTCAAAATATATTTCATATACATTATTCGTTGTATATGTTTATGTTTGTGGATTTTTATACGCTGATGTTCATGTTAAGTTTTTCTAAAGAAGAGATTGTGATAAATAGTGATATAAAATTCATCGACTAGACGGCAATCTTTAATTCCATCTGGGATAACTAGCTAACATAAACTAACTGTAACAAGCAGTTATTTAGTTCCATCAGTTATCTAAATAAATTAAAAAGAATGATTGATATCCGAGAACTATAACCCATTAGAAATCAAACAGTTTGACTGATGAGGAATGAATTTCCGAAATGTGCACATCTGGCACATCCAAATTTAACTGGTATTTATGTTATATATTCACTACCCCTGAGCGGGTACCGCTGCTGGTGGAGTAAAACTCCCCGAGGGTATCCATAACTCAGTAGGCAGTGCTTTGTGCTATCATAAAATGTACCATTTACCAAAATTTTCAGCCGTCTTAAATTTTGAAATTTATTTAAAACTAAGGTTTGTCCCCTCATGTAAAGCATTCCTTAGCTGGATTTGGATTTATATAATTTTGGAACTTTAAATTCATTGATTTTCAACTATCCGGCTTATGTTTTTATCCATCAAACTTTTCGGTCTTAGTGTCACTAATGAGGAATGTGCACATCTGGCACATCAAAATTCAACTGGTATTTGTGATATATATTTGATATCTCCGGTTTATTTGGTAGGTCGTTTAGTGACCAGCAATATCTACGAGTACTTTCATACAAGCGACTAAACCTACAAGATGAAAAGTACTGTAAACCAAAACGACTTCAATTTTTTCAAAACAAATTTATTAACTAGTGCCGACAAAATAGAAAGTTCTTTGACAATTTAAATATTTTCTTTCAAAATCGAAAAATAAGTATTTTTATATAAGAAATGCGTGTGCGCTTATGGTGATCTTTAGGGCGCTAATACAGTTGGCAGAAACGTCGCGAAAATAAAAATCACAGAACAGTCAAATATACTTGTATCAATCGAACCAGTAAAGCCCCAAGACGGGAAATTTTCTCGCTCGAGATCGACCGGGGTCCCTGTAACCCTATGAGGTTGAACTGGCTAATGTTTAACAATTGAACTGTTTTAAAATTATGTTCATTGTCAATATGAATGCAAAAACTTTGCAAGCACACTGAATGTGATATGTTTGCCTTCCAAAGTTTTTCCATTCATACTGACAATGAACATCAATTTAAAACAGTTCATTTGTTATATTTTCGTTAAATATTTAAAAAAAAAAAATCCATTAATTTTTAGACCAAAAAATTCCCTTTTATAACCTGCATCTTGCACGTCAGGAGGAGTCCAGTAGATGCAACAGCCACGAAGCACGTTCATTTTAGACGAAGAACGTTGTCCACAAATAGAAACACATTTATTTTGTTGACAATCAAATTATTATCATTATATTTCTACTTTTCTCATAAATACATTCTGTTAATCGAGAAAGTACCATTAATTTATCTGTAAACAATATTAGCTTTCAAACCAAAACCCCCTTTTGCTTACCCCGCACCAAAAATAGTGTGGATTAAGAACGTGTGTGTAAACCATCTAACCGGTACACCAATGTGGCCATTAAATTTGATTTGATTTATTTCTTTGATTTTATTTTGTGCATTTTTAACAATTAAACCGTAAAATTTCATAAATGCGGTTTTTAGCCTTGTCTCAAATGCAAACAAGTGTGACGTGGTAGCTATGATTGCTTACCTATAATAAAGTAGTTCCGGGTTTTGTTTTTCATTTTTATGTATTCATACACGGAGTGACAAGGTTTTTGTTATTTATGGTACTTATAAATGCAAAAGCTCTCGAGCTTGGAGAAAAAGTAATTGAAAATATTAAAGCTTATGTCAAATTATTATTTCACATCGAATCTGTAAGATGTATCCGACTGTAAATTTTTTGGTCCAATATAACCGATATCATAGTATTACAGTTCTCAGGAAGGTTTCTCTCTAATTTGGAGGATGTGAAGTCATATATTATCGTGATGTTCAAATCAAGTTACTCTAAGAAAAAAACATAAAACAAGGTTTGATGTTTAAGGTTAGTTTATAATATGTATTATTTCGTTGAAATGTAAATTCGTGTCCACGAAAATAACGAAAAATCGGAAAAAGCAAAAAATAAAGTATTTCACCGTTTCACACTAACGAGATCGAAATCACTTTTTTGTTGTTTTGTTACAATAAATAAATAAATAAATAAATGATAAAAGAGAATAACCGATATTGGCAGATAAGATAGAGGCGTCTTTTTATTGTCGACTAAATTCACTTTTTGTACGTTATAGGTTATATATTTGTGTCATATATATCTTCAATATTATTGGAAATTGCATTGGTTACACATTTCTTCCAGAACGGTAATAAACCTTTATTAATATTTAAATTGGAACTTCTTTTTTACTCAATGATAAGAGCAGAAGTATTACTCCATAAACGTTTTTATTCAATTTAACAAAATAATAGACCCCTGAAAAATCTTTTTTCTTCATTATGGATGTAGAACACCCTTGTGAATAATAAAAATAAAAAAAATAAATGATAAAGTTTCGTATGAGCCGTCATTTATATCAATTATAACAGGAGCTATTTATATCAATTATTGCCTTAGTTTCGTATAAGTCGTAGGAAGATTACGACAATCGTAAATCGGTTTTCATCAGAACGATAACTTACGTCAATTTATGAAATACTGAAAGTGAATTCGGGCGTTATTCGACTGTTTTTTGTCAGTTGGCCAAATACGCCGATATTTTGTCAGAGATATTATTCGTGGACTGTAAGCCACTGTCAGAAATTCAATATAGTAATATATCTGTCTATCAAACTGTTACATTTTAATCAAAATCTGTAATCCAAAGCCTGGAACTGTACCAAAAAATCATTATAATGGCGATTTTATTTATAGATTTCTTCAGAGAAACGAAAAAACACATCAAGAATTTGTAAACTTAAAGCCTGACTTACATGTTTGTTTACACTACAAAAATGTAATGGATAAGTATACCATTTGTAAAATTTTCAAATTCCACAGTAAAGGCAGAAGCTACAAGAACACGTAGTGCAAGTGCTACATAATTGTGGAGAGGCGTGAAAAATGATAAAACTGTTACGTTACTTTTTAGGTAACTGACAGTAATTCTTATTCTGTTCCGTGGCGTTACGTAACTTTTTAGGTAATCAACAGTTGTTTTATACTGTATTGTGATGTTACGTACTTTTTAAGGTACCCGGCGGTGATTCTAATACTGTTTCGTGGCGTTAGGTGACTTTTAAGGTAACCGACGGTAGTTCTAATACTGTTTCGTGGCGTTAGGTGACTTTTAAGGTAACCGACGGTAGTTCTAATACTGTTTCGCGACGTTACGTAATTTTTCAGGCAACCAACAGTTGTTTTATACTGTATTGTGATGTTACGTACTTTTTAAGGTACCCGGCGATGATTCTTATACTGTTTCGTGGCGTTAGGTGACTTTTTAGGTATCCGACGGTAGTTCTAATACTGTTTCGTGACGTTAGGTGACTTTTAAGGTAACCGACAGTTGTTCTAATACTGTTTCGTGACGTAAGGTGAGTTTTTAGGTAACCGACAGTTGTTCTAATACTGTTTCGTGACGTTAGGTAACTTTTTAGGTAACCGACGGTAGTTCTGATATTGTTTCTTGACTTTAGGTGACTTTTAAGGGACCCGACGGTAGTTCTAATAGTGTTTCGTGACGTTAGGTGACTTTTAAGGTAACCGGCGGTAGTTCTGATAATGTTTCGTGACGTTAGGTGACTTTAAAGATAACCAACGAATACATTTCTTTAAGTTATATAGGGGACCATTGAGATTTCGGAGGTGACATTCAGACCCTAACGCTATAGCAACCAAGGCCGCAACACGGAGTGAACGAGGTAACTGTTGGTCATAATAAGACAGTCTGATATTCAATGGATACTTTCAGAAACGGTGTTTTGTGACGATGTTAGTGTTATATCCACTATGGTATTTATAATGATAAAGAGTTATGCTGTTTATATTATAACCCCCCTCCCCGCATCCCTACCAGATAAAACCGCGCTAGTACGCATCACAGTGCTTTCACTTCCTTGGTTCGAATTCTACTCATTGCAGATCCTTGTGAAAATTGTTTGACATTTCGCTTGCCTATGATCCGTAATTTTTTCTTTGGATACTCCGGTTTAATAAGCTATCCTTGAATAAAACCCGCCAGCGTACCACGTGATCAGTACATCTTAACGTTTGTGTGGATGAAATGGATAACGTTTCCCGAAAACCCTGTTATTACAGGAAAATGCCACTTTATCCGATTCTATTGTTCCGCTCAAGCGCTATGAGGTACAACGTGATGCTCTTGAGAATCCCATTGACCGCCTCAATCTCATACCCTTGCTGGGGTGTAAAATGTCCTTTCTCTAATCCTACCGGAGATTTACATGATGAAACAGAGTCCAGTGATTTACTAATGTTATTTACAAATCAGGTTAGTTTACAGTATTACATTTATTCGTAATTTGTAACCATCAAATTTATCTCGAGTTCAAATCTATGCAACTTTATATCATTTAATTAAAGTACTACCTGTTGTGGTTAGAAATTCGGAAGTGACATCATACAGAGTCGTTGTTGGTGATGACGTAGTGGTTTTATCTTTGGTACGTTTGTTTCGTCTGGTCTGAGCTATTCTCCATTTTGTGAACGGTCCGGTTCCATCATTGGTTTTCGCGGCTATTCTTATCTTATAAAATTCTCCTCTTATTAAATCTTAAAATAAAAAAGAGTTATTAATAATAAATACACAAACAAATAAATAAAGGTATTCTACAAAATAATGTTTGTTTGAACTAATTTTTCTTGTTGTTTTGTGATGTACAATGTTTTTGTATTGAGATGAATCCTTTCAGCCGTACATAGAAATGTTTAAAGATAGCAGAACCGTGACGTTCTACTCAGATGTATCACGTGATCAACTACCTTTAGACATTAAAAAAATCCGCATCAACAAAGTATGAAATACTGTTTAAGTAGATAGCTGTTTTTACTTATCCTAAAAGTGGCTTATTTTCAAGCTATCGTTACAGTAACACCTGCACGAAAGTCAGGTCCCCGGTCGTATTACTGTGTTTATGAGGGGTTACCCACAGTCATGTGACGTCATAGTGAACTAATAATTACAAACTTAATTTCTGTAGGAATGAATTGCGAGATTTCATATTTATGGAGCTAACCCTTAATTGTTGTCTTACCTGTAATCATATATTGTCTTACCTGTAATTATATATTGTCTTACCTGTAATTATATATTTCTTACCTGTAATTATATATTGTCTCACCTGTAATTATATATTGTCTTACCTGTAATCAAATATTGTCTTACCTGTAATTATATATAGTCTTACCTGTAATTATATATTTCTTACCTGTAATTATATATTGCCTTACCTGTAATTATATATTGCCTTACCATATTGTCTTACCTGTAATTATATATTGTCTTACCTGTAATTATATATTGTCTAACCTGTAATTAAATACTGTCTTACCTGTAATTATATATTGTCTTACCTGTAATTATACATTGCCTTACCTGTAATTATATATTGTCTTACCTGTAATTATATATTGCCTTACCTGTAATTATATATTGTCTTACGTGTAATTAAATACTGTCTTACCTGTAATTAAATACTGTCTTACCTGTAATTATATATTGTCTTACCTGTAATTATATATTGTCTTACGTGTAGTTATATATTATCTTACCTGTAATTATATATTGTTCTACCTGTAATTATATATTGTCTTACCTGTACTTATATTTTGTCTTACCTGTAATTATATATTGTTTTACCTGTAATTATATATTGTCTTACCTGTTATTATATATGTCTTACCTGTAATTATATACTGTCTTACCTGTAAATATATATTGTCTTACCTTACCTGTAATTATATATTGTCTTACCTGTAATTATATACTGTCTTACCTGTAATTATATATTGTCTTACCTGTAATTATATATTGTCTTACCTGTACTTATATTTTGTCTAACCTGTAATTATAAATTGTCTTACCTGTAATTATATATTGTCTTACCTGTAATTATATACTGTCTTACCTGTAATTATATATTGTCTTACCTGCAATTATATATTGTCTTACCTGTTCTTATATTTTGTCTAACCTGTAATTATATATTGTCTTACTTGTAATTATATATTGTCTTACCTGTAATTATATATTGTCTTACCTGTACTTATATACTGTCTTACCTGTACTTACATACTGTCTTACCTGTAATTATATATTGTCTTACCTGTAATTATATACCGTCTTACCTGTAATTATATATTGTCTTACCTGTAATTATATATTGTCTTACCTGTAATTATATATTGTCTTACCTGTACTTATATACTGTCTTACCTGTAATTATATTTTGTCTAACCTGTAATTATATATTGTCTTACTTGTAATTATATATTGTCTAACCTGTAATTAAATACTGTCTTACCTGTAATTATATATTGTCTTACCTGTACTTATATACTGTCTTACCTGTAATTATATATATTGTCTTACCTATAATTATATATTGTCTTTCCTGTAATTATATATTGTCTTACCTGTACTTATATACTGTCTTACCTGTAATTATACATTTCTTACCTGTAATTATATATTGTCTTACCTGTACTTATATACTGTCTTACCTGTAATTATACATTTCTTACCTGTAATTATATATTGTCTTACCTGTAATTATATATTGTCTTACCTGTAATTATATACTCTTTCCTCCTGGAGTGAGTTGTTACAGAACACAGATCTCCACGTCGGACACTTTTACGTCGGTACTGTATCTTATAACTAGTTATAACTCTGTTCTTCTTTTTTGGTAGTCCCCATCTAATTCTTAGTTTCTAAAAAAAGTTATTGTAGTACAATACCGATTGATATGTACGTTATTAAATACCATATTGATAAATACTGACTTCATTATAGTACATCGTCGTTATTAAAGCGCAATATTAATAGATACTGACGTCATTATAGTTCAATACCATTAGATATCTGCGTTCTTATAGCACAAAATTAATAGATACTGACGTCATTATAGTACAATATCATTAGATATCTGCGTTCTTATAGCACAATATTGATAGATACTGACGTCATTATAGTACAATACCGTTCGATATCTGCGTTCTTATAGCACAATATTGATAGATACTGACGTCATTATAGTACAATACCGATGGATATCGGCGATGTTATAGCACAATATTAATAGATACTGACGTCATTATAGTACAATACCGATGGATATTGGCATTCTTATAGCACAATATTGATAGATACTGACGTCACTGTAGTACAATACCGATGGATATCGGCGTTCTTATAGCACAATATTGATAGATACTGACGTCACTGTAGTACAATACCGATGGATATCGGCGTTGTTATAGCACAATATTGATAGATATTGACGTCATTACAGTACAATACCGATAGATATATGCGTTCTTATAGCACAATATTGATAGATACTGACGTCATTATAGCACAATACCGATGGATATCGGCATTCTTATAGCACAATATTGATAGATACTGACGTCATTATAGTACAATACCGATGGATATCGGCGTTCTTAAAGCACAATATTGATAGATACTGACGTCATTATAGTACAATACCGATGGATATTGGCGTTCTTATAGCACAATATTGATAGATACTGACGTCACTGTAGTACAATACCGATGGATATCGGCGTTCTTATAGCACAATATTGATAGATACTGACGTCATTAAAGAACAATACCGATGGATCTCGGCGTTTTTATAGCACAATATACTGACGTCGTTATAGGATAATAACGAGAGATATCAAAGTGATATTAGCTGATGATATTTTTATTAACATAAGGTTTTTTTTAATTGTGGGTTTTTAAAATACCACTTGATACATTAAAGATGCTTGAATGTGTTATTAATTTGGCATACTTACCGTGGTCCCTATTGTATCTATGGTAACATTGGTTGGAGGTGACATGATAAACCGATGGGGCGTGATAAAGCTTATTTTACTAGCGTTCGACATCCTTCTGTTTCCAATGGCAACAACGGATACGTCATATGTCTTCCCAGGATTCATTGATGTAACCAGATAAGAGCGATCCGGCATGTCGACTGTGTTGACAGAAGAATTACCTCGTTCTCGCCACGTTAGGCGATATCCAATGACTTCTTCAAAGCCTAATTTTGGTTTCTTCCATTTTATTTTTATATGACCTGGCGATATGTGACGTATTCTTAGAAACCTTGGTGCAGAAAGTTCGTCAATAGCATCTAGAATGAAATCAAATGAAGTAGAGTTTACTTGGCAGCAAAGATTTCCGTGCATAAAAACTGGACAGCTTGATACATCGATAAAGCAGAATTCAATTGTATATCGTTCAGTGGTATGTGCAGAGCGGTTTGTGCTCGTTGGTATGTGCCGAATAGAAGTACCGAGTGGTATGGTGCTCAGTGGTATGTGCCGAGTGGCATGTGCTCAGTGTTAAGTACCGTGTGGTATGTGCCGAGTGCTTAGTACTGAGTGGTATGTGCTCAGTAGTAAGTACCAAGTGGTATCTGCTCAAGTGTTATGTGCTCAGTGGTAAGTACAGAATGGAAAGGTGCTCAGTGGTATAACGCTGAGTGGTATGGCGCTGAGTGATATGGCGCTCAATAGTATTTGCTCAGTGGTATGACACTCAGTGGTATGTGCCGAGAGGTATGGCACTCAGTGGCATGTGTCAAATAGTATGGCACTCAGTAGTATGTGCCGAGTGGCATTTGCCAAGTAGTTTGTACCGAGTGGTATGTGTTCAGTGGTATATGCCGAGAAGTAGGACGCTAATTGGTATGTGCCAATTATTATGGCGCTAAGTGGTATGTGCTCCGTAATATGTGCCGAGCGGTATGTGCTCAGTGGTATAGTGCTCAATGGTATAACGCTCAGTGGTATAGTGCTCAATGGTATAACGCTCAGTGGTATGTGCTCAGTGGTATAACGCTCAGTGGTATGTGCTCTGTGGTATAGTGCTCAATGGTATAACGCTCAGTGGTATGTGCTCAGTGGTATAGTGCTCAATGGTATAACGCTCGGTGGTATGTGCTCAGTGGTATAACGCTCAGTGGTATATGCTCAGTGGTATAGTGCTCAATGGTATAACGCTCAGTGGTATGTGCTCAGTGGTATAACGCTCAGTGGTATAGTGCTCAATGGTATAACGCTCAGTGGTATATGCTCAGTGGTATGTGCCGAGAGGTATGGCACTCAGTAGTATGTGTCGAGTGGCATTTGCCATGTAGTTTGTACCGAGTGGTATGTGTTCAGTGGTATGTGCCGAGTAGTATGACGCTAATTGGTATGTGCCAATTATTATGGCGCTAATTGGTATGTGCTCCGTAATATGTGCCGAGCGGTATGTGCTTAGTGGTAAGGTGCTCATTGGTATGTGCCGATTAATGTGGCGTTCAGTGGTAAGGTCCGAGTCCTATTGCGCTCAGTGGTATTACTCGGTGGTATGTGCCAAGTGGTATGGCGCTCAGTGGTATTAATCAGTGGTATGTGCCGAGTTGTATGTGCTCAGTGGTATGTACCGAATGATGCCGAGTGGTGCTTAGTGGTATTGTGCTGAGTGGCATAGTGCTCAGTGGTATAACGCTGAGTGGTATATGTCAATGGTATGTGCCGAGTGACATGGTGCTCAGTGGAATGAAGTTCGGTGGCATGTGCTCATTGGTATGTGCCGAGTGGTATGTGCTCAGTGGTATGTACAAAAATTAACTCATTAAATGTAGTCAAGGGTTAGAAAATACGCTTACCGGAAGTTTTGTTATAAGCGGAAGTTGACCAGGTGCTTGACCTTCGACCTTTGTGAAACTTTACTGAAAATCCGTATGTAGTATTTGGAGTCGTGTTTGTCACAACCGTTTCCGTTGTAAGAGTCTCTTTGTAAAAGTAATCAGAAAATTCGGGTCTATATCTGAGTGTATAAAATGTTGTATTCCGATCATTATCTCGCAGATGGCGCTGCCAGGTCACGTGGAATGTGTTTGATGATGTCACTTGGGCTCTAAGTCCAACTGGCGGGTCCAATAACCTGACAACTGAAACTAAAAATAAAATAAAATGACAGTCATATGTCCCGAGACATTTTAGAGAAAAAAAAACGAAAGTTGAGCTTTATTATTCCGAGTTAGTCACAAACTGCTGATACAAAATCTCCATGGCGTTTGCCTATAAGTGACGTCATACCATTTTAAATTGACAACATAAATATATTTTACTAGCAGGTTCGAACTTAAGATTCCCGATTATGTCCAGCATTACAATACAACATATGTTTGTCCGGATTCCCTGTCCAGGGCCTCTTCCATCACTCAACAGGAGCCAGCTTGATGCTGGCGGAATGTAATTAGAACTTGGACTGTTTAGTCTATGTGTAGTAACAATTAATGGTCCATATCAAAACGTCGTCATTTATATCATCAAATCTGTATTTAAAAAAACAAAGAAAACGAAAAATTATTCATTCCAAACTTACCGAGTTCTATGGAAATCAAATAAATCTGTAGCCATGGCAACATATTGTGAGTGTTAACTAAGTGTTTTTATAGTAAAACATTTGAGTCATATTTCACCTCTTTAAGAAGAGCGTTTGGTCTTTAACCCAACCTCCTTTTCCTTGGGGACCCAAATGGGAGAAATCGTGAACAAAATGGAAAGGAAACTTTTTTAAATAATTAATTTATGATGAATGACAAATGGTGTATATATATGATCATAGCAACAGTCAAATTGTTTATTGTCTTCTGTGAGAAAGTTTTGATGATGTATTTCGTGCTAAATAAAACCATTTTAAATAATTTAGAATGTCTGTTTCGTGTGAAGCATTATGTAATAATGTCACTTGTAATAATAATAATAATTAATAATAATAATAATATTATTATTATAATAATAATAATAGTAATAATAATGAAAATAAAAATTAGAAAAATTAGAATAAATTAACAATACTAAATTAACAACAATAAATAAAAAATAAATAAATAAATAAATAATTAAGCCAGTTAATAGGTAGAGGATGGATAAATAAATAAATACTAGTAAATAACGGATATATAGATTGATGGTTAGATGGATAAATAAATAATTAATAAATAAATTAACAAATGCAGAATAAAGCAATTTATAAATGATACATTAAGTGGTAGATAGCTTAGTTGTAGTTGTTTACATCACTTTAGTATAAGGGGCCTCGGTGTCCTGGTGGTCTAAAGCGAGCGCCTCCTACCGACAAGATTCAAATCTCAATCGGGTAGATCGATCCTAGTGTGAGAAAGTTTGTCAGTTCGCTTGACAAAGGTAGGTGGTTTTCTACCGGCGTTCCTGTTTGCCTCACTGTTCCGGAACTGATAGCCTAGGTATAAAAAGACTGACCGGGCGTTTAAACACTTGTTCCGGAATCCCTCATTGTACCATTTGTAATCTTTTCTGTATATGCAATTTATTTATTCAACAAAATACTGTTTAAAAAAAAAAAAAAAAAAAAAAAAAAAAAAAAAAAAAAAAAAAAAAAAAAAACCCTTTAATACAGCCTAATCCAACAAATCTGTATACAACTTGATTGGAAGATAGATCAGAAATTTACGTAAATCTAAACATTGATGTTTCAGAACTAAAACAGCCAATCGTATTTTTATAAAAAACAGAGCCACCCCTCCACCTTCCCCACACAAACAGCGCATTAATGCATCGTCAACCCTTTGTCCTAACTTGTGATGCATCGATATAAGTTCAATATCAATAGTTATGACGTAAAAATCCATTCTAGAGAACAAGGATTACCGCTGATAAATACGCGGGGTCTTGAAGAGGGAGCGGTCTTAAGTACAAGCACACTGACTACAGCCGCCTATATACAAGACTTGGTACGAACCCCGTGAGCGGCGTGTCCAAAAGCCATAAAAATTGTCAGTTTAATTGTAGAAGGTCAAAGGTCATTGCTTTATCTAAAGAATTCTAGTATCCTTTATCATTGCAGAAATCATTCTCTTGACAAAAACAATATAATTTAGCCTTGGACATAAACCACTATTCCATTCCGTCATGGTAACAGGAATCAATCATCCAATCTTTGTACGAGTTGCTATATAAACATTGTCCATCCTCGGTAAAGTTAACATTCAACACGAAAAAACAAAACTTAAATAAGAAATAAAATAACTTCTTATATAACATGTACATAAGTACACAGATAACTATGACGTCACAATCGAACTGGATCAATTCTTTCAAGCTTTAGAAAAAGATTTTCATTTTTAGTAGAGTGTAGATTGAGAATCGACCCATCACGATATACACAATAACATATATAGATCGTCCGTGTACTGTGTAAATTTATCAAAAGGAATAAATTGATTTTTATTCACTGAGCTCGGCTATAACTTGGTGATAAACCGATCAAAAGAGCTTTGGAGGGGAGCGACTTAAACAACGGAAGATGTGTGTATAAAAGGTGGAATATCCCAAGTAGGAAAAGTTAGGAACAGGAAGGAACGCCAGGGTCGACAGGAAGGAACACTAACGGGAACAGTATCATCGCGTGATATAAGTAACAAAAAACTTGTAAAAGAAAGGAAGTGTTTTATCTGGAAGTGTAAAGATCGGTTTAATGTGGAACAGATGTGTTTATGGTTTTAACACGTAAATAGAATTGTTTAATACTAAAAGAAATAACAAAAAGACGCATTTTTATGGCGAACAGTAACGTGTGATATAAAATTTTGATCAAAACTCAGAATTGTACTAAAATCAGTTTTGTGAAAAGTAAGGTGTAACAATTACCAGGAGGTATACAATTAGCGCAAGATACAGGTGTGTTATCCAGAGGGTAAACATCAGCAGACAAAACAACATACAGGTGTGTTATCCAGAGGGTAAACATCAGCAGACAAAACAAGATACAGGTGTGTTATCCAGAGGGTAAACATCAGCAGACAAAACAAGATACAGGTGTGTTATCCAGAGGGTAAACATTAGCAGACAAAACAAGATACAGGTGTGTTATCCAGAGGGTAAACATCAGCAGACGAAACAAGATACAGGTGTGTTATCCAGAGGGTAAACATCAGCAGAGGAAACAAGATACAGGTGTGTTATCCAGAGGGTAAACATCAGCAGACAAAACAAGATACAGGTGTGTTATCCAGAGGGTAAACATCAGCAGACGAAACAAGATACAGGTGTGTTATCCAGAGGGTAAACATCAGCAGACAAAACAAGATACAGGTGTGTTATCCAGGGGGTAAACATCAGCAGACAAAACAAGATACAGGTGTGTTATCCAGAGGGTAAACATCAGCAGACAAAACAAGATACAGGTGTGTTATCCAGAGGGTAAACATCAGCAGAGGAAACAAGATACAGGTGTGTTATCCAGAGGGTAAACATCAGCAGACAAAACAAGATACAGGTGTGTTATCCAGAGGGTAAACATCAGCAGACAAAACAAGATACAGTTGTGTTATCCAGAGGGTAAACATCAGCAGACAAAACAAGATACAGGTGTGTTATCCAGAGGGTAAACATTAGCAGACAAAACAAGATACAGGTGTGTTATCCAGAGGGTAAACATTAGCAGACAAAACAAGATACAGGTGTGTTATCCAGAGGGTAAACATCAGCAGACGAAACAAGATACAGGTGTGTTATCCAGAGGGTAAACATCAGCAGACAAAACAAGATACAGGTGTGTTATCCAGAGGGTAAACATCAGCAGACGAAACAAGATACAGGTGTGTTATCCAGAGGGTAAACATCAGCAGACAAAACAAGATACAGGTGTGTTATCCAGAGGGTAAACATCAGCAGACGAAACAAGATACAGGTGTGTTATCCAGAGGGTAAACATCAGCAGACGAAACAAGATACAGGTGTGTTATCCAGAGGGTAAACATCAGCAGACAAAACAAGATACAGGTGTGTTATCTAGAGGGTAAACATCAGCAGACGAAACAAGATACAGGTGTGTTATCCAGAGGGTAAACATCAGCAGACGAAACAAGATACAGGTGTGTTATCCAGAGGGTAAACATCAGCAGACGAAACATGTGCTTTGTCAGGAATATGATACAATTAACAAACAGAACAAGTGTGTGATCAGGGAGGTGAAACAGTTAACACAGAGAACAGGTACGTTATCAGGGAGATGAAACAGTTAACACAGAGAACAGGTACGTTATCAGGGAGATGAAACAGTTAACACAGGGAACAGGAACGTTATCAGGTAGGTGAAAAGTTAACACAGGGAACAGGTACATTATCAGGGAGGTGAAACAGTTAACACAGAGAACAGGTACGTTATCAGGGAGATGAAACAGTTAACACAGGGAACAGGAACGTTATCAGGTAGGTGAAAAGTTAACAAAGGGAACATGTACGTTATCAGGTAGGTGAAACAGTTAACACAGAGAACAGGTACGTTATTAGGGAGGTGAAACAGTTAACACGGAGAACAGGTACGTTATTAGGGAGGTGAAACAGTTAACACGGAGAACAGGTACGTTATAAGGGAGGTGAAACAGTTAACACAGAGAACAGGTACGTTATCAGGGAGATAAAACAGTTAACACAGGGAACAGGTACGTTATCAGGTAGGTGAAACAGTTAACACAGGGAATAGGAACGTTATCAGGTAGGTGAAACAGTTAACACAGGGAACATGTACGTTATCAGGTAGGTAAAACAGTTAACAGGGAACAGGAACGTTTTCAGGTAGGTGAAAAGTTTACACAGGGAACATGTACGTTATCAGGTAGGTGAAACAGTTAACAACTGGAAACAGGTACATTATCGGGGGGTTAAACAGTTAACAACAGGAAACAGGAACATTATAGAGGGGTTAAACAGTTAACACAGGTAAAAGGTGAGTTATCAGGGAGGCGAAACAGTTAACTCAGGGAACAAGTACATAAACAGGAAGGTTAAACAGTTAACACAAGGAACAGGTACTTTATCAGGTAGGTGAAACAGTTAACACAGGGGAACAAGTGAGTTATCAGGGAGGCAAAACAGTTTACACAGGGAACAGGTACGTTATCAGGAAGGTAAAACAGTTAACACAGGGAACAGGAACGTTATCAGGTAGGTGAAACAGTTAACACAGGGGAACAAGTGAGTAATCAAGTAGGTAAAACAGTTTACACAGGGAACAGGTACGTTATCAGGAAGGTGAAACAGTAAACACAGGGAACAAGTGAGTAATCAAGGAAGTGAAACAGTTAACACAGGGAACAGGTACGTTATCAGGTAGGTAAAACAGTTAACACAGGGAACAGGAACGTTATCAGGTAGGTGAAAAGTTAACACAGGGAACAGGTACATTATCAGGGAGGTGAAACAGTTAACACAGAGAACAGGTACGTTATCAGGGAGATGAAACAGTTAACACAGGGAACAGGAACGTTATCAGGTAGGTTAAAAGTTAACACAGGGAACAAGTGAGTAATCAAGGAGGTGAAACAGTTAACACAGGGAACAGGTACGTTATCAGGTAGGTGAAACAGTTAACACAGGGGAACAAGTGAGTAATCAAGTAGGTAAAACAGTTTACACAGGGAACAGGTACGTTATCAGGAAGGTGAAACAGTAAACACAGGGAACAAGTGAGTAATCAAGGAGGTGAAACAGTTAACACAGGGAACAGGTACGTTATTAGGGAGGTGAAACAGTTAACACGGAGAACAGGTACGTTATTAGGGAGGTGAAACAGTTAACACGGAGAACAGGTACGTTATTAGGGAGGTGAAACAGTTAACACGGAGAACAGGTACGTTATAAGGGAGGTGAAACAGTTAACACAGAGAACAGGTACGTTATCAGGGAGATAAAACAGTTAACACAGGGAACAGGTACGTTATCAGGTAGGTGAAACAGTTAACACAGGGAATAGGAACGTTATCAGGTAGGTGAAACAGTTAACACAGGGAACATGTACGTTATCAGGTAGGTAAAACAGTTAACAGGGAACAGGAACGTTTTCAGGTAGGTGAAAAGTTTACACAGGGAACATGTACGTTATCAGGTAGGTGAAACAGTTAACAACTGGAAACAGGTACATTATCGGGGGGTTAAACAGTTAACAACAGGAAACAGGAACATTATAGAGGGGTTAAACAGTTAACACAGGTAAAAGGTGAGTTATCAGGGAGGCGAAACAGTTAACTCAGGGAACAAGTACATAAACAGGAAGGTTAAACAGTTAACACAAGGAACAGGTACTTTATCAGGTAGGTGAAACAGTTAACACAGGGGAACAAGTGAGTTATCAGGGAGGCAAAACAGTTTACACAGGGAACAGGTACGTTATCAGGAAGGTAAAACAGTTAACACAGGGAACAGGAACGTTATCAGGTAGGTGAAACAGTTAACACAGGGGAACAAGTGAGTAATCAAGTAGGTAAAACAGTTTACACAGGGAACAGGTACGTTATCAGGAAGGTGAAACAGTAAACACAGGGAACAAGTGAGTAATCAAGGAGGTGAAACAGTTAACACAGGGAACAGGTACGTTATCAGGTAGGTAAAACAGTTAACACAGGGAACAGGAACGTTATCAGGTAGGTGAAAAGTTAACACAGGGAACAGGTACATTATCAGGGAGGTGAAACAGTTAACACAGAGAACAGGTACGTTATCAGGGAGATGAAACAGTTAACACAGGGAACAGGAACGTTATCAGGTAGGTTAAAAGTTAACACAGGGAACAAGTGAGTAATCAAGGAGGTGAAACAGTTAACACAGGGAACAGGTACGTTATCAGGTAGGTGAAACAGTTAACACAGGGGAACAAGTGAGTAATCAAGTAGGTAAAACAGTTTACACAGGGAACAGGTACGTTATCAGGAAGGTGAAACAGTAAACACAGGGAACAAGTGAGTAATCAAGGAGGTGAAACAGTTAACACAGGGAACAGGTACGTTATCAGGTAGGTAAAACAGTTAACACAGGGAACAGGAACGTTATCAGGTAGGTGAAAAGTTAACACAGGGAACAGGTACATTATCAGGGAGGTGAAACAGTTAACACAGAGAACAGGTACGTTATCAGGGAGATGAAACAGTTAACACAGGGAACAGGAACGTTATCAGGTAGGTTAAAAGTTAACACAGGGAACATGTACGTTATCAGGTAGGTGAAACAGTTAACACAGAGAACAGGTACGTTATTAGGGAGGTGAAACAGTTAACACGGAGAACAGGTACGTTATTAGGGAGGTGAAACAGTTAACACGGAGAACAGGTACGTTATTAGGGAAGTGAAACAGTTAACAGAAAGAACAGGTACGTTATCAGGGAGATTAAACAGTTAACACAGGGAACAGGTACGTTATCAGGTAGGTGAAACAGTTAACACAGGGAACAGGAACGTTTTCAGGTAGGTGAAAAGTTTACACAGGGAACATGTACGTTATCAGGTAGGTGAAACAGTTAACATTTGGAAACAGGTACATTATCGGGGGGTTAAACAGTTAACAACAGGAAACAGGAACATTATAGAGGGGTTAAACAGTTAACACAGGTAAAAGGTGAGTTATCAGGGAGGCGAAACAGTTAACTCAGGGAACAAGTACATAAACAGGAAGGTTAAACAGTTAACACAGGGAACAGGTACGTTATCAGGTAGGTGAAACAGTTAACACAGGGGAACAAGTGAGTTATCAGGGAGGCGAAACAGTTTACACAGGGAACAGGTACGTTATCAGGAAGGTGAAACAGTAAACACAGGGAACAAGTGAGTAATCAAGGAGGTGAAACAGTTAACACAGGGAACAGGTACGTTATCAGGTAGGTGAAACAGTTAACACAGGGGAACAAGTGAGTAATCAAGTAGGTAAAACAGTTTACACAGGGAACAGGTACGTTATCAGGAAGGTGAAACAGTAAACAACACAGGGAACAAGTGAGTAATCAAGGGGTGAAACAGTTACCACAGGGAACAGGTACGTTATCAGGTAGGTGAAACAGTTAACACAGGGGAACAAGTGAGTAATCAAGTAGGTAAAACAGTTTACACAGGGAACAGGTACGTTATAAGGAAGGTGAAACAGTTAACACAGGGAACAAGTGAGTAATCAAGGAGGTTAACCGGTTAACACAGGGAACAGGAAAGTTGTCAGGAAGGTGAAACAGTAAACAGAGGGAACAAGTGCGTAATCAAGGAGGTTAAACAGTTTACACAGGGAACAGGTACGTTATCAGGAAGGTGAAACAGTTAACACAGGGGAACAAGTGAGTAATCAAGGAGGTAAAACAGTTTACACAGGGAACAGATACGTTATCAGGGAGGTGAAAAGTTAACACAGGAAATAAGTACATTAACAGGAAGGTGAAACAGTTAACACAGGGAACAGGTACGTTATCAGGTAGGTGAAACAGTTAACACAGGGGAACAAGTGAGTTATCAGGGAGGCGAAACAGTTAACACAGGGAACAGGTACGTTATCAGGTAGGTGAAACAGTTAACACAGGGTAACAAGTGAGTAATTAAGTAGGTAAAACAGTTTACACAGGGAACAGGTACGTTATCAGGAAGGTGAAACAGTTAACACAGGAAACAAGTGAGTAATCAAGGAGGTTAACCGGTTAACACAGGGAACAGGAACGTTGTCAGGAAGGTGAAACAGTTAACACAGGGAACAAGTGCGTAATCATGGAGGTTAAACTGTTAACACAGGAAACAGGAACGTTATCAGGAAGGTGAAACAGTTAACAGAGGGAACATGTGCGTTATCAGGGAGGTGAAACGGTTAAAACAGGGAGCATGTACATTATCTGGGAGGTGAAACAGTTAACACAGGAAACAGGTGCGTTATCAAGAAGGTGAAACAGTAAACACAGGGAACGGGTGCGTTATCAGGGAGGTGAAGCAGCTTAAACAGGGAACAGGTACATTATCAGGGAGGTGAAACAGTTAAAACACGGAACAGGTACGTTATTAGGGAGGTGAAACAGTTAAAACAGGGAACATGCACGTTATCAGGGAGGTGAAACAGTTAACACAGGAAACAGGTGCGGTATCAGGGAGGTGAAACCGTTAACACAGGGAACAGGTACGTTACAGGGAAGTAAAACAGTTTACAAAAGGAACAGGTGCGTTATTAGGGAGGTGAAACAGTTAAAACATGGAACACGCCCTCCAAGATGACACCCGGGCCTGCAGACTGACACGCCCTCCAAGATAAAACCCGAGCCTGCAGACTACACACCCTCCAAGATGACATCCGGTCATGCGGACTGACACGCCCTTCAAGATGAAATCCGGTCCTGCTACTCACCTATCCACAGAACAGGCGATATTAAGTTTTGCGATTTGTTTGCTACAGACTTTAATGAAATCTTTGGATATTTAATCAATTTTCAGTCAGTTGTTGACCAAGTGATTTACTACGTGGTTGGTAGTCAGTTCTGACATTTCAATATCACAATATGAAAATAAACACAAGTTTATTTATTTTTACTCTTATTATTTTTGGAAAGTTTACATTGATATAAAAAAAAACAAGTTATTTTTCCAGGATGTTATTTGGTTATTCTTCCAGGATTTTATTTGGTTAAAAAGATCGATTTTCATTTTGTTGCGTTAAAGATTTTTCTGCTCTTTTCGGCAAGATAAATTTAATTAGTATAAAGGAATATGATTTATACACATGATATATTCATGCGTGTTAATTCTCACTCGAGTTAGTTTTCAGGTTGGCAAAACATATAGGGTTTGTCAGCTACTTGGCTCCGGACCTCTCATAACATAGACGATAGGGTTTGTCAGCTACTTGGCTCCGGACCTCTCATAACATAGACGATAGGGTTTGTCAGCTACTTGGCTCCGGACCTCTCATAACATAGACGATAGGGTTTGTCAGCTATTTGGCTCCGGACCTCTCATAACATACACGAGTTCTAACTATGTAACCTTGGCCATAACGTTCTGATCTCTCCTTACATCGAAATCTTAATCTCAATTTTAGGAATCATTCGTTTCACGGTCAAACTCTTGTAATAATTGGTTTGCTAAATGCATCAGTTACAGGACCGGCTCAAACTCGAACTCTAGACTTGTTACTTGTTCACTTTTTAGACGGACTTCATAGACAAATCAGCTACGCTGAGGTGGTTGAGAGAGAGAGAGAGAGAGAGAGAGAGAGAGAGAGAGAGAGAGAGAGAGATCTTAATCACACCACTGTATTTCAAGTTTCTCCATGATTCACACATATTATAATTAAATTATCACATCAGGTAACATGTTAGGACTCAGGTAAATAATTGATAGTCGATTATTGACCTACAGTGCGACCTGTCTAACCTGGCCTCTCAATTTTCTCTTTTCAAAATATCGACCAATTTTCTGCTCTTTGCGGATTATAATAACCTGAAACTAATTCCAGTTACTTGTCATAGATTTTCTTGTTTATTATGATTGGCGATCAAGAATTAGTTATTTATTCTTAATTTCGTTGATTAAGCTAAGAGTCAAGTCTACAGTTCAGCTGTGTTTTATTTCTGTATTTTAGGCTTGGTGCGTCATTTGAAGTCGTTAAGAATAACAGATGCCGTCTTAAACAAGGGAATGGCTCTTAAGTCTCAGGAATATTCTGAAATGCACGGATTATCATGCTAGGTCGATTGGTTTTCGTGATGACTTTTATAGTACAGTTCATGCTTCACCTGACTGGCGGTAAGTTCTTATAGTTTAAGTTTTCCGGGTATTTCCTATCAAATGTCCCGATTCCCCTGTGAAATTAGAGATTATTTACCTTTCAGATAAAATACCTTGATAATGGCGCTTTCTGATAATGGTGTTACTGGTAACTAAATATTTCCTTAATATTTAAATGCCTCCAAAAATGTAAAATCCAATAAAAACGCTCGTGAGTAATGTTTACCGCGTTAAAAGGCACTTGAGTCATGTATATCGCGTGAAAACAACGCATCTGTGTCGTGTTCACCACATAAAATGCATATTATTGAAAACAAGAGGCCAATGGGCCCTAACGCTCATCTGATGATATGTCCAAAATTGTTTGCAAAATGCGACAGACAATATATTAATTGAAGGAAACTTTCAACATTTTCTCAAGTTTAGAACTGCCACAATACTTAATCAGAAATATCTAGTCACAGTTCAATTATTAATAGTTAATATGCATGTAGAAACTATAGTACAATGAATAATTTCTAAATCATTAACCATTTCAGTATGGTTATGCAGTTATGACATTCTACCATATTTTAAAATGATCAACATATTGATACCTACAATATTCTAATATATATGCCTATACAAAAAGTTAATAGTTTTCAAGATAATTACCAATTTAAGCTGTCTTATGCAGCTATGACCTTGACCTCTGAACATATGACATTGAGTCATATATAAAAATAATCATCATATCACTATCTACAATATTCTAATATAATGCCTATATAAAAAATTATAGTTTTTCAGGTAATTAACCATTTCAGTATGCTTGTGCACCCGTGACCTTCGACCTATGAACCCATGACTTTGAAGTATGAATCGTAATGGCCATCATGTCAATATCTACTATATTCTAATTTACATGCCTATACAAAAAATAAATAGTTTTGCAGATAATTAACCATTTCGGTATACTTTTGCATTTGTGACCTTGACTTTTGAACCCATGACCTTGATCTATGTATCAAAATGCCAATACGTACAATAAACTGAAAATCCAATGCCATTATTACCTGAAATGTTAATAATAGCAATTTTTATCAATGGTCAAAAACTAGGACATGACCTTGACCTTTGACCTTGACATCATTTCGAAGAAAATAGCAAGACAAGGTCAACAGTGATAATTCCATACTATTATCTCCAGTCGTGGTTAAGTTATAACAATAAATGTCTTATTTTACAAATTACAAAATTTTACGCAAAAAACGCTTAAAGCTGCATTAAGTTTTCCAAAGAAAAAATTAAAACGGTGCTAATCTAATTAATGATGTTCCTAATGAACAATGTTACATTTGGTTCAACGATAAAAAGCTCGAATAAATACAGAAATTACAGTATTTACCCAGCGAGATGCAGCATTTGGGATCTAATATTAGAACATGGTTACGTCATCAAAACCCGGATCATTTAAACACAACTTTCAAAACGGTGAAATACGATAAATTAAACATCGAACTTCGTTGAATTTGTCATTTGTGCTTTAGAAAGGGATACATAACACCATTTCAAATACATCTGGTTATTAATGAAGGACAATTAATGCAATCTGTCATGTTTCACCTTCGATTCTAGGGTTTTCCGTACATCCGTGCGCATGCTCCAAGCTCATAATTAACATCGTAAAACACTGACCAACCGGTCAGAGGATTCCGTTTTTTTACAGCTAAAAGAAATGAAATTTTAGAAAATGAATGTCACGGATCGTGGTTAGAAGATATCTATTTTTTAAAAAAATATATTTTTAGAAAATCAAAAAAAATTCAGAAAATTGAAAACCTTAATGCAGCTTTAACCTATTTTTCGTCCGATTTTCATGAAAAATAAAATCTTAATGTTCCCAGGTATGCTGAGTCTAAATATCCAATTAGAATTTACCTACATGCTTTAGTTTCCGAGAAGAATTTGTTTTTGTCTTTTGGCTATTTTTAGTAACGGTAGCATCTTGTTGGGCGTGGCCAAACCCCTAACACAATTCTGAAAGGCTGTTACCCAGACATGATAATCACTAAGTTTCATTAAATTTGACCCAGAAGTTTTTTAGGAGATGATTAAAATGTAAAGTATCCGCACGTCGCACGGGTATGGATCGCAATAGCTCATATGAGCTAAAATCTCATATAACCCGCGTAAAATATTTTTAATATCTTAATATTTTGCGGTTTAAGTAAAAATGTAATGCTCTTTATACATATGACTAGCTAAATTTGTTCAAGAACACACACGCCTGGTCTACGCATTTTTATTTGCAATTGGTACATAATTTCAAAAGCTCAAAAAATGGTTTCATTAAATTACAGTATAGTAATTTTTATCCTAGATATACATTAATGTGTTTATAAGAGCGAGTAAATATTGAGAAAATTGCATAATAGGTATTCTGTACATAGCAAACAAGGGATTATTTAAAACGAAAACCCTCATGTTCTTTTCAAAATCAATATCAATTTAATATTTTTTGGAGTGATGTTACAAAGAGGCGACTGATTAAGAAAAAATAAACTTCCTGCTTTGTCTACGTTTACCAAGTGACTTACCGATGACTCTTTGAGAGTTAGGAATGAAGCTCTGAATAATCTCGCGTGATTACCACACTGTAATTCATTTACTTTCCAAGTGATACCTAGCAACCTGTCCCAGTAATTAGATCGACTTCATATTATCGACTCATTATGTATTAATACCTATCTCCTCGTCCCAATAATTAGATTACTTGCCAATAATCAAGACATTACGTGGTTCTCAAGAGATGGAGTTTCCTTCTTTCAATTGAATTAATTTCTGCTTAAAAAAGTCGAAATAAATTTTAATTTCCTTATTATTAGATTAAAGCTAAATTATGTAATGTTACATAAGAACAATTAGATTGTCTAGTGCATATATCGTCACCATGGAAACGAAAGTTAAAATTAATTTTATCTTCCGAGAGTGAATATTAGATTTCAAGAAAGCTGTACGTGATGAAAATAAATTTTGTCAAAGATAAAATTATATGTAATGAAAAAGAGGTATATTATAGCTCTTTAAGAGAAAAAAGGAAACGGACCAGACCGGGTTGTTTATTGGAAAATGCTGCCAGGAATCGGAAAGCAAACAATAAACCAAGGAAAACATAGATTATTGACCTTAATGATCAGATTGAGAAATGATGCAATATAGGACTCCATACAAATAAGTCTATAGGACTCCATAAAGATAAGTCTATAGAACACAATACGGGTTAGTTTATAGGACTCCATACATATTAATCTATAGAACTTCATATAGATTAGTCTATAGGACTCCATATAGATTAGTCTATAGGACTCCATACAGATTAGTCTATAGGACTCCATATAGATTAGTCTATAGGACTCCATACAGATTAGTCTATAGGACTCCATACAAATTAGTCTATAGGACTCCATAAAGATTAGTCTATAGGACTCCATACAAATTAGTCTATAGGACTCCATACAAATTAGTCCTATAGGACTCCATACAGATTAGTCTATAGGACTCCATAAAGATTAGTCTATAGGACTCCATACATATTAATCTATAGAACTTCATATAGATTAGTCTATAGGACTCCATATAGATTAGTCTATAGGACTCCATACAGATTAGTCTATAGGACTCCATATAAGATTAGTCTATAGGACTCCATACAGATTAGTCTATAGGACTCCATAAAGATTAGTCTATAGGACTCCATAAAGATTAGTCTATAGGTCTTCATACAGATTAGTCTATAGGACTCCATACAAATTAGTCTATAGGACTCCATAAAGATTAGTCTATAGGACTCCCTACAAATTAGTCTATAGGACTCCATAAAGATTAGTGTATAGAACACGATACGGGTTAGTTTATAGGACTCCATACAGATTAGTCTATAGGACTCCATACAGATTAGTCTATAGGACTCCATACAAATTAGTCTATAGGACTCCATAAAGATTAGTCTATAGGACTCCATACAGATTAGTCTATAGGACTCCATATAGATTAGTCTATAGGACTCCATAAAGATTAGTCTATAGGACTCCATACAGATTAGTCTATAGGACTCCATACAAATAAGTCTATAGGACTCCATACAGATTAGTCTATAGGACTCCATACAAATTAGTCTATAGGACTCCATAAAGATTAGTCTATAGGACTCCATACAAATTAGTCTATAGGACTCCATACAAATTAGTCTATAGGACTCCATACAGATTAGTCTATAGGACTCCATATAGATTAGTCTATAGGACTCCATACAGATTAGTCTATAGGACTCCATAAAGATTAGTCTATAGGACTCCATAAAGATTAGTCTATAGAACACGATACGGGTTAGTTTATAGGACTCCATACAGATAAGTCTATAGAACTTCATAAAGATTAGTCTATAGGACTCCGTACAGATTAATCTATAGAACTCCATACAGATTAGACCATAAGACTCCTTAAAGATGAGTTTATAATACTCCATAAAGATTAGACTATAGAATTTCATACTGATTAGTCTATAGAACTCCATAAAGATAGGCTATAGAACTCCATACAAATTAGTCTATAGAATTCTATACTGAATAGTCTATAGAACTCCATAAAGATAGGCTATAGAACTCCATACAAATTAGTCTATAGAATTCCATACAGATTAGTGTATAGAACTCCATAAGGTTAGTCTATAGAACTCCATAGAAATTAGTCTATAGGACTCCATAAAGATTAGTCTATAGGACTCCATAAAGATTAGTCTATAGAACTCCCTACAAATTAGTCTATAGGACTCCATACAGAGTAGTCTATAGGACTCCATACAAATTAGTCTATAGAACTCCATAAGGATTAATTTATAGGACTCTCTTTAGATTAGTAATATTATTGATTCTGACATCCTCTTTAAATTAAGTTTAATTTGGAAATTCATAACAATATATGTGTCGTTTCCATGTGAACTATATGCGTCAGAAAATCATGATGTACGAGCTTCCGACATTCAATTCCTGGCAATCCGTTTACAAACAATCTGGTGTTCACTGAAATCAATATGTCTGACAACTGACTCTTACTTTTTAAGCTTTTTTTGTCAAATAAACGTTCTTATCAAACACGCACACGCACGTGTGTGTGTGTGTGTGGGTGGGTGTTTATCTTAAACATCACTACCAATTAAAATCGATATCCCTCAAAAATTAAGATTAGGAGCCAAATGTTAGCTATCCACTACCGGATATCGTTGGTCGAGTGGTTGATCTGAAACATTGATTGTTGTTTGATTTATTCACACACTATCTTGTCATCTGGGCCCAAAATGATGGTTTTCACTAACATCCGGGTTTTTTCCCACCATCCCAGAACCAGCCTCCCCTGTACAAGAATCTCGATCAGAACGTTAACTGAATAAAAATGCTCGAATCTCCTATCCATTACTTACAGTAAACTCCAGACACAACTGTTTACGCCGACAAACTAATTATTCTTGTTAATTGACATTCTGTACAGTTCCTATATTAATTATTTGATGAAACAGAACTATAATGTGGGCAATTTAGCTCAACATATCCGCTTTGTTGGGCCAGAACTATAATGTCGGCCAAATAGCTCAACATATCCGGTTTGGTGGGCCAGAACTATAATATGGGCCAAATAGCTCAAAATATCCGGTTTGGTGGGCCAGCACTATCATGAATGTGGGCCAAATAGCTCAAAATATCCGGTTTGGTGGGCCAGAACTATAATGTCGGCCAAATAGCTCAAAATATCCGGTTTGGTGGGCCAGAACTATAATGTCGGCCAAATAGCTCAAAATATCCGGTTTGGTGGGCCAGAACTATAATGTGGGCCAAATAGCTCAAAATATCCGGTTTGGTGGGCCAGAATTATAATGTGGGCCAAATAGCTCAAAATATCCGGTTTGGTGGGCCAGAACTATAATGTCGGCCAAATAGCTCAACATATCCGGTTTTGGCCAGAACTATAATGTGGGCCAAATAGCTCAAAATATCCGGTTTGGTGGGCCAGAATTATAATGTGGGCCATTTAGCTAAAAAAAATCCGGTTTGTTGGGCCAGATCTATAATGTGGGCCATTTAGCTCAACATATCTGGTTTGTTGGGCCAGAACTATAATGTGGGCCATTTAGCTCAACATATCCGGTTTGTTGGGCCAGAACTATAATGTGGGCCATTTAGCTCAACATATCCGGTTTGGTGGGCCAGAATTATAATGTGGGCCAAATAGCTCAACATATCCGGTTTGTTGGGCCAGCACTATCATGAATGTGGGCCAATAAGCTTACTATATCCGGTTTGAAGGTACCGGAATTATAATGTGGGTCAAATAGCTCACCACAGCCGGTTTGATGGTACCAGAACTTAAATGTGGGTCAAATAGCCTACAATATCCGATTTAATGAAACCGGAACTTTAATGTGGGCCAGATAGCTTACCGTATCCGGCATGGAGATGTCAATAAAAATTCTTAAACCAGTTAAAAGCAATTCATGAATGAAAAAAACTGTTTACTTTCAATACGAATAAAAGTGAAATGAGTGTTAGTAACTTTTGCCAAGTCACGGTTTTCAGTGCGACGTCAGGTAGGTTTTAAAATCAAAATGCAGGTAGCTTTCTTTTCTTTGTGATAAGTCATATAAGTGAATTTCTTAATTTTAATTTCTTTTTATTATACAGCAGTTGAAGTCAAAAGATGTAAGTGGTCCAATGAGGGTTGTTCAACCAATGAGGACTGCTGTAGTAAACACTGTTATAAAGCTCACAGTGGCACCAACGCCAGGTGTGAAAGAAGTTCATTGGCTGAACCGTGCTTTGCCAGTTACCAATGTGAAGATGGTTTGAGCTGTGGCCTGAAGTACACATGTTGTTCGCCATACTGGGGCGTGTGTATCGTGTCTAACGACTGTTGCGACCCAGAACATGTGTGTAGGTGGCAGGAAGGGTTCCATTATAACAGGTGTCTGTATCCGAGTGGAGCTGAAACAGTTAAATTTCAGTCGATATTTTTACCACAGGGCGTGTATCTGAT
Source organism: Tegillarca granosa (assembly GCA_029721355.1). Classification (NCBI taxonomy): domain Eukaryota; kingdom Metazoa; phylum Mollusca; class Bivalvia; order Arcoida; family Arcidae; genus Tegillarca; species Tegillarca granosa. The sequence continues at coordinate 394,947 of JARBDR010000367.1, read as the reverse complement.
GATGAGTTTTGTAACAATACATTTAGGATACAACTTCTAAAATATTCTGTCTATATTTCATCTTACAGTGTACTACATCATGTCAATATAGTAAAAACTGCGCATGCGCAGGGAACGTGTCACTTTAAGTATTTGTAAATGACAGAGTCAACTGATCAATGATAAATATTTATACTTCAGAAATATCCTCAAAGGATGCTGAATAGACAAGTTGCATCAATTGATGCATTTTAATCATCATTAGTATCAACTTAAAACTTTTTGCTCCGAACGGAAACTTGTGGGAAATTTTACAGATGTCATCATATCACTAAGTGCTACATTTATGTTATATATCATTGTATCCGTTCGGGTGTTCTCTGACTGGTTATGGAATGCTACATATTCCCGCGATAATGTCATTTTATAAATGTAATCGTCAAATGATACATAATAACACTATTTATCAATCTATGGAGAAATAATTCGGAATAAACACTTCCGGTTGTCACGTGGTACATTTAATGATCGGAGTATCCAATCGTTCAATATGTGCTTATATGCTGTTATAATATTATATAGCCTGCCAAAAATTAATATGTGTGTGTGTGTGTGTGTGTGTGTGTGTGTGCATTACTTATTACTCCTATATCGTAACTTACTTGATATTAATGCTCGATGTGCTATATCTCAACAAAAAGGTGTAGAGGTTTATCTGTCAGCTGTTTTAGACAATATTTTATTTTATGTAGTTTTTTACGAGATTCATTATTATTTCCTTTATCTAGATAGCTATTTCTTGGATGGTTGGGGAAACCGGAGTGGTAAGAAATCCACATACAGAATCGATAATGTTTGTAGAAAACTAAAGTTTTATAAAGGCGTGACTTTTAGTGATTACAGAATTTTAATGTTTAAACATCGGACAATTTTAACTCTTTAGGTCTGTGGTTTTCTTTGGTCACTGCTTGACTTTGACGGAACTTACCCCCTTAATCAAAATGGTAAAATACGTCATCACTTCTTGATTGGAAAGGGGGGTGGGGGTCTTTATAAAATGGATTGTGTTATAACCAACTTTGTTATAATCAAAGTCTACATGCATAAAAAAGTTTGACGTTGTAAATAATTTGTAGCTATGAGATTGTAAGCTAGTTGTGTTGTTATGGAAACATTTATTATTACATGATGGTGAATTTTGTCAGAATTTTTGCTAACTTGATCATTGTTTAAATCACGTGTAGAACTTCCTGTAATTAGGTTTGCATATATATCTGTTAAACTGACATTTGGCAGGCGAAAATTTCCAATTACATTGCGGGTGATGCGCAGATGGATGTCAAAATATTACAAAGACAAATGTCAAACTTATACAATGACCCCATGCTGAAACTCGCAATTAACCCTTTGTAATTCGGGCAAATTTGAAAATGTTTTACTAGTAGTTCATATGGGCACTTTTTTGTATCGAATCGAAAGACTTGTCCTTGCAAAATTTATCAACATATTTTGAAGGTTAATAGCACTAAGTTCATGTGACCTCGGGTCAAAGGTCAAAGGTCAAGATTCATTAAAAGAAATAATAATAATAATGATTTTAAACGGATAAATTTGTGCTATAGAACTGCAAAGGGTACAATATCCTTCCTTATTATCCTAAAATTCATAAAAATAAACAAAGAAAGACACTTTTTTTGAAGTGTGGAGATTTTTATTAAAATTCTTTGAATTACAACTTTAACTTATGTATTTTCTTTTTTCAGATATCATTGTTTTATTGATTCGTCACATATTGCCTTTGTATTGTTTGATTGTTATTAAAGGATAACTTGCGAGTTTATTCCTTTCTTACTGAAATTCCGACTTTTCTAACGACATTTGTAGCATACAAAATTCAACTCCGCACCAAATAAATCTAATGTGTATCTTGGTACCAATAAATTTGAATCAAATTTTAACTTTCCTTTGGTGCGGAGTTGTCTTCCGTTTTGCTTGTTAGAAAAGTCGGAATTTTCAACAACAAACAAACAAAAAACAAAATAAATAAATAAATAACAAAAATAAAATAAATTACGTAAAGCATGTGCCCCCAAAAATGAGTGCCGGTCCTTGTTTATTTTAATTGGAGTTTGGATAATAAAAGACGAGCTCCTGAGCAAAGACCATCGTGAATGTCACACTATTTGTTGTAAATGTTATAATTTTGTCTATGCAATAAATAACTGTGCATTATCAGGACTTATTTCTGTTTATTTTTTACTCAAAGTGTTAGGAATTATGTCAATCCTAATATGGACTAGTGGCTCAAAACATGTGACAATTGTTGCTGACCCGGAGTACCACGTGGTCAATGTATCTTATCGTTTGTGTGGAACGTTTTGGAAGATGTTTACGCCATGATTACCTGGAATAACGTCGATTTGACGCAAAAACAGTTGTGGTACCATATCCAAAACTAAATAATTGTTCCACAAAAACGATAAGGGGGTATAACGTGGCACATCCACGAATGTCATGTCTTATAGACAGTTGAAAAGTTTAATAATAGGTACACACAACAACCTATACATCAAGATACGATACATTGAGCACTGGACTCCCGATTTTAGACAAGCATTGGACACCCGACTTTAGACCAGCACTGGATTCCTGATTTTAGACACGTACTGAACTTCTGATTTCAGACAAGTACTGGAATCCTGATTTTAGATAAGTACTGGAATCCTGATTTTAGACAAGCACAGGACTCCCGATTTTAGAAGCACTGGACTCCCGATTTTAGACAAACATTGGACTCCTGATTTTAGACAAGCACTGGACTGCCGATTTTGGACAAGCACTGGACTTCTGATTTTAGACACGCACTGGATTCCTGATTTTAGACAAGCACAGAACTCCCGATTTTTGACAAGCACTGGACTCGTGATTTTAGACAAGTACTGGAATCCTGATTTCAGACAAGTACTGGACTCTCGATTTTAGACATGTACTTGACTCCCGATTTTAGACAAGCACTGGACTTCTGATTTAAGACACGTACTGGAATCCCGATTTAAGACAAGCACTGGACCCCGATTTTAGACAAGTACTGAAATCCTGATTTTAGACAAATACTTGACTCCCGATTTTAGAAAAGCACTGAATTCCTGATTTTAGACATGCACTGGACTTTTACGTCGGACTCCTGATTGAAGGCAAGCACTGGACTACTGATTTTAGAGTAACACTGGCCTACTGACTTTAAAGCTCTACATTTCACTTCAATGGAGGCAGTCAGTTCTAGGATGATGGTACAATCCAAACAGCCTTCCCAGACATACCTTAAAACTAGAATCTGAGTTAAAATTCAAACCCAGGGATTCGTGTGGCTGCTTTAATCCGTGAGCAGTTTACAACACTCGACAGCCGATATGCCTAGTTTTCTACAGACACAGAAAAGTGAGAAAAGCATCTCTGTTAGGTCTGATTACTGAAGCAAAACCAAGGCAGTAAATCCTCGCCTTTCTCAAATGCGACTTCCAAAGCATAACCAAAGCAGTAAATCCTCGCCTTTCTCAAGTGCGATTGCTGAGGCAAAACCAAGTCAGTAAAGCCTTGCCTTTCTCTAGTGCGATTCCTGAAGCGTAACCAAGGGAGTTAATCTCCCATTTCAAGATAGGCTTATCAGAAACGAACACCGCAGTAAAATATCGCTTTTCTAAGGTGGGTTAAATGAAGATGAACACATGGCTATCAGTTACTGCCTTTTGGTGAGTCTGCGTCTATATAAGGTGTGCTTACCGACAGGGTAGTGAGTCGCTGTCTGTCATAGTTGGGGTTACTATATTAGACAAACAAATGGCGGCACGTCGCCACCTTCTTGAGTTGTTTTTTACTGTAGACAAATAAGGAATCTGGGAGTTCGCATTTCTTAGGTGGGTTCTAACAGAAAATAACACAGGAGAGCAAGTCTCTCTTTTCTCTTGGTTGAATTTACCAAACATTAACATAGAACAGATTCTCGCTATTCTAGAGATATGTATACTGACTGTGAGCTGTTGATTTTCTAGAGATATGTATACTGCAGCTGACTGTGAGCTGTCGCTATTCTAGAGATATGTATACTGACTGTGAGCTGTCGCTATTCTAGAGATATGTATACTGACTGTGAGCTGTCGCTATTTTAGAGATATGTATACTGACTGTGAGCTGTTGATTTTCTAGAGATATGTATACTGACTGTGAGCTGTTGATTTTCTAGAAATATGTATACTGACTGTGAGCTGTCGTTATTCTAGAGATATGTATACTGACTGTGAGCTGTCGCTATTCTAGAGATATGTATACTGACTGAGCTGTCACTATTCTAGAGATATGTATACTGACTGTGAGCTGTCGCTATTCTAGAGATATGTATACTGACTGTGAGCTGTCGCTATTCTAGAGATATGTATACTGACTGTGAGCTGTCGCTATTTTAGAGATATGTATACTGACTGTAAGCTGTTGATTTTCTAGAGATATGTATACTGCAGCTGACTGTGAGCTGTCGCTATTCTAGAGATATGTATACTGACTGTGAGCTGTCGCTATTCTAGAGATATGTATACTGACTGAGCTGTCACTATTCTAGAGATATGTATACTGACTGTGAGCTGTCGCTATTCTAGAGATATGTATACTGACTGTGAGCTGTCGCTATTCTAGAGATATGTATACTGACTGTGAGCTGTCGCTATTTTAGAGATATGTATACTGACTGTAAGCTGTTGATTTTCTAGAGATATGTATACTGCAGCTGACTGTGAGCTGTCGCTATTCTAGAGATATGTATACTGACTGTGAGCTGTCGCTATTCTAGAGATATGTATACTGACTGTAAGCTGTTGATTTTCTAGAGATATGTATACTGCAGCTGACTGTGAGCTGTCGCTATTCTAGAGATATGTATACTGACTGTGAGCTGTCGCTATTCTAGAGATATGTATACCTGACTGTGAGCTGTCGCTATTTTAGAGATATGTATACTGACTGTGAGCTGTTGATTTTCTAGAGATATGTATACTGACTGAGCTGTCACTATTCTAGAGATAGGTATACTGACTGTGACCTGTTGGTTTTTTTTCGTCGGTTGGGTTGTTAGTTTAATGTTGTTTATGGTCGCAATATCATTTAGTTATTCACAATGAGAAAAAGGTTTAAAAATCTACTCATTAATATCTTAAATTAATCGAAGGAGTGTGAGGTATGCGTTTTAAAGGAGGCAGTATACGTCAGTCAAGCAAACTACTACGGTAACCTTAGTCGCGTAATCCTGGCACGGACAGAACAAGTGGATACTATCCCCCAAATGCCGAGCGTCAGGCGAGGAAAAGATATCTCAAATTTAAGTCTTATGTATGAGGTGGTCGAAGGTTGAACTCTTGACCTCTATCTCTAGGCAAACGTTGTACCACCGTGAGCCACAGAGGCGGTACCGTTGCCTTTCCTGTTCTGTTTACCAGTAGGGTAGTGAGACACTGTCTATCTACTTATATTCTAATATTCTACATCTGGCATCAACCAAATGTGGATTCTCAAAAATTCTAAAGAACTACTTGACCATTTTGTTTCTAATACTCTACCTTCGGTAAAAAGTATTAAAACTTTTGATTTTTCTACCCTTTACACCACTATCCCTCATGCTAAATTGAAAGAACGTCTAAAACAAATCATTCTTCATTCTTTTACAAAAAACGGTAAACAAAGATATAAATATCTAATGCTCAACAGGGATTCTGATTATTTTGTAAAACACCATACAGACTGCAAATAAAAATATACTGAAGATGCCATCAACAAAATGTTAGAGTTTTTGATAAACAACATATTTGTTGTGTTTGGCAATATTATCTTTCAACAAACAATCGGTATACCAATGGGCACAAATTGTGCACCTTTGCTTGCTGATTTGTTTCTTTATTCATATGAATCAGAATTTTTACAGAACCTTGTCAAATCTGGAAAAAAGACTGTCGCTAAATCATTCAACTACACATACGGATATATAGATGACGTTCTTTCTCTAAATAATCACAAATTTGGAGAATATGTGAATGTCATTTATCCAAGTGAGCTTGAAATAAAAGACACGACAGATTCTCCATGTTCTGCTTCATATTTGGACTTATACCTCAATTATGACACCCATGAAAGGTTACATCTGAAGCTATACGACAAACGTAATGACTTCAATTTTTCTATTGTCAACTTTCCGTTTCTTTGCAGTAATACCCCCGCTTCTCCTGTGTATGGTGTATATGTTTCACAGTTAATACGATACGGTAGAGCTTGTTCCCACTATGGGAACTTTCTGCAACAAAGCAAATTACTTACAATTACATTGTTGACACAAGGATATTGCAAGTCTAGGCTAATCAGGGCCCTTAAAAAGTTTTATGGCCGTCATCACAATATTGTTGATAAGTATGTAGTCTCTATATCCCAACTTATACTGGATACATTTGACTTACCATAGTTCTTTGTTCCTTTCATTCTCAAAATTGACTTGCACGTGACAGGTGTAGCTAGCTAGACAGGAGGTGCTTACCCTTCCGGAGCACCCAGCCTCACTTCCTTGATGGAAGTTCACGTGTATAACATATTTTGCCAGTTTGTACTTTGTTTTTTGGATTACGATATGGACAAGGACAGGTATGTTTGTTTTATATGTCAGTGTGATGCTGCTTTTGAGGGGTTTTTTAAGCAGTGGAAAAAAACCAGTGCATTACCGCCTTTTAGGTTGGGTTATAGGAGAACACATGGCAATAAGTAACCCCGTGAGTCAGACCCTTTGTAAGTTGGATTTGTCCCTTTCTTAGGTGGGTAAATGGAGGACAAATCGTCACCTTTCTATGTTGGGTTTACTGGAGACCAACACATCAAAAAAAGGCGCCACTTTTCTCAGGTGGGCTTATCGAGGATAAGAGGACAGAGTGTCACCGCATTTTGGTGGGTTTGTCTTAAACAAAAAGAAGGAAGTGAGTAGCCGCCGTTCTCATATAGCTATAATGGAGATAATCACATCAGTTTACCAAAGCCAAAGTATGAGCAGTAGGTCAAGGCCTTTCTTAGTTTTGTTCACCTGAAACAAACACAGGATTTCCCTCTTTTCTATTCAAAATGTCAGTTTACCAAACGGGAAGTCAGAGCAGTAAGTCAGGCCGTTCTCGGGTTTGTTCACCAGAAACACAGGATTTTTCCTCTTTTCTAATAGTCGGTTTACCAAAGGGGAAATCAGAGCAGTAAGTCAAGGCCGTTCTCCGGTTTGTTCACCAGAAACACAGGATTTTTCCTCTTTTCTAATAGTTGGATTACCAAAGGGGAAGTCAGAGCAGTAAGTCAACTCCATTCTCGGGTTTGTTCACCAGAAACACAGGATTTTTCCTCTTTTCTAATTGTCGGTTTACCAAAGGAGAAGTCAGAGCAGTAAGTCAAGGCCGTTCTCCAGTTTGTTCACCAGAATCACAGGAATTTTCCTCTTTTGTAATCGTCGGTTTACCAAAGGGGAAATCAGAGCAGTAAGTCAAGGCCGTTCTCGGTCACCAGAAACACAGGATTTTTCATCTTTTCTAATTGTCAGTTTACCAAAGGGGAAATCAGAGCAGTAAGTCAAGGCCGTTTTCCAGTTTGTTCACTAGAAACACAGGATTTTTCCTCTTTTCTCAATGTCAGTTTACCAAAGGGGAAATCAGATCAGTAAGTCAAGGCCGTTTTCCAGTTTGTTCACCAGGAATAAACTTAGCAGTATAACACTTAATGAGGAGAAAATAGAAACACAGGATTTTTCCTCTTTTCTAATAGTCGGTTTACCAAAGGGGAAGTTAGAGCAGTAAGTCAAGGCCGTTCTCCGGTTTGTTCATCAGAAACACAGGATTTTTCCTCTTTTCTTATTGTCGGTTTACCAAAGGGGAAGTCAGAGCAGTAAATTAAGGCCATTCTCTTGTTTGTTCACCAGAAACACAGGATTTTTTCTCTTTTGTAATTGTCAGTTTACCAAAGGGGAAGTCAGAGCAGTAAGTCAAGGCTGTTCTCTGGTTTGTTCACCAGAAACACAGGAATTTTCCTCTTTTCTAATAGTCGGTTTACCAAAGGGGAAGTCAGAGCAGTAAGTCAAGGCCATTCACAGGTTTGTTCATCAGAAACACAGGATTTTTCCTCTTTTCTAATTGTCGGTTTACCAAAGGGGAAATCAGAGCAGTAAGTTAAGGCCATTCACAGGTTTGTTCATCAGAAACACAGGATTTTTCCTCTTTTGTAATTGTCAGTTTACCAAAGGGGAAGTCAAAGCAGTAAGTCAAGGCCGTTCTCCAGTTTGTTCACCAGGAATAAACTTAGCAGTATAACACTTAATGAGGAGAAAATAGAAACACAGGATTTTTCATCTTTTCTAATTGTCAGTTTACCAAAGGGAAAATCAGATCAGTAAGTCAAGGCCGTTTTCCAGTTTGTTCACTAGAAACACAGGATTTTTCCTCTTTTCTAATTGTCGGTTTACCAAAGGGGAAATCAGAGCAGTAAGTCAAGGCTGTTCTCTGGTTTGTTCACCAGAAACACAGGATTTTTCCTCTTTTCTAATTGTCGGTTTACCAAAGGGGAAATCAGAGCTGTAAGTTAAGGCCATTCACAGGTTTGTTCATCAGAAACACAGGATTTTTCCTCTTTTGTAATTGTCGGTTTACCAAAGGGGAAGTCAAAGCAGTAAGTCAAGGCCGTTCTCCAGTTTGTTCACCAGGAATAAACTTAGCAGTATAACACTTAATGAGGAGAAAATAGAAACACAGGATTTTTCATCTTTCCTAATTGTCAGTTTACCAAAGGGGAAATCAGATCAGTAAGTCAAGGCCGTTTTCCAGTTTGTTCACTAGAAACACAGGATTTTTCCTCTTTTCTAATTGTCGGTTTACCAAAGGGGAAATCAGAGCAGTAAGTCAAGGCCGTTCTCTGGTTTGTTCACCAGAAACACAGGATTTTTCCTCTTTTCTTATTGTCGGTTTACCAAAGGGGAAGTCAAAGCAGTAAGTCTAGGCCGTTCTCCGGTTTGTTCACCAGGAATAAACATAGCAGTATAACACTTAATGAGGAGAAAATAGAAAATTGAACACCTTTATTGACAACATATGTGAAAAGTGAAATCACTGCGCATGACCTGTAAAGACATATCTTAACAAGAATAGAATTCCTGAGTCCCCCGCCGGTCAAGCAGTATACTAGTATACTGTATATGAAATTGCAATATTTTCAAACATTCAGGGCTGTTCCAGAATTAAATGTGTGGGGAGGTTGGGAGGAACATTTTTTTACCCCCACCACCCATTTTTTTTCTATTTTTCCTGTCGCAAATATATCCAAAATACTACAATCTAAAATCAAACAAATACCTATTAACATATATAAGTTTATCTAAAATGTACGAGACAATATCACTGTACAGTTTTTGTTTAAAAATCATATTCAAGTTTCATACTCTGGTTTACATAATGTATAAAATCACATACCTTATTGCAGAGATATACATGTAAGAAAATAGTCAGAATAGGGGACAGGAAAACCACAAGATGATGCCTCGTCATCTGTTGTCAATATCTGGTCAAGATTGTTCCCATAAAAATGAGTTGCCTGATTGTAGGCATGAAAGCACTTTCAAAGTCAATTTTTGATATAATGAAGTAATTCTTGTGGTCAAAGTCCCATAACTCCAACAAAAAGTATCGACCAAGGCTGATTTAGGAACTTGACCAAGGTATTAGTGGTATAAACATTTGGTATAAATTTCATGTAAATCCGTAAAAATTTGTAGGCATGAGAGCGCTTACAAGGTCACAAAGTCCCATAACTCCAACAAAAAGTATCGACCAATGCTGATTTTCGAACTTGACCAAGGTAATAGTGGTATAAACATTTGGTATAAATTTAATGAAAATCCGTCAAAATTTGAGAGCACTTACCACGTCAATTTTTGGATAAAACAGAGTCATTATTGTGGTCAAAGTCCCATAACTCCAACAAAAAGTATCGACCAATGCTGATTTTCGAACTTGACCAAGGTCATAGTGATATAAACATTTGATATAAATTTAATGAAAATCTGTCAAAATTTGTAGGCATGAGAGCGCTTACAAGGTCTCAAAGTCCCATAACTCCAACAAAAAGTATCGACCAATGCTGATATTCGAACTTGACCAAGGTATAGTGGTATAAACATTTGGTATAAATTTAATGAAAATCCATCAAAATTTGTAGGCATGAGAGCGCTTACAGGGTCTCAAAGTCCCATAACTCCAACAAAAAGTATCGACCAATGCTGATTTTCGAACTTGACCTAGGTAAAAGTGATATAAACATTTGGTATAAATTTAATGAAAATCTGTCAAAATTTGTTGGCATGAGAGCGCTTACAAGGTCAATTTTTGGATAAAACAGAGTCATTATTGTGGTCAAAGTCCCATAACTCCAACAAAAAATATCGACCAATGCTGATTTTTGAACTTGACCTAGGTAATAGTGGTATAAACATTTGGTATAAATTTAATGAAAACCCGTCAAAATTTGTTGGCATGAGAGCGCTTACAAAAAAGTGTGACGGACGGAAACACGGACGGACGGACGGACGTACACCCGGCATTTCTATGTCCCCGCTCCGCGTTGCGGGGGGGGACAACAAAATACTGTTTAATAAACTGATAGTGTTATATCTAAACAATGTGGAGTGGAGTGGAGTAATGGTGTTTTACGCCCCAGTCAAGAATCTCTAGCTTCTTTTGAGGTGGTCAGTTCTGGGATGGTGGAGGAAACCAGAGTGCCCTGAGAAAATCACCGACCTTCGGCAAGCGAACTGACAAACTTTCTTACACTAGGATCTGTCCCAAGTGGGATTCGAACCCAGGCGGTGAGAGGCACTGTGATCCATAAGCGCATGCTTTAGACCACTTGGCCACTGAGGCCCTCTGAACAATGAGGATGTGTTTCATTAAGAAAAGTACTGGCCCAAAAGTGGAATTAAATGTACTATAATGTTAAATACATCAGCAAAGATAATAAAAATGTTCCATAAAACAATTAAAATTATAATAATAATAATTATCGTTTACAATTTGTCACATTTATTTATAAATTACAACACACAATAAGTTTGTCAGTATGATACAATGATGCCATGATCTCAAATACCAGGATAATGACCTTGAACTTATTATCTGGTGACCTTGAACTTATTATCTGGTGACCTTGAACTTATTATCTGGTCCTTAAATTTTGTCTTTGTATTAATACAGGGTTTGACATTTCTAACCTGTCAGAAATGAAATTTAAAAGTAAAATCAAAGTTCAATGATTGATGGATTTCACGTCCTCCACTTTGTCATGTATAATTTAAAAAAACAACAAAATACATAATAACACTGGACATTGTACCAACTGATCTATACCTCAGCTGTATGAAGAGATCTATACCTCAGCTGTATGAAGTGATCTATACCCCAGCTGTATGAACTATATAAAATAAAAAAATGTTTATGTTATAAATTTCTGAAATCACATTTTTTTATGAGAAAACATCAACTACAAATCCAGATCCAAAAGAAATAAACGTTTTGTTTTTAATGTTATTGGGAATCACACAGTGTGCAAGTAAATAACATTATTTATCTTCATTGGTTTAACCTGGTACATGTTGTCAATATAAACTGAGTATAACTAAACATGGAACCAAGTTACTGAATGTGTAACCAAGTTACTGAATGTGTAACCAGGTTACTGAATGTGTAACCAAGTTACTGAATGTGTAACCAAGTCACTGAACATGTAGCCAAGTTACTGAAAATGTAGCCGAGTAACTAAACATGTAACCAAGTTACTAAACATGTAGCCAAGTTACTGAACATGTAGCCAAGTTACTGAACATGTAACCAAGTAACTAAACAGTCATGTAACCAAGTTACTAAACATGTAGCCAAGTTACTGAAAATGTAGCCAAGTTACTAAACATGTAACCAAGTTACTGAACATGTAACCAAGTAAAAATTTTGTACATCTTGTTCTTGCAAGCACAGAAAAATTCATTATTCTTGGGTTTCTATATTCAGTAATGTCTATCTTTTAATCTTTAGTTATTCAGTATCCATGGTAACATAACACATATATACTGTAAATTCTTCTTTATTTTACATCAGTACCTGAAAATATACAAAATAAGATTTTGATTTTTAAAAGAATATGAAAGTGTTTAAAAATATCATAAATATAGTCACGTATACAATGGAATGATAATAAAACATTGGCATCATCCTACATAGCCATCTGTGGCCAATCTATATCTGTGAATAATGTATCTTTTCAAAAAAAAAAAAAAAAAAATCTTAAAATTTTGCTTGCATCATACATGACATCGTATCTACATCATTACATCAAAATGACATTATAAAGTGCTCTCTTCTTTTTTTTTTGTTTTTTTTTTTTTTGTTTTTACAATCCTGCCATTGTCATAGTTTATTTAGCTGGTTATGTCTACCTCCAACTAAATAAACAGAAATAATTTTGTATAATACAACATTTAAACTTCGTAGTAATTTCTAGTGAATGGTTATATTGTATTTCTACAGACATTTGTTGTCTTATAATATCTTTTTTTCATCATTTTTATTCAAAACAGCAAACAAAGTTGTACAAATTATGTTGACATGACTTCATAAATGATAGAAACAATAATTTTCTTTTTGTCTAGTAAGGCTTACACAGAAATTTTATATTTATGATTTATGACCAAGTACGAGAGCCGACTGATATGATGAGACCACTATACTGAAAGAGGTTAGCATTTATTTCTTTCAGTCCTACTTTTCCCTGACTACTTAATGACGAGGCCTTGGTTTGTCAGTTCGCTTGCCAAAGATCACTACCAGGTCAATGTCCCTATCCACAGGTCTGTCATTGCCATGGCTGAGCATCCACATTACGTGCCTGATCTCACTCCATCAGACTTTCATCTATTTCCAAAATTCAAAACAACCATTTCCAGTACCAAATTTTCAGTCAGAAGATGACACCATTCCAGTAATAGAGCGGTTTCTGAGTGGTCAAGAAAGACTCTTTTAAAAGTGGCAATGAGGCCCTAAAACATCACTTACAAAATTGTATAGATACTAAAGGGAATTCTGTTGAAAAATAATGCAATAAGTCCTCCATAATTCAAACCCTTACATATAAATGTTTTTATGAAGGCAATTACAAGTACATGTAAACACTGACATCAGACATTACTATACGGATCAAGTCTTCAGATTGTTTAAAAAAAAAGGGGGCCCAAGGGACACATTCTTTGCAGAAAGTAGGGTCCCTTTTTGAAAGTAATAATTTTTTCGTAACCGAAAAATACAGAATATAATTTTGATGTCATGTTAGATGTTTTCCCTTTAGTCTACGAATAGATTTGAAATTACAGCATCACCATGCAAAGGTAAATAACCCAGTATTCATGTGACTATGATCAATCATGCCTTTCAGTTAGGTCGACATTTCAAATTTATTTTTAATAAACGAAGAATTGAAAACATAGACTATATTTTCCATTTATACAGAACATAATTGGACTAATAGCATTTATAATAATAATTAAAAAAGTCACAAACACTGCCTATCATCAATGTAGGTTAACATAAACTAACATTCCCTAGCAGACAGCCTGACGATGTCTGACGTTGCAGGGCTTTTTCTACCTTACATTTATGGCCGAAATTCGGCCTCATTCCCAATGCAAAATATGGCTATTTTTTCCCAATTTAGTTTTTATTTTTCCCAATTTTAATATGTCAAAAATACTAGGTTTTTTGGATGAAAAATTATTTCTAAATAACTTCCGATTTAATCGATGTTCACTTAATTGTTTCTGAAAGGATGTAAAGGCAGCATCAAGTTTCCGGAAGTGCATTACGAAATTCCTCGGTTAACTTCGTATAGGCCTATAACTGTATAATCAATACTGTCACATGTACAATACGAATGGCTACGACGGATTACAAACAAGTCAAACAACGGCAGATATTATGTTTGGAAATTAGCAAAAAAGACGCCTCAAAATGCCAAAAACTTTCCCAATTTCGGGTGTTTACGCACTAAATTTCCCAAAGTCATGGGACCTGGACATTTTTCCAGAAAAGTAGAAAAAGCCCTGTGTTGAACGACCATGTGACAGCTCTAACAAATAATTACAATAAACAAACAGTGGCTTTAGTGGGTGTTTTAATTCTTTTTACTTTGTCTTGAATTAAATGTTGTTAATATTTACCGTTTTCTTCATCATGTTGTGTCTTTTTGGGCAAAAATGAGAGGATGCCACTTCGCTTCCTTTTTGACATTTTCATTTTCGTTTTACGACTACCGTAAAACCAGAGTTTTCCGAGTTACAATAATTCTAACAGACACTTTCTGTTTTCGCCGTCTAATTATTTTTTTTAAGATGATAGGACGAGTGTGTGCTTTAGATTTAACATTGTTCATATTTTAGAGCGCGTCAGAAGGGTGCATTGGATACAATTTTCATGCATCATTTTTATATTCATGTGGAATTAATGCACGCGCACCGACAATCTGAAGCACTGTAAAATTCTCCACATGATTGTATATATATTCTTGTATACTTACTTTTTCCATCACATGCTACAATTTTAACTTTATCAACTTTGGCAAATTCGTGCACTTCCCGGAATTCACAATTATTTAACACAAATGTCCAAACATTATCACAGAATCTGTACGTGTTCAATTTACCCTGGAATAAAAATAGTAAAGAACATAACATCAATCTTAAGTCACTTGAGATTTTAATTTTCTAAAATATAGAATGTTTAGGATTTTGACATTATCTGTCTGACATAATTTGTTAGTGTGATTCACATTCAGACAACTAACTAATTAATATGAAATGTTTAGGATTGACATCATCTGTCCGACATAATTTGTAAGTGTGATTTACATTCAGACTACTAACTAATTGGTTCCTTGTATTTTCTGTAAAATTCTGACTTTTCAGTTGTCAGAATGTTTGAGATTCTGCATTACCAGTTGTCAGAATGTTTAAGATTCTGCATTTCCAGTTGTCAGAATGTTTGAGATTCTGCATTACCAGTTGTCAGAATGTTTGAGATTCTGCATTACCAGTTGTCAGAATGTTTGAGATTCTGCATTACCAGTTGTAGGAATGTTTGAGATTCTGAATTACCAGTTGTCATAATGTTTGAGATTCTGCATTACCAGTTGTAGGAATGTTTGAGATTCTGCATTACCAGTTGTCAGAATGTTTGAGATTCTGAATTACCAGTTGTCAGAATCTTTAAGATTCTGCATGGCCAGTTGTCGGAATGTTTGAGATTCTGCATTACCAGTTGTCAGAATGTTTGAGATTCTGAATTACCAGTTGTCAGAATGTTTGAGATTCTGCATTACCAGTTGTCAGAATGTTTAAGATTCTGCAGTACCAGTTGTCAGAATGTTTGAGATTCTGCATTACCAACTGTCAGAATGTTTAAGATTCTGCATGGCCAGTTGTCGGAATGTTTGAGATTCTGCATTTCCAGTTGTCAGAATGTTTGAGATTCTGCATTACCAGTTGTCAGAATGTTTGAGATTCTGCATTACCAGTTGTCAGAATGTTTGAGATTCTGCATTACCAGTTGTCAGAATGTTTGAGATTCTGACTAGTAGGTAGTCTTAACCTGAATCCTGTTTTATTATCAGAGTTGTCTTATCCTGAATCCTGTTTTATTATCAGAGTTGTCTTATCCTGAATCCTGTTTTATTAATTGTATTATACTATACCTTAACCTGAATTCTGTTTTTGACACGACTTGCAAGAGCATTGTTTATGGCTTTATCAAACTGTAACAGAACCTTTAGTGCCAGCTGAGGAGTTATCTGCCCACACTGAAAAAAAAAGCAAATCAAAAGAGCACTGACAGACAACAGGTATAAAACTGAGTATCAAAATATAATTACTTTTGACTTTCACTCATGACAGATCATAATGTGAGAAAGTCTGTTATCTTACTTTTGGAAGGGAGGTAATTTTCTCTCTGTATTTTACTTTTCTTCAACCATCAAGAACTAAATCTCAGTGAGGTTAGAGAAGTTATCTCGACTGGAGTCTAATGTTCATTTAAATCAACCAACCACTATTCAACAGGTAGATGGAATTTGATTTTTAATAATGAGTTCATGGCAAGAAATAAGTCTCTATTTGTTGACAGTGAGAAGCACAATGATATCCATCCAAAAACATTTTTCTAGAATTTTTTTTTTTAAAAATGAGCATTTTTATTTAATGTACTGATACAAAGTTATGCTCGAGTTATGATACAAATGTCACAAGAGCCCTTTAACAACCACCATGGCTCATAGTATGTGATATCTTAAAATTCATAGCTATGGGGATAGACTATGTTCATAATCAATCCGAAAAAATAAAATAAAATTATAACAGCACACCTTTTAGATTATTAAGATTATTGGTTGTACTAATGATGGCAGTATTTTGACCAGATTTAAATTTTTCATATGAGCATGTTTCCAAAGGTTTACCTGGATAAGTTCATCTAAACTTTCTTGTAGTGTGTGACCTAAAGTAGTGTTTCTATATAACTGGTAACTCATATTTCACGTGGAAATGTAGGACAAGGAGAATTCTATTATCCTGGACTCTGTAAAAAAAAAAAAAATAAAAAAATATATTGTCATTTTAATTATTAAAGAAATGATTTCATTTGTACTAATCAAGCATTTTTTCAAAGCACCCTCAACACATTATACCTTATTTATTTTTGTTTTCTTATTATTATTATTGTTATATTTATTAAATATTATTTTTGGTAAAAAATAATCCAAAATGATAATGAAATCTTTATTGAAAATTTTTATTAAAAAATATTTAAGTTTTTTTTTTTATTGTTATTATTTATTACTATAATAATATTAATAGTATTATTATTATCATTATTATTATTTTTATCATCATTATTACGGTATTATTTTTATTTTTACTTTATTTTTTTTGATAAGTTATGGCCCCAGTTTCACAATCATTCACTTAACTGAGTGTTCTCAAATTCAAGAATATTTCAATATATCTTACCTGTGTAGTATATAATAGTGTATATTTGGGTGGGGGTACAAAAGGAACTCTTTCCAAAAATTGAAATAATTTTATATTGAAGTTCACTTTATATAAGTGATTCTCATAATTGCTAGTCATATGTTGTAAAAACATTGTATTTTGGAATAAATGTGTAAATTCTTGTTTAATCATTGTGATACTTTAAAATTGGCAACGGATCGCCACAGGATCACAAAGAAACATAAAATATGCCAAATAAAGCGTTGAAATATAAAATATGGTTCAAATTATGTCCACTATGTAATAATTTGTTATTAAAAAACTGGAATTTGGTGTAACTTTATCAATAATGTAAATTTAAACCTGACAACAGCCATTTGTCAAGGGAGATAATTCATGTTTTAACTTTGGGCTACTTTCTTCTGGAGAAACACTACTAAGTCAGATAGCTAGTGACTGCATTATTTATTGATAATATTTGTGTAATATTGATGTTGATGTTATTCAGGTCAAAATACATATGGAATATACTCTGAGAGAACCCTGGTGCCATTTTTGCTTCTAAAATTTCTTTTGTATATAGTAAAATTTTATGAATATGTGGCAAGTTTCAAATGCCATCTATGTCATTTTATTCATCGAATACAAAGATTAAAAAAAAAAAACCTGTTAACTTTTAAATAAAGTATCAAATTGTGTTCATATATAAACTACAAAATCACAAGCTGGCCACTTGGTTTTGAAACCCACTTCGAGAGCTGTAAACTCTAAAATGACAAGCTGTCATCAAGATTTTGCTTTAGATTCTTTTTTTTTTTTTTTTTTTTTTTTTTAATTTATCCTAGTTTAATTATTACACTAAGGTATGGGTCAGCTTGTATGCACCAGAATAGTTTCAGACTTTTTTATTCTTTTGTTTTTATTTATTTAAAGTTATTTTAAATTTTACTTTAAATCTCAAACTTAACTTACGATATCATGTAAGCAATTTTATTTGGTATCCACATTTTTCTCAAACTTTTACAAATGAATGTATTTATTGTAATATTGTAATATTATTATGTATTTGTCCACCTTGATGTTTATGTTTTGTATTTTCTATCTATATCATTTGGTTTAATAAAGAATAGAATAGATTATTTTATGATTTCAGTGTCATTTAAAATGATAATTTAATTCAAATTTAACAACAATTTTATATACTAGATACATAAAATGGAGCTCAGTAAATAAGTACAATAACAATAATTACCTTCAATTATTGTAAGATTTGATTGTAATAAGTAAACCACCACTTGTGTTGTTGTTTTTATGTTAGTATTACATGTAACACCTGATAAATACAATATAAATTTATATCTATATAAGTATAATACAGAAATATGTAAGGCCTAAAATAAAATTATCTTTGTTTGCCGTTGACCACCCGACCCACTTGAAATGCCCCTACCTAAAAAATTTTATTGACTTCTACTACCATCTTTTTTTTTACTTCTCTAACAACATAAGAAACAGTATTCAATGGCAATATCCCTGGCAAGGGAAACGACATGTGAGCAGGTTTATATGGTAGTAAGGAAATTCAGCTGTGTTTCTCCATGGGAGAAAACACAAGGAGGAACAAAGAAGACTTTAGTTAGCAAAAAAAAATTGTAAATGTGTTTTAAAAGAGAAATATGAAACCAATTTAAACTTTTCAAAAGTGTAAAAGATTTAAGTTTTCAAAAAATAAAATAAAAATTTTTTCCTACCTACCTGCCCACTTGTGGATAGCATGGGTCGGAAAACAGCAAACAAAGAATTTTTTAAGTTAGGCCTAAATTAGTATATACGTATTATAATTTAATTATTCTATAATATAATTAGCATACTTCTTTACACAATTTATTTTGAACAAAAAAAAAAAAAAAAAAAAAAAAAAAAAAAAAAAGAAGAATGGCCACCTATTCAAATGTGCTAGTCTTTTTAAGTAAATTATGTCAAATTAATTCATCAAAATAGATTAGAAGATTTGTGAATGAAATCTATAAGTTCAAGTTATTATTTAAAATTAAAAAGATTCTAATTTAATCCTTTGTTCACAATTGGCAATCATAGTCCAGTAACTGCTTGTTGCCGGCTTAATAGCATTTGACACGTGTCATTAATTTAATATAATCTGTCATTAATTTAATTAACTGATGACACCTTTCATTAAGTCACTATGTGACTTGTGCCACTAATGATAGAGAATATGAACAGAACAAGCTGATAACGGGATGCTGTCATTAAATAATTACAGTGGAATTGTTTTTGTTGGGTCCAGTTATTACCACACTAATCACGGGTTTATGTCATGTGACAAATGATTAAACTACATGTACCTTGAATTGCCATAAACAGGGAGACATGTCCATAGCTCATCACTTAAGTTACATTTAATAACAGTTGACAAAATGACATCAAGTTCTGAAATCATTTATTTCGAAGGCGAGCATAACGTGTTTCCCAATTTTTATTTAACTCCAATTGTGTATGAAGGGATAACTCACAAAAGTGTGGAACAGACCTACCAGTATGGTAAGACGATGCACCATGAAAATTCAACCTTAGCTACTGATATCATTATTGCCGACAGTGGTCGGGATGTGAAAGAATTCTCAATTTATACATTCTAGTTCGTGGTTCGAGAAAAAGAAAGACATTATGTTACAGCATTATAATTTATATTGGTTTCCTATCAAGATTTTTGAGATATGCATATGTTTAAATAATAATTATAAAAATAATCACACACATGTACCGGTATATCTGGTTTGAACATATTCATTTTATTTATTCCAAAAAAAATTTAAATGTACAAGATTATCATTAGAATAAACTATTTATTGAATGATATCATGTTACTTATTCATTTCGTGTTTGTTAGAAAGTAGATTTGTTCCAGTTTCTTGTTCTTCCGAATGAGAGTTATTTCCCTTGTAAAGAAGACATGGTAGCCATGACTTGCTGATCTAGGTTGACAAGGCAGTGGATACCATTTATCCTCTGTAGTTCATTTCCCAAAAGTTCTTAGTCTTAATGAATACGAGATTCATAAATCAAATGATCCTTTAGACATATAAATGCCATTTTAGTGATCATTTGTGAAACTTTTGTGAACCTGAATATTTTGTTTTATGTCCAGTCCATTTATTTTGCAAGCATCTTCAACAATAACTAGTTTACAAAATAAATATAAATATTAGTCATTACCTTTAGAAGAAGGTGTCTGATCACGGCGACATCAACGTCAAGCTATAGCGGACTGGAGTGAGGAACTAAATGGGATTGGTGCTAAACGTGGGCCCGGGGTAATAAACTACGAAGTAATAGAACTTTTAAAAACTCTTATTACACAGAATTTTATGTAAGTGGCTTTTTATCCCGTGCTCAACGGAGTGCCTTGGCACAATTTAGATGCAGAACTGCACTGTTAAGGATTGAGACTGGGAGGTTTTAAGGAATACCCGTGGAAAAACGTAATTGTTTCAATTGTATGAACTGTGTTGAGTCAGAATCTCACATTATTTTACATTGTGTTTTATATGAAAGTTTCATATTTATGATTTTAATTTTGATCTTTTAAGTGTTCTGATAAATTATCTGTGATTTTAGCACATGGTGAAATGTTTTTTAGTGCTGCCAAATTCTGCAGAAGTGTTTTAATGCGTCGTAGTTAGTTTTTATATTCATAATAATATATCATTTATACAATACATTTTAAATGATTTTGTAATTATTCTAATACTTAGTCTCTTATAACTCTTTAAAGAGTGGCATATGTACATTTTTATATTTGTGTGATAATGGTTTTATATGTTGTATGTATTATGAGACTCAAATAAAAAATATTATATTATATAGTTAATAATTCTAAGTTATTGAGTGGAGATTAATCCTTCGATGTGTGTGTGTGTTTGTGTGTGTTGTGCGCGTGCGTACGTGTGTGTGTTTGTGTATGAGTGTTGGGGGGGGGTGTTACACCAAATGTAAATTATAAAATAGACAACACAACTAATGTCGAATATTAACGCCTACCACCGCGCTGACCACATACCGATTATGTAAGGTATTAGTTTTTTATCAGTTACACTTCGAGCCTTTAGGAAACACTAGACTTAAATCTGTCATTTGTTCTGCAAAGCCTGGCAGGTGTCTTCACAATAATAAAACTGACAGGTGAATCAGATTAAAATGGATTAACTTCCGGGTCATTAGTACATTCTTGTTGCTTTATTCGTATGACAACCGTGTGTTTTTATCATAAAGCTTGGACGTATTGGAAAGAAAACATAATATTACAAACTGGGAATTTTATTTAAAAAATATTCTACACCAAAATGATGGAAGAAATTGTAATGACAGTCAAGCATCAAAACAACCTTGAATATATCGAATCACGTGATTTTATTTTGGTCAAAATGGCGGAGGGTGGTGGAAATGAACGTCAACTGTTAGGACAATATGTTCAAAAACAGACTAAATACGGCACAACCACTCGCTTATCACCAAAAAGTTCAACATATATAAAACACACAGTAGTTGAGTCTGACACTCTGATGGGGATCGCTCTGAAATACGGAGTCACGGTGAGTTATTTTTATGATTTGATGGACTGTTGTACACAGGTTGATTATCGGAATAATTATGCGTGTATTTTCCTTATTATGATCGCCCCAGGCTTAATAATAAACTAGGAAGTGTGTAAATTACTTCCGGATAATACATCTAAACCACTAAGGAGGTGATATTTGTAATCTAAGGGAAATGTTGATACACCTTTGAATAAATCATATTAAATAATTTGTAATTTTATTTATCAGTTTTTCGGAGTTAACCGTATTAGGAACTAGCGAATTCCTAAAAATGTTTATCTTTCTAAGGATATTAAATAAATATGATGTGACATAAAAAAATAATAAATTTTTATTCATAGCTGAGCAAACTTTAAAACAAATAACATAAGCTCTATTCGCTGAGCTTTTTATCGATTTAAACATGCATACATATATACAAAGACAAGTGACACAAATATTTCAATGACATGTTTAAAGACATTTAAGTGTTAAAAGCAAAACAAAAAACTTTAAGTTTAATAGGCATTAGCATAACCACACTGAAATATTGAAAGCATGATGAAATTAAATAAATAAATTAAAAAAAATAAATAAATAAATAAATAATTTAAAAAAAAAAGTTGAAGACTGAAGCTGCAAATAAAAGCCAAAGAATAAAATTAAAATAAAGCAATATCACTAACATAAAAACTTTGATGTCATCTATGCGTTACAGCATGCAAAACAGCGACACAAGCTGCCAGACCACTGGTTTATTAAACATCGGAATTGTTTTAATTAATTAAATGTAAAGGGACAAATTATATATATTAATTAAGCTTTTTGGAGGGTTGACATTTTATTTTTTCATTTATTTCATTTATTTTATTTATTTATTTATTTTTACAATTTATAAATTAATTATGTCTCTTCATTATCATTACACAAACCTTGTTCATGAGTTGAGTAATGGTGTTTAACATCTTAGTCAAAGATATTTCACTGATATGGATATGTCCTTGTTCATGATCTGTTTGTAATAGGCTCTGGTAACATGACTTAAATCAAGGTTTTTAAAATTTTCATTCATTGTTTTGTTGTACATGTTGTAACTGGTTCAGTCAGACATGATTTGTAAAGATACCTGCATTTTTAATATCAATTAGATCTGGTTTATTTTATTTAAAGGGACTGATTTAAACACAAATGTATCAGTCCAAGTCAAGACAGCAGAATCAACCCATTTTTAACCTAAAATTAATAAAAAAAAAAAAAAAGGGACATACTGTGATAATAGGCAATAGTCAATGTTCATATTCCTTAATTAGTAACGATATTTCAATTAGCAACTTGTAACATATGAAGAAGAAATTAATGATTTTAATGTATAAAAATTTCAATATATAAAGATTTTAATATATATAGATTTTATTAGATACTCATGTGTATTCAGTTTTTGACTTTTTGGTTAATGTTGATAGTTATCAGAAATTTAATTAATTAGTAAATAAATTGTGATTATTACTAGTAGTACTTGATGGTAAAAAGTTGTTGATTATATAATTGAACAGACAAGTACTTTAATATTTTAAAACAAATTTAAGTTATACATGCCTTAATTTTATGGGTTTATTTATTTATTTTTTTATTATTTTTTTTATGTATTTATTTATTTTTTACTGTCATTGTACAGCAGTGAAATAATATTTGATAAAGACAAATTTATAAAAGGAAGTATGAACAGAAAATCAAGAAATTATTAATTCTATACTTTTTTACATTTTATACATGTTATACATACAATGACACAGTTGACTGGAACAAAATGGAATGAGGAAGAATTAACTGATCTGTTGGTTTTAACCATTGTCAAGACTTAGATATTTTCAAAGAAGACATTCATCTACTGTTCATTACTAGAGTAAGGCAGTCTGTGACTGCTACAGTGAACACTTACAACTAGAAGGAAATGAAACAGACTGAGCACGAAAAAACAATTAATTAATTTAATCTTTTTCAGGTTGAACAATTGAAAAGAGAAAACAAGATATGGACAAATGATAGCTTATTTTTACGAGACAGTTTATTAATTCCTGTTGCCATTGACGACATACCTAATTTATCTTCCAATATAGAAATAGTAACGATAGATAATACTTCAAACAGACCTCGATCTAACAGTCAGATTTCAAATGGAAATGTTCATATAGAAAACGAAACTAAAAAATCAGAAAAGGATCAGTGTAATAGTGACGATAGTGCTGTGGACTTTTTAAATAAATATGATTCCTCTATAGCACAACTAAAATCACATGTAGAAAAAATGGAACAAAATGCAAGGTAAGACTTTGTGTACTGGATCAGGTTTACACTCACCTGGTCAGATCATGTGTACATGACATGTGTATGTCTGCATGTGGTTGTGTGTATGTGTATATGTGTATGTCCTTGTGTATATATGTATGTGTGTGTGTGTATGTGGTCTTGTGTATGTGTATGTGTGTCAGTGATTTTGCTATGGTTTTTAAAAACTACCTTCCACCTTTCAGATTGGGAAAATTTGGACCCTTTTTATGTCACATATTACGCTCAGAATTGTGAAATTCATTGCAAAGATCTTATATTGTGACAAAATCTAGCATTTTTTGTCTGTCAGAACAGTTTTGGACAACTGGATTTAACTTAAACTATTTGATTGTGTGTCCCTTGTTGCCTTTTGGGAAATTTTAGTTGTCAAATTGGGAAATTTTAGTCTTATTTCTCAAGGGGAAACTACCTTTATTCGGTAGTAATTTTAGGCAAACAAAACCACTGTGTGTATATGTGTATGTCTGTGGTTGTGTGTATGTGTATGTCTGCATGTGGTTGTGTGTATGTGTATATGTGTATGTGACATATGTGTATGTCTGTTTGTGGTTTATGTGTATATGTGTATGTGTGTGTGCTTTTGTGTACATGTATATGTGTACGTGTATGTATATGTGTATGTCTGTGTGTATGTCTGTGTGTGCTTGTGTGTCCATGTATATGTGTATGTCTGTGTGTGCTTGCGTGTCCATGTATATGTGTATGTCTGTGTGTGCTTGTATGTATGTGTATATGTGTATGTGTGTGTGCTTGTATGTGTATGTTTTGTTTAACCCTATTTTTTGGACATGAATGGGTCAATTTTGTTGTATACAGTATTCTGTGTACAAGATGTAACAAACTGCAGGACAAGCAGTGACCTCCTTTTATTGCATGTAGCCACTTAAAACAATCACCAAAAGGACAGATTGTTATTCATGTTTTCTCAACCATTTTAGAACTGACTGCCTCAATGAAAGTAAAACAGTCTTGTCTCAATGGAGTAAGGTATAAAACACCATTCCTCTCAATCATTGTTTCAGTCACCTCAGAATAAATGAGCTGAATTTAAAAAAATCTACCAAATATGGACAACTGTTTATTTATAGCGATATAGTAATGATTCTTTTATGAGTACTTTAATTACAAAACTGGGTACTTTTAGTCGTTATTAGGGCTGTCACGATTACCCGGGTACCCGATATACGGGTAGGTTAGATGCTGTAACCGGTTACAAAATCATTAATCAGGTAACCGACAATATACTGCTATCAGTGCACATTCGATGTATCTTGGTAAATTAGGATCAACAGTGAGTGAGTTTTTTCAACAAAAATAAACAAATAAAAACAAAGTATACTTTCAGTTTGTAAGTGACTGGTCATGTTGACCTACATTCAAATGTATTGGTTCCGAAAATTCTAATTTCTAAACCAAACGCGTATGCTGTCTTCCCGGGATTCTGAAAACCATGCCTGCGACAATTTGGAAATTCTTCAAACTGTAGGAAGACAAAAGTAAACGATATGTGTAATCTATGTCAGAAACAGGGCTCCACAAACGCCAGTAAGGTCAATTGGGGGTAGGCAAAGGCTACATCAACCCCCCAGAACAATTTTCTGTTTTTGATTTTAATAAACACACATCAGATACGTAAAGAAATAAAAAAAATAAAATTTTTATTCGAAAATATGGTGTTAACATACTGCTTTTTATCTTTCCATAACTGTCCAGTCGTTGGCAAAGCAACAAAACGTCAATAAACAGTTAAACTGGATTCTGTTTGGTACATCAGGATATCTGTCGTTTTAATTATAAATTATAAGTCGATGTGTGACATTGTCGCATATATAGATAAATGTTTATAAATACCGCTTATTAATATCTTAATGTGCACATCTGGCACATCAAAATTCAACTGGTATTTGTGTTTTATATTTATAACAATCCCATCACTGATCGACATATAACAGATACGAAAAACCATGTGTAATGTCGTGATCTTGTTGTTGGTAACCCGAAAAACTGTCGTTATCAATCTAGTCAGCTCTTGTATATAGAATTCAGGGAGGTTATTAAATAAATAAACTCGGTCAATCAAGCACTTGTATGTGTTTGTATACTCTAGTAGAAACGATGTGAACAGGTGAAGCCACTAGAAATCAGTTAACTTGTAAGGTATTAGGTAATTACGTGTGAATAGGGAAGTTCAGTGAATCGTGACACTGTCCTGAGTAATTTTTATTGTTAACAAGCCGGTATTAAAGAATTTTTTATCAGATTTTGTCTTTCTATTATGGGGGAAAAAGCCAATTGGGATATTTTTCAATCAACTTTTTTAAGTTTGAATCAGTGTTTTTTGTTAAAAATCGGCGTTTGTGAAGGCCTGGTCAGAAACATCTGTCATACAGATGAATGTGAAATTAATACGATCTATTGGGTTTTATTTTTAAACATTAAAATTTAGAAATGAAAGCGCGCCAACAAACATATATGGAATACGGAAGTAAAACGGAAACAGAATTGTAAACATATAGGTAAGATTTTTTTTATAAACTTAAACATTTGTTCAATCCATTTATGAATAGTATTGTATTTCGCGTCACCTATTCTAAATATCGGATAACCGGTTACGGTTCGGGTAATACATGTCGGGTACCCGGTTACGAAAATCACTAACCGTGACAGCCCTAGTCATTTTGTTTGTTTATTTTCACATTAACAGATGAATTTTGTTTTAAGTTGCACTCTATGAATATCATGTTTTTTGCTGAACCCAAATAAATGTTTATGATTTAAGACAGTGGTAAAACTAGAATATTTAAAACCAAAGTTCATAATATTTGAGTATTTGAGTACTTGAACCTGTCAAATTATGTCAGTGACAACAGTACTTTGATTTAGATGTCTATTTTCTGTGACTTCAGTGACAACAGTACTTTGATTAAGATGTCTATTTTTGGTGACTTCAGTGATAACAGTACTTTGATTAGGATGTCTATTTTCTGTGACTTCAGTGACAACAGTACTTTGATTAAGATGTCTATTTTCTGTGACTTCAGTGATAACAGTACTTTGATTAAGATGTCTATTTTCTGTGACTTCAGTGACAACAGTACTTTGATTTAGATGTCTATTTTCTGTGACTTCAGTGACAACAGTACTTTGATTAAGATGTCTATTTTCTGTGACTTCAGTGATAACAGTACTTTGATTAGGATGTCTATTTTCTGTGACTTCAGTGACAACAGTACTTTGATTAAGATGTCTATTTTCTGTGACTTCAGTGACAACAGTACTTTGATTAAGATGTCTTTATTGTGACTTCAGTGACAACAGTACTTTGATTAAGATGTCTATTTTCTGTGACTTCAGTGACAACAGTACTTTGTTAAGATGTCTATTTTCTGTGACTTCAGTGACAACAGTACTTTGATTAAGATGTCTATTTTCTGTGACTTCAGTGACAACAGTACTTTGATTAAGATGTCTATTTTCTGTGACTTCAGTGATAACAGTACTTTGATTAAGATGTCTATTTTCTGTGACTTCAGTGACAACAGTACTTTGATTAAGATGTCTATTTTCTGTGACTTCAGTGATAACAGTACTTTGATTAAGATGTCTATTTTCTGTGACTTCAGTGATAACAGTACTTTGATTAAGATGTTCTGTGACTTCAGTGATAACAGTACTTTGATTAAGATGTCTATTTTCTGTGACTTCAGCGACAACAGTACTTTGATTAAGATGTCTATATTGTGACTTCAGTGATAACAGTACTTTGATTAAGATGTCTATTTTCTGTGACTTCAGTGATAACAGTACTTTGATTAGGATGTCTATTTTCTGTGACTTCAGTGACAACAGTATTTTGATTAAGATGTCTATATTGTGACTTCAGTGACAACAGTACTTTGATTAAGATGTCTATTTTCTGTGACTTCAGTGATAACAGTACTTTGATTAAGATGACTATTTTCTGTGACTTCAGTGATAACAGTACTTTGATTAAGATGACTATTTTCTGTGACTTCAGTGACAACAGTACTTTGATTAAGATGTCTATTTTCTGTGACTTCAGTGATAACAGTACTTTGATTAAGATGTCTATTTTCTGTGACTTCAGTGACAACAGTACTTTGATTAAGATGTCTATTTTCTGTGACTTCAGTGACAACAGTACTTTGATTAAGATGTCTATATTGTGACTTCAGTGACAACAGTACTTTGATTAAGATGACTATTTTCTGTGACTTCAGTGATAACAGTACTTTGATTAAGATGACTATTTTCTGTGACTTCAGTGACAACAGTACTTTGATTAAGATGTCTATTTTCTGTGACTTCAGTGACAACAGTACTTTGATTAAGATGTCTATTTTCTGTGACTTCAGTGACAACAGTACTTTGATTAAGATGTCTATTTTCTGTGACTTCAGTGACAACAGTACTTTGATTAAGATGTCTATTTTCTGTGACTTCAGTGACAACAGTACTTTGTTAAGATGTCTATTTTCTGTGACTTCAGTGATAACAGTACTTTGTTAAGATGTCTATTTTCTGTGACTTCAGTGATAACAGTACTTTGATTAAGATGTCTATTTTCTGTGACTTCAGTGACAACAGTACTTTGATTAAGATGTCTATTTTCTGTGACTTCAGTGACAACAGTACTTTGATTAAGATGTCTATTTTCTGTGACTTCAGTGACAACAGTACTTTGATTAAGATGACTATTTTCTGTGACTTCAGTGATAACAGTACTTTGATTAGGATGTCTATTTTTGGTGACTTCAGTGATAACAGTACTTTGTTAAGATGTCTATTTTCTGTGACTTCAGTGACAACAGTACTTTGTTAAGATGTCTATTTTCTGTGACTTCAGTGATAACAGTACTTTGATTAAGATGACTATTTTCTGTGACTTCAGTGATAACAGTACTTTGATTAAGATGTCTATTTTCTGTGACTTCAGTGACAACAGTACTTTGATTAAGATGTCTATTTTCTGTGACTTCAGTGACAACAGTACTTTGATTAAGATGTCTATTTTCTGTGACTTCAGTGACAACAGTACTTTGATTAAGATGTCTATTTTCTGTGACTTCAGTGACAACAGTACTTTGATTAAGATGTCTATTTTCTGTGACTTCAGTGACATTAGTACTTTGTTAAGATGTCTATTTTCTGTGACTTCAGTGACAACAGTACTTTGATTAAGATGTCTATTTTCTGTGACTTCAGTGACAACAGTACTTTGATTAAGATGTCTATTTTCTGTGACTTCAGTACTTTGATTAAGATGTCTATTTTCTGTGACTTCAGTGACATTAGTACTTTGTTAAGATGTCTATTTTCTGTGACTTCAGTGATAACAGTACTTTGATTAGGATGTCTATTTTCTGTGACTTCAGTGATAACAGTACTTTGATTAAGATGTCTATTTTCTGTGACTTCAGTGATAACAGTACTTTGATTAAGATGTCTTTTTTCTGTGACTTCAGTGATAACAGTACTTTGATTAAGATGTCTATATTGTGACTTCAGTGACAACAGTACTTTTATTAAGATGTTCTGTGACTTCAGTGATAACAGTACTTTGATTAAGATGTCTATTTTCTGTGACTTCAGTGACAACAGTATTTTGATTAAGATGTCTATTTTCCGTGACTTCAGTGACAACAGTACTTTGTTAAGATGTCTATTTTCTGTGACTTCAGTGATAACAGTACTTTGTTAAGATGTCTATTTTCTGTGACTTCAGTGATAACAGTACTTTGATTAAGATGTCTATATTGTGACTTCAGTGACAACAGTACTTTTATTAAGATGTTCTGTGACTTCAGTGATAACAGTACTTTGATTAAGATGTCTATTTTCTGTGACTTCAGTGACAACAGTATTTTGATTAAGATGTCTATTTTCCGTGACTTCAGTGACAACAGTACTTTGTTAAGATGTCTATTTTCTGTGACTTCAGTGATAACAGTACTTTGTTAAGATGTTCTGTGACTTCAGTGATAACAGTACTTTGTTAAGATGTCTATTTTCTGTGACTTCAGTGATAACAGTACTTTGTTAAGATGTCTATTTTCTGTGACTTCATTGATAACAGTACTTTGATTAAGATGTTCTGTGACTTCAGTGATAACAGTACTTTGTTAAGATGTCTATTTTCTGTGACTTCATTGATAACAGTACTTTGATTAAGATGTTCTGTGACTTCATTGATAACAGTACTTTGATTAAGATGTTCTGTGACTTCAGTGACAACAGTACTTTGTTAAGATGTCTATTTTCTGTGACTTCAGTGACAACAGTACTTTGATTAAGATGTCTATATTGTGACTTCAGTGACAACAGTACTTTGATTAAGATGTCTATTTTCTGTGACTTCAGTGACAACAGTACTTTGATTAAGATGTCTATTTTCTGTGACTTCAGT
The DNA here is from genome assembly GCA_029721355.1 of Tegillarca granosa. Classification (NCBI taxonomy): domain Eukaryota; kingdom Metazoa; phylum Mollusca; class Bivalvia; order Arcoida; family Arcidae; genus Tegillarca; species Tegillarca granosa. The sequence goes on along the minus strand of JARBDR010000367.1, from coordinate 364,478 downwards.
GATAATAGTACTTTGATTAAGATGACTATTTTCTGTGACTTCAGTGACAACAGTACTTTGATTAAGATGTCTATTTTCGGTGACTTCAGTGATAACAGTACTTTGATTAAGATGTCTATTTTCTGTGACTTCAGTGACAACAGTACTTTGATTAAGATGTCTATTTTCTGTGACTTCAGTGACAACAGTACTTTGATTAAGATGTTCTGTGACTTCAGTGACAACAGTACTTTGATTAAGATGTCTATTTTCTGTGACTTCAGTGACAACAGTACTTTGATTAAGATGTCTATTTTCTGTGACTTCAGTGATAACAGTACTTTGATTAAGATGTCTATTTTCTGTGACTTGAGTGATAACAGTACTTTGATTAAGATGTCTATTTTCTGTGACTTCAGTGATAACAGTACTTTGATTAAGATGTCTATTTTCTGTGACTTGAGTGATAACAGTACTTTGATTCCTTTAACATTTCAGCACTGATACTAACACTACATCAGAAGCATTTCATTTTATTGGTTTACCTTATGAGTTGAATGTCAAGTCAGACAAAGAGACGGAGTGTTAGGACACCAGATACTTCAATCTCTGTATATATTTATGATCACATTTATACAATTATTTAAGGTATTTCTTTAACACATGTTATTGCAGATTTTAAAAATCATGAAATTTTACAGGATTGTTTTTATTGGTATCAGAGCATCAATTTGACCCTTGACCCTATATATATCTTCCATTTAAGGAAATTGATTTTGACTTCTGACTTTTAGGAAGATGTAGTAGTACATGTATTTATTTGGTCTTATTCTTGAGATTTTAAAGAAAGTCAATTTGACCCCAAAAATTTTATTACTTAATTACTTACTTATCCTCTTCATTCCCAATGGGAACATAAGGCCACAACAAGCTGTTTCCATCTTATCCTGTCTTTCGCCAGGTGCTGCACCTGCCCCCAAGAGTATCCCAACTCCTGCAGCTCCATTGCTACTGTCCTTCGCCATGTTGTTTTGGCCTTCCTGGTTTTCTCTTTCCCGATGGTGTCCATCTCAAGGCAGTTTTTGGAATACGTTCTTGTGGCATCCTCAACACAAGTTTATAAAAACCTAAATTCCCATCTTACTGAAAATTCTGACTGTTTTTAAACTAGTTATTTTTAAGATGATATTTGTATCTTGTCTGATAAAGTTCAAGGTTGTATTTCTATGTAAACTTAAGATGAGTCATTGAAGGTAAGATATATGTAATACTACACTTTGTCTTAGGTTAGAGTTCAAGTTCAAGATTGAGTTTCATAAAGGTCAAGGTCACAGTTATAGTAATAATGAATGTTTTCTGAAAATTAGGTCAGAGTCATACATGTAATTACAATGAATCACAGATGTAGGTACACTGAGTCTTATAAAGTGATGAAGTTTTTTCCCCATCCACAAGTCTTTCACTTATATCATCTTTTTTTAGAAAAAACAAAGAACAAAATAAGGATGTGCCAGGTGAGCGATACAGGCCCTATTGGGCCTCTTGTTTAATGGAAGTGGTCTGCACTGAGATCATAGAGTGCCTAGAGAAAACTACTAACCTTTGACAAATGAAATGACAAACATTTTCACATTAGGCCTAACTTAGAAATTCTTTGTTTGCTGTTTTCTGACCCATGCTATCCACATGTGGGTAGGTAGGTAGGAAATTTTTTTTATTTTAATGTTTGAAAATTTAATCTGTTACACTTTTTTAAAAAGGTTAAATTTGTTTCATATTGTCTCTTTTAAAACGTGTTTTACAATTTTTTTGCTAACTTAAGTCTTATTTGTTCCTCCTTGTGTATTCTATCACAGAGAACCCTACAGCAGAATTTCCTTACTACTGTATAAACCCACAGGTCGTCTTGCTTTCTAGGGTTACTTTCCTTTAATACTGTTTCTTATGTTGTATGAGAAGTAAAAAAAAAAAAAAAAGAAAAAGAAATTGGAATGATGGCAATAAAATATTTTGGGTAGGGGCATTTCAAGTGGGTCGGGCGGTCAACAGCAAACAAAGTTAATTTTATTTTAGGCCTTAGAATCTGTCCTGAGTGGGATTTAAACCTAGGCAGTAAGAGGCACTGTGAACAGTACATACACACTAATGAACAGTGAGAGGCAATGTGAACAGTACATACACACTAATGAACAGTGAGAGGCAATGTGAACAGTACATACACACTAATGAACAGTGAGAGGCACTGTGAACAGTACATACACACTAATGAACAGTGAGAGGCAATGTGAACAGTACATACACACTAATGAACATTGAGAGGCATTGTGAACAGTACATACACACTAATGAACAGTGAGAGGCAATGTGAACAGTACATACACACTAATGAACATTGAGAGGCATTGTGAACAGTACATACACACTAATGAACAGTGAGAGGCAATGTGAACAGTACATACACACTAATGAACAGTGAGAGGCACTGTGAACAGTACATACACACTAATGAACAGTGAGAAGCAATGTGAACAGTACATACACACTAATGAACAGTGAGAGGCACTGTGAACAGTACATACACACTAATGAACAGTTAGAGGCACTGTGAACAGTACATACACACTAATAAACAGTGAGAGGCAATGTGAACAGTACATACACACTAATGAACAGTGAGAGGCACTGTGAACAGTACATACACACTAATGAACAGTGAGAGGCAATGTGAACAGTACATACACACTAATGAACAGTGAGAGGCACTGTGAACAGTACATACACACTAATGAACAGTGAGAGGCACTGTGAACAGTACATACACACTAATGAACAGTGAGAGGCAATGTGAACAGTACATACACACTAATGAACAGTGAGAGGCAATGTGAACAGTACATACACACTAATGAACAGTGAGAGGCAATGTGAACAGTACATACACACTAATGAACAGTGAGAGGCGCTGTGAACAGTACATACACACTAATGAACAGTGAGAGGCAATGTGAACAGTACATACACACTAATGAACAGTGAGAGGCACTGTGAACAGTACATACACACTAATGAACAGTGAGAGGCAATGTGAACAGTACATACACACTAATGAACAGTGAGAGGCAATGTGAACAGTACATACACGCTAATGAACAGTGAGAGGCACTGTGAACAGTACATACACGCTAATGAACAGTGAGAGGCACTATGAACAGTACATACACACTAATGAACAGTGAGAGGCAATGTGAACAGTACATACACACTAATGAACAGTGAGAGGCAATATGAACAGTACATACACACTAATGAACAGTGAGAGGCACTATGAACAGTACATACACTAATGAACAGTGAGAGGCACTGAACAGTACATACTAATGAACAGTGAGAGGCACTGTGAACAGTACATACATGCTAATGAACAGTGAGAGGCACTGTGAACAGTACATACATGCTAATGAACAGTGAGAGGCACTGTGAACAGTACATACATGCTAATGAACAGTGAGAGGCACTGTGAACAGTACATACATGCTAATGACAGTGAGAGGCACTGTGAACAGTACATACACACTAATGAACAGTGAGAGGCACTGTGAAACATAAATACACCCTAATGAACAGTGAGAGGCACTGTGAACAGTACATACACACTAATGAACAGTGAGAGGCAATGTGAACAGTACATACACGCTAATGAACAGTGAGAGGCACTGTGAACAGTACATACACGCTAATGAACAGTGAGAGGCACTGAACAGTACATACACACTAATGAACAGTGAGAGGCGCTGTGAACAGTACATACACGCTAGTGAACAGTGAGCGGCACTGTGAACAGTACATACACACTAATGAACAGTGAGAGGCAATGTGAACAGTACATACATGCTAATGAACAGTGAGAGGCAATGTGAAACAGTACATACACACTTATGAACAGTGAGAGGCAATGTGAACAGTACATACACGCTAATGAACAGTGAGAGGCACTGTGAACAGTACATACACGCTAATAAACTGTAAGAGGCAATGTGAACAGTACATACATGCTAATGAACAGTGAGAGGCACTATGAACAGTACATACACGCTTATGAACAGTGAGAGGTAATGTGAAAGTACATACACGCTAATGAACAGTGAGAGGCAATGTGAAAGTACATACATGCTAATGAACAGTGAGAGGCACTGTGAACAGTACATACACACTAATGAACAGTAAGAGGTACTGTGATCATACAGAACTTCATGCTAATGACATTGGTCACCAAATCCCCCCCCCCCCCCCAACATTTATAGTGTCATTAAAGACATCAAGCAAAATTATACATTTTATTTATAGCTGGTGAAATCTCAATATAAATAAAGTACATGTATTCAAGTTTCCGACATTTCATTAGTAATGGCTTTACTTCATGTGTTGTATATACTTGTGGTCCTGTTTAAAAATCTTCAGTAATTTATTGTAATTTTAACACATATCACTAAATTACATTGTAATCCTGTAAATATTTCATGATTTAAAACTTGTTAACCAGATTCAGTGTTAGAAAAGTCTCTAGGTTCATATAGAAATGGTCAGGTTTGTTGACATTTTGTAACAAGATTGTTTCATCCATTAAACTGTTGGCTGCTGTAGAGCATGTGATTGTACATTGTTTAATATCTTATTAACATCAAATTATCTCAGTAAATATTGTGTCATTGACATCAAACTATTCCAAGAAATAAAGAATTTCCAGAAATATGTCTGAAGACAACCAATAATTCCGTAGAGTAAGTAATACAAATTGATAACTAATATTAAATACATTTTCTTTGTGTGTTAAGAGCCATGAACAAACCTGGGTAACCTACTTAAGCTTATTTTATCCCTCTTAAGGGATCATTAGTTACTGGTTCTTATGCTAATCTCATCCCTCTCTATTGATCATGAGTTACTGGCTTTTGCTTATTTTGCTTTCTGTTATGGGGTATGAGTTTTAGGTTCCTGCTAATTAATTTGATTTTTTATGAATAAAATGGCATTACATGAAGGAAAAAAAAGATCTAAAGAGTCTGATTGCGTTTTTATACCTAAACATTTGTCTGTGAACCTAGAGACATGTATGTTGCCACATTATTATTATTATTATTATTATTATTACATGTATTATTATTATTATTATATATACATGTAATGTTGATATGTAACCAGAGTTAGCTTAAATTTTGTTTTGAGTCTGTAAGGAAATATTTTTTTTTACCATTGAAGAAACTTTTAGAAAATTCTTTTTTTTTATATAAGTTGACTCATTTTGAAGGAAATTAAATTTATTTAAGAAAATGGTTATATAATACTTGGTCTTTTTTTCACATTTTATTATGTTTTTAGGAAATCAAACATAATTTAGAAAGGGATTTTATATTTGTCCCAAATTACATTTTTAGACTTTGAATGTTTAATTTGACTCAAACTGACTGAAAAAAAGATTCTTATTTTCTGCAGACTCCAAACATAGGTTTATTCCTGAAATTTATTTTTGGTTGACAAATTTGATCTGATCATTTGACTTTTATTTTAATGAATGAAGCTCATAAATCATGGGTTAATAGAAGGGATAATATTTTCTGTGATATCACTTAATTTGATTTAAATCACTCACTGTAGTTTTATTATTTTTTTTTAATCCAGAAATAGTAAATCTTTGCTTCAGTTTGGCCAATTTAATATTGGAGTAATATAAATCAAAAGATCAGGTCAAAGGTCAGGCATTATGTTTTTTAACACCTTATCATAACCGGAATTTCATATTTCATAAGTAAACCTGGGATAAATTTTAATGTATTTTTTTCTGAAATCAGGAATTGGTTCTTACTGGAAAAAAGTGAATCAACTCATGTATGAAAAATACAAAAAACAAACATAGTGAACTATGTCGTAAAATTAGTTTTCATTTCAACTTGAGATATACTTGTATGTTTTGTTACACAATTTAATTTTATTACATTGAACACCAATTTTTTTTTAAAATTTTGTTTTGTGTGTTTGTTTTGTTTTGTTTTTGTTTTTTTTTTTTTTTTGCATTTTACAGATAATATTCCCCAAGTTTTTGTTTTTGTTTTTTGTTTTTTTTTTTTGTTTTTTTTTTTGCTTTTGTTTTTGTTTTGTTTTGTTTTGTTTTTGTTTTTTTGTTTTCATTTTCGTTTTTTTTTTTTTGCATTTTATGGATAATATTCCCCAAGATTTTGAGACTGGGAGTTTGGTCTTTTGTCCTCAAATCTAACTTTACATTTTAAGACATTGACTTTGGGGTTTAAACCCCAGAAAAACCTGAAGATTTTCTAAGTTGGTTTTTCCTATTTCGTTCCTTGCCAACATTTTGATATAACTGAGGCACTGTGTCAAGGTAACCATGGAAAAAAATTGGTTCCACTTAAAACCTTAAGCACACACTGCAGACCTATCAAATTTTGCAAATGAATCCACTCTCTCTCTCTCTCTCTCTCTCTCTCTCTCTCTCTCTCTCTCTCTCTCTCTCTCTCTGTGTACATCTCCCCCCTCTCTCCCTCTCTCTTTGAGGCTCTCTCTCTCTCTCTCTCTCTCTCTCTCTCTCTCTGTCTCTCTCTCTCTCTCTCTCAGGCCTACTTTCAGTAATATATATTTTACATCATGTTGTTTATAGATCAGTATAGAGAGTAACTTCAGTAAGATAACTAGTGGACTTTGTTTATAATATTTTTATCACCAGGATTTTATCTGTACAAAGCATGTTATACAGTTATCACATAACCTTATTCTTGTACATCTTGATATATATATAGTTATATGTATGATGTTGTGAAATAATGATTTTTATCTTATTTGTGACTCTTACTTGTCATTCTGTCTATTTATTATATGTTGCACATCTGATATTTGTCCCTCACATTCTGTCTATTATCATCATAATCTCCTGTTTCTGAGCTGACGTTCAGTGATAAAATAAAGTTAACATATAAGTACAAATGTATATGATATCTTGTACATGGTTCCCATATCATGTTTGTATGTATTTCCCCAATCATGTTTGTATGTGGTTCCCTAGTCATGTTTTTATGTGGTTCCCCAGTTATGTTTGTACATAATTTCCTAGTCATGTTTGTATGTGAATCCCTAGTCATGTTTTACATGATTTCCTAGTCATGTTTGTATGTGAATCCCAAGTCATGTTTTACATGATTTTCTAGTCATGTTTGTATGTGGTTCCCTAGTCATGTTTGTATGTGAATCCCTAGTCATGTTTTACATGATTTCCTAGTCATGTTTGTATGTGAATCCCTTGTCATGTTTTACATGATTTTCTAGTCATGTTTGGATCTGGTTCCCTAGTCATGTTTTACATGATGTTCTAGTCATGTTTGGATGTGGTTCCCTAGTCATGTTTTACATGATTTTCTAGTCATGTTTGGATGTGGTTCCCTAGTCATGTTTTCCATGATTTTCTAGTCATCTTTGGATGTGGTTCCCTAGTCATGTTTTACATGATTTTCTAGTCATCTTTGGATGTGGTTCCCTTGTCATGTTTTACATGATTTTCTAGTCATCTTTGGAAGTGGTTCCCTAGTCATTTTTTACATGATTTCTAGTCGTGTTTGTATGTGGTTCCCTAGTCATGTTTTACATGATGGTTCCTAGTCATGTTTGGATGTGGTTCCCTAGTCATGTTTGTATGTGGTTCCTCAGTCATGTTTGTATGTAGTTCCCCAGTCATGTTTGTATGTGGTTCCCTAGTCATGTTTGTATGTGGTTCCCCAGTCATGTTTGTACATAATTTCCTAGTCATGTTTGTATGTGGTTCCCTAGTCATGTTTGTACATGATTTTCTAGTCATGTTTGGATGTGGTTCTTTAGTCATGTTTGTATGTATTTCCCCAATCATGTTTGTATGTGGTTCCCTAGTCATGTTTGTATGTGGTTCCCCAGTCATGTTTGTACATATTTTCCTAGTCATGTTTGTATGTGGTTCCCTAGACATGTCTGTACATGGTTTTGTAGTCATGTTTGTATGTGGTTCCCTAGTCATGTTTGTACGTAGTTTCCCAATCATGTTTGTACATTATTTCCTAGTCATGTTTGTATGTGGTTCCCCAGTCATTTTTGTACATAATTTCCTAGTCATGTTTGTATATGGTTCCCTAGTCATGTTTGTATGTGGTTCCCTAGTCATGTTTGTATGTAGTTTCCCAATCATGTTTGTACATGATTTCCTAGTCATGTTTGTATGTGGTTCCCCAGTCATGTTTGTACATGATTTCCTATTCATGTTTGTATGTGTTCCCCTAGTGATGTTTGGATGTGGATCCCAAGTGATGTTTGTATGTGGTTCCCCAGTCATGTTTGTACATGATTTCCTAGCATGTTTGTTTGTGGTTACTTAGTCATGTTTGTACATGATTTTCTAGTCATGTTTGGATGTGGTTCTTAAGTCATGTTTGTATGTATTTCCCCAATCATTTTTGTTTGTGGTTCCCAAGCCATGTTTGTACCTGATTTCCTAGTTATGTTTGTATGTGGTTCCCTAGTCATGTTTGTATGAATTCCCTAGTCATGTTTGTGCATGATTTTCTAGTCATGTTTGTATGTGGTTTCCTAGTCATGTTTGTATGTGGTTCCCCAGTCATGTTTGTACATGATTTCCTAGTCATGTTTGTATGTGGTTCTGTAGTCATGTTTGTGCATGATTTTCTAGTCATGTTTGTATTTGGTTCCCTAGTCATGTTTGTATGTGGTTCCCTAGTCATGTTTGTATGTTCCCTAGTCATGTTTGTATGTGGTTCCCCAGTCATGTTTGTACATGTTTTCACAGCCATGTTTGTATGTGGTTCCCTAATCATGTTTTGTACATGTTGTCATTGTTAGTTCATCATTGACATGCCTAATAACCCTGACAGATTGTTCAGTTACTTCAGTAATATTGACATCCCTAGCCCTGACATATTGTTCAGTTACTTCAGTTACATATACATCCCTAACTCTGAAAGATTGTTCAGTGACTTCAGTTACATTGACACCCCCAGCCCTGACAGATTGTTCAGTGACTTCACTAAATGGATTCCCTAACCCTGACAGATTGTTCAGTGACTTCAGTAACATTGACATATCTAACCCTAACAGATTGTTCAGTGACTTCAGTAACATTGACATCCCTAACCCTGACAGATTGTTAAGTGACTTCAGTAACATTGACATCCCTAACCCTAACAGATTGTTCAGTGACTTCAGTAACATTGACATCCCTAACCCTAACAGATTGTTCAGTGACTTCAGTAACATTGACATCCCTAACCCTGACAGATTGTTCAGTGACTTCAGTAACATTGACATCCCTAACCCTAACAGATTGTTCAGTGACTTCAGTAACATTGACATCCCTAACCCTGACAGATTGTTAAGTGACTTCAGTAACATTGACATCCCTAACCCTAACAGATTGTTCAGTGACTTCAGTAACATTGACATCCCTAACCCTAACAGATTGTTCAGTGACTTCAGTAACATTGACATCCCTACCCTGACAGATTGTTCAGTGACTTCAGTAACATTGACATCTCTAACCCTGACAGATTGTTCAGTGACTTCAGTAACATTGACATCCCTAACCCTGACAGATTGTTCATAACTTCAGTTACATTGACATACCTAACCCTGACAGATTGTTCAGTGACTTCAGTAACATTGACATACCTAACCCTGACAGATTGTTCAGTGACTTCAGTAACATTGACATCCCTAAGCCTGACAGTTTGTTAAGTGACTTCAGTAACATTGACATCCCTAACCCTGACAGATTGTTAAGTGACTTCAGTAACATTGACATCCCTAACCCTAACAGATTGTTCAGTGACTTCAGTAACATTGATTCCCTAACCCTGACAGATTGTTCAGTGACTTCAGTAACATTGACATCCCTAACCCTGACAGATTGTTCAGTGACTTCAGTAACATTGACATCCCTTGCCCTGACAGATTGTTAAATGACTTCAGTAACATTGACATCCCTAAGCCTGACAGATTGTTAAGTGACTTCAGTAACATTGACATCCCTAACCCTGACAGATTGTTCAGTGACTTCAGTAACATTGATTCCCTAGCCCTGACAGATTGTTCAGTGACTTCAGTAACATTGATTCCCTAACCCTGACAGATTGTTAAGTGACTTCAGTAACATTGATTCCCTAAACCTGACAGATTGTTAAGTGACTTCAGTAACATTAATTCCCTAACCATGACAGATTGTTAAGTGACTATAGTAACATTGACATCCTTAGCCATGACAGATTGTTCAGTGACTTCAGTAACATTGATTCCCTAGCCCTGACAGATTGTTCAGTGACTTCAGTAACATTGATTCCCTAACCCTGACAGATTGTTAAGTGACTTCAGTAACATTGACATCCCTAACTCTGACAGATTGTTCAGTGACTTCAGTAACATTGACATCCCTAGCCCTGACAGATTGTTAAGTGACTTCAGTAACATTGATTCCCTAACCCTGACAGATTGTTAAGTGACTTTAGTAACATTGACATCCTTAGCCCTGACAGATTGTTAAGTGACTTCAGTAACATTGATTCCCTAACCCTGACAGATTGTTAAGTGACTTTAGTAACATTGACATCTCTAACCCTGACAGATTGTTAAATGACTTTAGTAACATTGACATCTCTAACCCTAACAGATTGTTAAATGACTTTAGTAACATTGACGTCTCTAACCCTGACAGATTGTTAAATGACTTTAGTAACATTGACGTCTCTAACCCTGACAGATTGTTAAATGACTTTAGTAACATTGACATCTCTAACCCTAACAAATTGTTAAATGACTTTAGTAACATTGACATCTCTAACCCTAACAGATTGTTAAGTGACTTTAGTAACATTGACATCTCTAACCCTGACAGATTGTTAAGTGACTTCAGTAACATTGATTCCCTAACCCTGACAGATTGTTAAGTGACTTTAGTAACATTGACATCTCTAACCCTAACAGATTGTTAAGTGACTTTAGTAACATTGACATCTCTAACCCTGACAGATTGTTAAATGACTTTACTAACATTGACATCTCTAACCCTAACAGATTGTTAAGTGACTTTAGTAACATTGACATCTCTAACCCTGACAGATTGTTAAATGACTTTAGTAACATTGACATCTCTAACCCTGACAGATTGTTAAGTGACTTCAGTAACATTGATTCCCTAACCCTGACAGATTGTTAAGTGACTTTAGTAACATTGACATCTCTAAGCCTAACAGATTGTTAAATGACTTTAGTAACATTGACATCTCTAACCCTAACAGATTGTTAAATGACTTTAGTAACATTGACATCTCTAACCCTAACAGATTGTTAAATGACTTTAGTAACATTGACATCTCTAACCCTGACAGATTGTTAAATGACTTCAGTAACATTGACATCTCTAACCCTGACAGATTGTTAAATGACTTTAGTAACATTGACATCTGTAACCCTGACAGATTGTTAAATGACTTCAGTAACATTGACATCTTTAACCCTGACAGATTGTTAAATGACTTTAGTAACATTGACATCTCTAACCCTGACAGATTGTTAAATGACTTTAGTAACATTGACATCTCTAATCCTGACAGATTGTTAAATGACTTTAGTAACATTGACATCTCTAACCCTGACAGATTGTTAAATGACTTTTGTAACATTGACATCTCTAACCCTGACAGATTGTTAAATAACTTTAGTAACATTGACATCTCTAACCCTAACAGATTGTTAAATGACTTTAGTAACATTGACATCTCTAACCCTAACAGATTGTTAAGTGACTTTAGTAACATTGACATCTCTAACCCTAACAGATTGTTAAATGACTTTAGTAACATTGACATCTCTAACCCTCACAGATTGTTAAGTGACTTCAGTAACATTGATTCCCTAACCCTGACAGATTGTTAAGTGACTTTAGTAACATTGACATCTCTAAGCCTAACAGATTGTTAAATGACTTTAGTAACATTGACATCTCTAACCCTAACAGATTGTTAAATGACTTTAGTAACATTGACATCTCTAACCCTAACAGATTGTTAAATGACTTTAGTAACATTGACATCTCTAACCCTAACAGATTGTTAAGTGACTTTAGTAACATTGACATCTCTAACCCTAACAGATTGTTAAATGACTTTAGTAACATTGACATCTCTAACCCTGACAGATTGTTAAATGACTTTAGTAACATTGACATCTCTAACCCTGACAGATTGTTAAATGACTTTAGTAACATTGACATCTCTAACCCTAACAGATTGTTAAATGACTTCAGTAACATTGACATCTCTAACCCTGACAGATTGTTAAGTGACTTTAGTAACATTGACATCTCTAAGCCTAACAGATTGTTAAATGACTTTAGTAACATTGACATCTCTAACCCTAACAGATTGTTAAATGACTTTAGTAACATTGACATCTCTAACCCTGACAGATTGTTAAATGACTTCAGTAACATTGACATCTCTAACCCTGACAGATTGTTAAATGACTTTAGTAACATTGACATCTCTAACCCTGACAGATTGTTAAATGACTTTAGTAACATTGACATCTCTAACCCTAACAGATTGTTAAATGACTTTAGTAACATTGACATCTCTAACCCTAACAGATTGTTAAATGACTTTAGTAACATTGACATCTCTAACCCTGACAGATTGTTAAATGACTTCAGTAACATTGACATCTCTAACCCTAACAGATTGTTAAATGACTTTAGTAACATTGACATCTCTAACCCTAACAGATTGTTAAATGACTTTAGTAACATTGACATCTCTAACCCTAACAGATTGTTAAATGACTTTAGTAACATTGACATCTCTAACCCTAACAGTTTGTTAAATGACTTTAGTAACATTGACATCTCTAACCCTAACAGATTGTTAAATGACTTTAGTAACATTGACATCTCTAACCCTAACAGATTGTTAAGTGACTTTAGTAACATTGACATCTCTAACCCTAACAGATTGTTAAATGACTTTAGTAACATTGACATCTCTAACCCTGACAGATTGTTAAATGACTTTAGTAACATTGACATCTCTAACCCTGACAGATTGTTAAATGACTTTAGTAACATTGACATCTCTAACCCTAACAGATTGTTAAATGACTTCAGTAACATTGACATCTCTAACCCTGACAGATTGTTAAGTGACTTTAGTAACATTGACATCTCTAAGCCTAACAGATTGTTAAATGACTTTAGTAACATTGACATCTCTAACCCTAACAGATTGTTAAATGACTTTAGTAACATTGACATCTCTAACCCTGACAGATTGTTAAATGACTTCAGTAACATTGACATCTCTAACCCTGACAGATTGTTAAATGACTTTAGTAACATTGACATCTCTAACCCTGACAGATTGTTAAATGACTTTAGTAACATTGACATCTCTAACCCTAACAGATTGTTAAATGACTTTAGTAACATTGACATCTCTAACCCTAACAGATTGTTAAATGACTTTAGTAACATTGACATCTCTAACCCTGACAGATTGTTAAATGACTTCAGTAACATTGACATCTCTAACCCTGACAGATTGTTAAATGACTTTAGTAACATTGACATCTCTAACCCTAACAGATTGTTAAATGACTTTAGTAACATTGACATCTCTAACCCTAACAGATTGTTAAATGACTTTAGTAACATTGACATCTCTAACCCTAACAGTTTGTTAAATGACTTTAGTAACATTGACATCTCTAACCCTGACAGATTGTTAAATGACTTTAGTAACATTGACATCTCTAACCCTAACAAATTGTTAAATGACTTTAGTAACATTGACATCTCTAACCCTAACAGATTGTTAAATGACTTTAGTAACATTGATTCCCTAACCCTGACAGATTGTTCAGTGACTTCAGTAACATTGATTCCCTAACCCTGACAGATTGTTAAATGACTTTAGTAACATTGATTCCCTAGCCCTGACAGATTGTTCAGTGACTTCAGTAACATTGATTCCCTAACCCTGACAGATTGTTAAATGACTTTAGTAACATTGATTCCCTAGCCCTGACAGATTGTTCAGTGACTTCAGTAACATTGACATCCCTAACCCTAACAGATTGTTCAGTGACTTCAGTAACATTGACATCCCTAACCCTAACAGATTGTTAAATGACTTAGTAACATTGATTCCCTAACCCTGACAGATTGTTCAGTGACTTCAGTAACATTGATTCCCTAACCCTGACAGATTGTTCAGTGACTTCAGTAACATTAACATCTCTAGCCCTGACAGATTGTTCAGTGACTTCAGTAACATTGACATCCCTAACCCTGACAGATTGTTCAGTGACTTCAGTAACATTGACATCCCTAACCCTGACAGATTGTTCAGTGACTTCAGTAACATTGACATCCCTAACCCTAACAGATTGTTCAGTGACTTCAGTAACATTGATTCCCTAACCCTGACAGATTGTTCAGTGATTCAGTAATATTGACATCCCTAACCCTGACAGATTGTTCAGTGACTTCAGTAACATTGACATCCCTAGCCCTGACAGATTGTTCAGTGACTTCAGTAACATTGATTCCCTAACCCTGACAGATTGTTCAGTGACTTCAGTAACATTGATTCCCTAACCCTGACAGATTGTTCAGTGACTTCAGTAACATTGACATCCCTAGCCCTGACAGATTGTGAAGGTGCTTCATAAAGACATTGTATGAAACCCATATTTCTAATTTACCTGGTTGTGCCTTATATACAGACATTACTGTATGTAAAACAGGATGGATTTATATTGTTTAAAAAATCACTGATTATTTTTAATTGAAGCATTTATTGGTTTATAGGGCATTAACATTATGGCTGTATATGTTACCAAGCAATCAGAATTTTTCATTTATATGTTTTAGTTCAATAATAAAACAAATTTAAACATAATATACTAGACTATTGGTGATCTTGTTTTTATTATTTGGTAAATTTTACATGATTGAAATTCTTGATTGCCAAACATTTTTTTCTTGTGTCGGAATCTCATAGAATGTTTTATAATTTTATTTTATTTTATATTTTTAGGTTTCTAAGATCTGAAGATGAAAATCCTTTAACTTTGTTACCAAGAAAACATTCATATGATTCAAAATCTATTGGTCGATCAGATTTAAAAAAGTCGTCACAGAGACGTTCTCAGGATTATCCACACATAAGTGACACTGAATCTTCACCAGTGTTAATGATTAAATCTCGTAATTCTTCTAAACAAGTTATGACCTCTTTAGAAAAATCTGAACGAGCCAATGAGGAACTTTTTCAGTTATGATAAGCCAATCAGAAAAACTTGCAATTATGATTGGCCAATCATTGAAACTGTTACATTTATTTTGATCAAATCAGAAGAACTGTGTGATTGGCCAATTTCAATTGTGAAGAAAATTCTGGAATTGGAAAAAAAAAAATTAGGTACTACAAGTAGCTTAACTGTGATAGAGTTTGTAAATATTTATTGTTGTATTTTGGAATTACTATTGGTATATAATTAAATATACAATGATGATGTGCTAGTTTTAAGACATTAGAGAAAGAAACTTGGTCTGGTGTAAACATCCTCATCAATAATACATAATACATGTAGATAGTAGCAGCATGTTTGTGTTAATTTGAGTTGATATTTCAGATGGGCTTCACCAATGTCCCCATATCATAAACTTAACTACCAGATGTCTTTCTGGTGGAAGTCAGCCACTTACTTGTAAGTTTATGTTATCCTGTAAAAAATGGCATTTTTTACATTTTTTTCTCTCAAAATTTAAAATTATTACAAGAAAAATTATTTTTTAAGTAAAAGCAACTTTATATTGCATACATTTAGACTATTAAGTTACAGAATCACTTTAAAATTCTTCAAAAACTTTAATATTACAAATTTTGTACCGAAGATGACTTTTTGTTTATAACATAAATGCCACGGACTTGACATAACTGTCGAACAGACTTTGAATACCTTCGGGATGGAAAACGAAAATAAAATGACTTGGGGCAGCACATTTTCAGTGGGACAGGCAGGGATGAGAATCTACCAATTAAGTTGAATTGGCCTAAATGTGTATAGTTATTTATAGATGGTGGAGGAGTGCTACCAGTAATTCAGGTTTAAACAGATAATTGGTCTGAAATGTTATAAATTCCAACATGAGTAATTCAAAATTTAATCTGTAGCTTAGTAACACTACTGTAAATATGATTGATTGAAAGGTTACCTCTCTGAAATAAAAATAATTGACAACAATTGGATAATTTAACACACAAAATTATTTATGTTCTAAATTGTTAAACTGTTAAAATTTAATGTTGTTTGAAGAAAAACACACAAAATAAACCTCAGTAGCCATTTCTAGATGGATATTAATATGCAGATATTTGTGGATTTCATATACATGTTAAAATAAAGCTCATCATGTTAAGGTTACTAGACACAGTTGAAAATTTCTTGTCAAAAAAGAAATTGATATTTGAGTTTCAGCTCTGGTTTTCAGTTATCCATTCAATTTTCAAATATATATACAATATATATATACAAATATACATGTATATACAATATCAGAAGTCCATTACGTAATTAATGGACTTCTGACAATATATATATACAAATATATATACAATATATATATACAAATATTTATATATATATATATATAAAATAGAGGTTGTAGAATTTTTCATATCTAAGAAACTTTAAATGTTCTGACTGACATTAATCAGTGTCTTCCAGATAATTTAAAAGTAAAAATTTACATAAATTTGCTTTCAAAACAAAGAAGCGCTGTAAATGGATAATTTTAATTTGAAGTTTGAATACAAATAATGTACATAATGTACGTGTACTTTAAAATTTCTTAAATGATAATTCCTTGGTAACATAGGTCAAAGGTAAGGTAATCTCTGGTATCATAGGTCAAAGGTTAGGTAATCTCTGGTATCATAGGTCAAAAGTTAGATAATCCCTGATGACAGGTCAAAGGTTAGACATTAATCGGATGAAATTTTGAATTTCAGTAACATTATGTAGAATATCATGTGTAATATAGCTGTTGTATTTTATATATTAAAAACAAAATTGCTATAAATAATTCTGTTACTTGATTGTGAAAAAATTAGAAAGCAATATGAAATTGAAGATATGTGTTTATTTTTGTTAGAAAATATTTAAATAATTTATTGGAAAGTTGTCAGTTTAATTCCTGATAGATTGGTGTGTGTGTGTGTGTGTGTGTGTGTATTGTGTGTGTGTGTGTGTGTGTGTGTGTGTGTTCCAATGTGTTTGTTTACACTCATTGTGTCTCTTTATGTTTATAGATGCTTGTAAAAATATTTCAACATTTAAATTGAGTAAAAAAAAAATCACATATATTTACTATTGTATATATTACCCAGTGCAGTTGCTTGATGGGTTTGAGTCAGTAATCACTGAATTTAATACCACTGTAAACTGGAGTTATTTAAGCATGGTGTTGTAAGGAAGGACTGATGAAATCATTTTTAAGGTAATGCCAAAAAAGGAAAAAAAATTACAAAACAATAAAATTGTTTTAGTCCATAATGTTGTAGTTATAATTTATCAGTAATTTTGCATGAAGAAACCTGTGTGACAGGAGGTCAGAGTGTACCCCTACAGATTATAATGTAAGGTGAGACCTCGGTGACCAAGTGGTCGAATGTACCCCTACAGATTATAATGTAAGGTGAGACCTCGGTGACCAAGTGGTCAGAGTGTACCCCTACAGATTATAATGTAAGGTGAGACCTTGTTGACCAAGTGGTAAGAGTGTACCCCTACAGATTATAATGTAAGGTGAGACCTCGGTGACCAAGTGGTAAGAGTGTACCCCTACAGATTATAATGTAAGGTGAGACCTCCGTGACCAAGTAGTCAGAGTGTACCCCTACAGATTATAATGTAAGGTGAGACCTCGGTGACCAAGTGGTCAGAGTGTATGTCTTCAGATTATAATGTAAGGTGAGACCTCGGTGACCAAGTGGTGCGAGTGCAGTCCTACAGATGAAATGGATATTGAGTGGTCTAAACCAAGTGCATATGGATCACAGTGCCTCTCACTGCCTGGGTTCAACTCCCACTCGGGACAGATCCTAGTGTAAAACAGTTTGTCATTTCGCTTGCCGAAGGTCTATGGTTTTCTCCGGGCACTCTGATTTCCTCCACCATCCCAGAACTGACCGCCTTGAAATGCCGACAGATTTTAATTTAAGGTGAGACCTTGGTGATCAAGTGGTTAGTGTGCATGCTTCAGATTATAATGTAAGGTGAGACCTTGGTGATCAAGTTGTCGGAGTGCACACCTTCAGATTTTAATGCCTCTCACAGCCAAGGTGAATCACACTTAAAATTTTAATGTGAGAAAGTTTGTCAGTTTGCTGGCTTAAGATTTGTGGTTTAAAGTACTTTTATTTTCTCCTTCACAGAATTCGCCCCTATATATAAGTAAAAGAATCTTGATGTTTGTGTGTTATCAAAACATCAATACTGGATTTGCCAATTAAAATTCCGACCGAAATATGAATCGGTTTTCTATTAAGATTTTACAACTTGACCGGACAGTTCTCGAGTTTTTTCATTACATAAAACATGAACTTCGCTTGGCAAAAAAAAAAAGCTAAAAATAAGACTTTCATCTTTTAAACCATTTTTTTTTACATATAATGTCTCAAATGTATTTAGGCTTGTCTGGTAAACTTTTTAAATAAAATGACAACATAGAAATTACACTTGGTAAAAACAGTGCTTTTGTACAAAAAAAAAACGAAAATTCAGAGGTTTTGTCCCCCGTCATTGTAATATCTAAATAGGAAAATGATTCACGATGACTCGGAACATTAAATTGGCAAATGGTCTATTACTTATCCCTTTTGTAAGAGTTATCTTTCTTTAGTTGCATAATCTGACAGTAAAGCCAAGTGTTAAGGTCAAGGTCTCTTGATAATGTCTACTTAAACATGTTAAACTTGCCAATTACAGGGGTGTTTATTTGAGTAATTTTTTTTCTTATGTTTTGTTTTTCCTTCCATGACAGCAGTTGGTTGTGGGTTTGTTGGTAGGATAGGTAGGTAGGTAGGTGGCTGGTTGTTGGTAGGTTGGTTGTTTGGTAGGTACGTAGATAGGTAGGTTGGTGGCTGGTTGTTGGTAGGTTGGTTGTTTGGTAGGTACGTAGATAGGTAGGTTGGTGGCTGGTTGTTGGTAGGTTGTTGTTTGGTAGGTACGTAGGTAGGTAGGTAGGTAGGTTGGTGGCTGGTTGTTGGTAGGTTGGGTTGTTTGGTAGGTACGTAATAGGAAGGTTGGGTGGCTGGTTGTTGGTAGGTTGGTTGTTTGGTAGGTACGTAGATAGGTAGGTTGGTGGCTGGTTTGTTGGTAGGTTGGTGTTTGGTAGGTACGTAGAGTAGGTAGAGTTGGTGGCTGGTTGTTGGTAGGTTGGTTGTTTGGTAGGTACTAGATAGGTAGGGGTTGGTGGCTGGTTGTTTGGTAGGTTGGTTGTTTGGTAGGGTAGGAGGTAGGTAGGTAGGTAGGTGTGGTGGCTGGTTGTTGGTAGGTTGTTGTTTGGTAGGTACGTAGATAGGTAGGTTGGTGGCTGGTTGTTGGTAGGTTGGTTGTTTGGTAGGTACGTAGTACTGAGTTAGGTTGGTGGCTGGTTTGTTTGTAGGTTGGTTCTGTTTGGTAGGTACGTCGATCAGGTAGGGTTGGTGGCTGGTTGTTGGTAGGTTGGTTGTTTGGTAGGTACGTAGGTAGGTAGGTTGGTGGCTGGTTGTTGGTAGGTTGGTTGTTTGGTAGGTACGTAGATAGGTAGGTTGGTGGCTGGTTATTGGTCGGTTGGTTGTTTGGTAGGTAGGTTGGTAGGTTGGTGGCTGGTTGTTGGTAGGTTGGTTGTTTGGTAGGTAGGTAGGTAGGTTGGTGGCTGGTTGTTGGTAGGTTGGTTGATTGGTAGGTAGGTAGGTTGGTGGCTCGTTTTGGTAGGTTGGTTGTTTGGTAGGTAGGTTGGTAGGTTGGTGGCTGGTTGTTGGTAGGTTGGTTGTTTGGTAGGTACGTAGATAGGTAGGTTGGTGGCTGGTTGTTGGTAGGTTGGTTGTTTGGTAGGTACGTAGATAGGTAGGTTGGTGGCTGGTTGTTGGTAGGTTGGTTGTTTGGTAGGTACGTAGATAGGTAGGTTGGTGGCTGGTTGTTGGTAGGTTGGTTGTTTGGTAGGTACGTAGGTAGGTAGGTTGGTGGCTGGTTGTTGGTAGGTTGGTTGTTTGGTAGGTACGTAGATAGGTAGGTTGGTGGCTGGTTGTTGGTAGGTTGGTTGTTTGGTAGGTACATAGGTAGGTAGGTAGGTAGGTTGGTGGCTGGTTGTTGGTAGGTTGGTTGTTTGGTAGGTACGTAGATAGGTAGGTTGGTGGCTGGTTGTTGGTAGGTTGGTTGTTTGGTAGGTACGTAGATAGGTAGGTTGGTGGCTTGTTGTTGGTAGGTTGGTTGTTTGGTAGGTACGTAGGTAGGTAGGTTGGTGGCTGGTTGTTGGTAGGTTGGTTGTTTGGTAGGTACGTAGATAGGTAGGTTGGTGGCTGGTTGTTGGTAGGTTGGTTGTTTGGTAGGTACGTAGGTAGGTAGGTACATGTAGGTGGCTGGTTGTTGGTTAGTAGGTTGGTTGTTTGGTAGGTACGTAGGTAGGTAGGTTGGTAGCTGGTTGTTGGTTGTTTGGTAGGTAGGTAGGTAGGTAGGTTGGTGGCTGGTTGTTGGTAGGTTGGTTGTTTGGTAGGTACGTAGGTAGGTAGGTAGGTAGGTTGGTGGCTGGTTGTTGGTAGGTTGGTTGTTTGGTAGGTAAGTAGGTAGGTTGGTGGCTGGTTGTTGGTAGGTTGGTTGATTGGTAGGTAGGTTGGTAGGTTGGTTGCTGGTTGTTGGTAGGTTGGTTGTTTGGTAGGTAGGTAGGTAGGTTGGTGGCTGGTTGTTGGTAGGTTGGTTGATTGGTAGGTACGTAGATAGGTAGGTTGGTGGCTGGTTGTTAATTGTTTGGTTGTTTGGTAGGTACGTAGGTAGGTAGGTTGGTAGCTGGTTGTTGGTTGTTTGGTAGGTAGGTAGGTAGGTAGGTTGGTGGCTGGATGTTGGTAGGTTGGTGGCTGGTTGTTGGTAGGTTGGTTGTTTGGTAGGTACGTAGGTAGGTTGGTGGCTGGTTGTTGGTAGGTTGGTTGTTTGGTAGGTAAGTAGGTAGGTTGGTGGCTGGTTGTTGGTAGGTTGGTTGATTGGTTGGTAGGTTGGTGGCTGGTTGTTGGTAGGTTGGTTGATTGTTAGGTAGGTAGGTAGGTTGGTGGCTGGTTGGTAGGTTGGTTGATTGGTAGGTACGTAGATAGGTAGGTTGGTGGCTGGTTGTTGGTTGTTTGGTTGTTTGGTAGGTACGTAGGTAGGTAGGTTTGGTGGCTGGTTGTTGGTAGGTACGCAGGTAGGTAGGTTGGTGGCTGGTTGTTGGTAGGTTGGTTGTTTGGTAGGTAGCTAGGTAGGTAGGTTGGTGGCTGGTTGTTGGTAGGTTGGTTGTTTGGTAGGTAGGTAGGTTGGTAGGTTGGTGGCTGGTTGTTGGTAGGTTGGTTGTTTGGTAGGTAGCTAGGTAGGTAGGTTGGTGGCTGGTTGTTGGTAGGTTGGTTGTTTGGTAGGTACTTAGGTAGGTAGGTAGGTAGGTAGGTTGGTGGCTGGTTGTTGGTAGGTTGGTTGTTTGGTAGGTAGCTAGGTAGGTAGGTTGGTGGCTGGTTGTTGGTAGGTTGGTTGTTTGGTAGGTAGGTAGGTTGGTAGGTTGGTGGCTGGTTGTTGGTAGGTTGGTTGTTTGGTAGGTAGCTAGGTAGGTAGGTTGGTGGCTGGTTGTTGGTAGGTTGGTTGTTTGATAGGTAGCTAGGTAGGTAGGTTGGTGGCTGGTTGTTGGTAGGTTGGTTGTTTGGTAGGTAGTTAGGTAGGTAGGTTGGTGGCTGGTTGTTGGTTGTTTGGTTGTTTGGTAGGTAGGTAGGTTGGTGGCTGGTTGTTGGTAGGTTGGTTGTTTGGTAGGTACGTAGGTAGGTAGGTAGGTAGGTAGGTAGGTAGGTGGCTGGTTGTTGGTAGGTTGGTTGTTTGGTAGTTACGTAGGTAGGTAGGTTGGTGGCTGGTTGTTGGTAGGTTGGTTGTTTGGTAGGTACGTAGGTAGGTAGGTTGGTGGCTGGTTGTTGGTAGGTTGGTTGATTGGTAGGTACGCAGGTAGGTAGGTTGGTGGCTGGTTGTTGGTAGGTTGGTTGTTTGGTAGGTAGGTTGGTAGGTTGGTGGCTGGTTGTTGGTAGGTTGGTTGTTTGGTAGGTAGGTAGGTAGGTTGGTGGCTGGTTGTTGGTAGGTTGGTTGATTGGTAGGTAGGTAGGTTGGTGGCTCGTTTTTGGTAGGTTGGTTGTTTGGTAGGTAGGTTGGTAGGTTGGTGGCTGGTTGTTGGTAGGTTGGTTGTTTGGTAGGTACGTAGATAGGTAGGTTGGTGGCTGGTTGTTGGTAGGTTGGTTGATTGGTAGGTACGTAGATAGGTAGGTTGGTGGCTGGTTGTTGGTTGTTTGGTTGTTTGGTAGGTACGTAGGTAGGTAGGTAGGTAGGTTGGTGGCTGGTTGTTGGTAGGTTGGTTGATTGGTAGGTACGCAGGTAGGTAGGTTGGTGGCTGGTTGTTGGTAGGTTGGTTGTTTGGTAGGTAGCTAGGTAGGTAGGTTGGTGGCTGGTTGTTGGTAGGTTGGTTGTTTGGTAGGTAGGTAGGTTGGTAGGTTTGTGGCTGGTTGTTGGTAGGTTGGTTGTTTGGTAGGTAGCTAGGTAGGTAGGTTGGTGGCTGGTTGTTGGTAGGTTGGTTGTTTGGTAGGTACGTAGGTAGGTAGGTAGGTAGGTAGGTAGGTTGGTGGCTGGTTGTTGGTAGGTTGGTTGTTTGGTAGGTACGTAGGTAGGTAGGTTGGTGGCTGGTTGTTGGTAGGTTGGTTGATTGGTAGGTACGCAGGTAGGTAGGTTGGTGGCTGGTTGTTGGTAGGTTGGTTGTTTGGTAGGTAGCTAGGTAGGTAGATTGGTGGCTGGTTGTTGGTAGGTTGGTTGTTTGGTAGGTAGGTAGGTTGGTAGGTTGGTGGCTGGTTGTTGGTAGGTTGGTTGTTTGGTAGGTAGGTAGGTAGGTAGGTAGGTAGGTTGGTGGCTGGTTGTTGGTAGGTTGGTTGTTTGGTAGGTACGTAGGTTGGTGGCTGGTTGTTGGTAGGTTGGTTGTTTGGTAGGTTGGTGGCTGGTTGTTGGTAGGTTGGTTGTTTGGTAGGTACGTAGGTTGGTAGGTTGGTGACTGAATGTTGGTAGGCTGGTTGTTTGGTAGGTTGGTAGGTTGGTGGCTGGTTGTTGGCTGGTTGGTAGGTAGGTCGGTTGGTTGGTTGGTTGGTTGCTTGTTTGGTTTGTAGGTTGCTACATGTAGGTTGGTTGGTTGGTGGTTGGTTGTTGGTAGGTAGGTATAGGTAGGTCAGTTGGTAGGTAGGTAGGTTGGTTGCTTGCTTTGTTGGTAGGTTGGTTGGATGTTGTTTTAGGTAACATCGGCAATTTTTCAGTTGTTTGTGTGACTTAGTACTATCCATTACAAGAGAACACATAACTCTTTTTGATGATAATTTTTATTTCATTTTATGATAAAATCATAAAATTTTCTGCCTAATCACATGCTATTTACCCTAGTCAAAGTAACGGTTTAAATAGTGACCATTAAGATACTAGTACACAAAAATGATAGCAAAAATAGCTGTCTCTTTACAGTATATGTTAGTTAGTGACATTTTTATAGAAAAAAATCCGTTGAAAGCATCAAAGTGAGTTTTTAGATAAATCTAACTTCCGTATTCACATACATAGTTATATTTGGGTCCTTTGCATGAAGCGTCAATCCATTTGTAGCTGTATTCGCTATGGATAACTAAGCAGTTTTGTGACCTAGCTCCATCCGGGTCACCAACACGCCAGTCAGTAAATGTTATCGGTTTTCCAGTAGAAGTCCAAATCCAGGTCCCTTCGTTTAAGTCATCTGAGCCATCTAACCATATACTCGCTGAAAAAAATACATAAATCTTATAATAAAGTTCAAACTCTTCTGATCTATCAAGAACCCATTCATGTACTCCCTAAAAATATTAATATTTTATATGTAAAACTTACCAATGTCAAAGAGCATGGTCATCAAAATATAAGTTTATTATTTAATATGGTTGGATGAATTAATTTATTTGACCTTTTACCTCAGCTGTAGTGTTATGAACTGTAAAAGTTCTTTCCATTACCATTTTTAACACACACACACACACACACACACACACACACACACACACACACTTTTTGAACTAAAATACGAAGGCTGTTCGATATGTAATGTGCAATGTAACTCAGCGCGATAACGATTTGCACAATTTAGCTGATGATGACAAACTTGAATAGCTCTATTCAAAACCTTTCCAACAGAATAAACACGTGTTTATCAGCTCGAAATTAACATTACAGCCATTTCAGTAGAGTCAGTCGTTGACCACTGTTGGAAAAATGGTTGGAAAAGTGATTGAGAATATTGAAGAAAGTAGAGCTTATATAAAAAAATCCACACAAAACTTGGACATTCGGTAATCAGGTTTTTTTCACAGAATTGGGAGAAGTTTATGGGTCTGGTAAGGTATCGTATAAGACAGTTCATAGGTGGAGAAGGAAATTTCTGACTGGCATAGAGTCCGTCAAAGATGCAGCAAAATCTGGCCATCCTGTGACTTCAGCAAGGCAAATGTCTCGGAAGTCAAGAAAATAATTGAAAGTGATGGCAGATATACGTTGCGTTACATTGCCAAAGCTGTTAGCATATTGCTATTGTGGGTGCATTTTATTTTGAATCGCATTTTTAAAGTACGAAATATTTCTGCCAGATGGATTCTAGATGGATTAAAAAAAAAAAGAAAAAAAGAAAGAAAAAATACATGAACTAACCGCTAAGCAATTGCTCAATATGTTTCCCAAGTTCAATCAAAGCCAATTTGCAAAAAATGTTTCTGGTGACGAAACATGGGTTCACTATTTCGAACCAGTAAAAAAAATTGCCAAACGAATCATAATCACAAAGGAGGTTTTTTATTGCATATTCTTATGGTATAGCCGTACAAATTCCGGCAGTGCCGAAGGACAAAAGTGTTACAGCTCGGTATTATCGAGATGTTATACTAAATAAGCTTAAAAATATTATCTTAATGGAGGCCCTGTGTCAGGATTGATTTAGGTATGTTTGTCTACTTCAAGATAATGCTTCATCATAGACATCTGAGCTTGTGAAGCAATTTTTGAAGTAGGAGAAGGCTACTGTCTTGCCACACCAAACATAATCTCCAGATCTAGCCCCATGCGACTTTTTAAAATCTTCCTATTTCCAAAACTTAAAACGTTTTTATCTGGTTGTCGTTACAAGTCCTGACAACCCATTGACTCAGCAGTCAGTCAGGGCTACCTAATCAATGCACCGTCATGTATTTTAGAAATGGATTCAGAGATTGAAATTTCAAACCGCGGGGAATACTTTGAATGGTTCACTTTTTGAGTCGAATACTTTTGAGATATCGTACAATACACATTACATATCGAACAACACTCGTATATAGCTATATTCAAACTAATAAAAAGTTTGTGTTTTTTAAAAATATCGTTACAGACTAGGTCTATTATATAAATGTTTTTGCTATTCTGTCAACATTGACTTAAAATAAATCAAAATATAAATTGATGATCTTAAATGAAAGAAAATGTTACAAATAATATTTTTTAAAAAAGAACAAAATATCAAAATAGTTTACAACTTTTAAGTATACTACATGTATTTAAAAGTTAATTGACAGTTCATTCTACATAAAAATACCTTTACACAGCAAACTTTGTCCAAATGTGAAATTATGTAATTATCTTCTTTTGTCTTATGTGTGTGTGTGTGTGTGTGTGTGTGTGTGTGTGTGTGTGTTGTAAAGTACATGATTGTTAATCACTATACCTCCTTCATTTCTTGCTAAATCTCTCAAAAATGTATTTTCCTCTTCTGTCTCGACTACAGGCAGGTGTGCACCATTCTTTATACAATCGTCCTGTAAAAGTTTGCATTATAATTTCAATTTACAGCTTTCATAATATTTTTATCTGTACCTTATTTCTAAAATATTTGCTTTGTTTTGGAACAGGTACCCGAGAGATAAATGTCGTGGGCTTGTTATTTCAAATTTATGGATTCAAGCATCAGTCTGGCTATGTTCGCAAGATATTCGAATCAACATCTCAGTTACATGAATGTACCGGCAAGTATACAGTGAAATAACTGACATACATCCAAGATAGACTGTTGTGATTTCAGTCGGACGTGAATGTGCCGGCAAGTATACAGTGAAATAACTGACATACATCCAAGATGGACTGTTGTGATTTCAGTCGGACGTCAATGTACCGGCAAGTATACAGTGAAATAACTGACATCCATCCAAGATGGACTGTTGTGATTTCAGTCGGACGTGAATGTACCGGCAAGTATACAGTGGAATAACTGACATACATCCAAGATGGACTGTTGTGATTACAGTCGGACGTGAATGTACCGGCAAGTATACAGTGAAATAACTGACATCCATCCAAGATGGACTGTTGTGATTTCAGTCGGACATAAATGTACCGGCAAGTATACAGTGAAATAACTGACATACATCCAAGATGGACTGTTGTGATTTCAGTCGGACGTGAATGTACCGGCAAGTATACAGTGGAATAACTGACATACATCCAAGATGGACTGTTGTGATTACAGTCGGACGTGAATGTACCGGCAAGTATACAGTGAAATAACTGACATCCATCCAAGATGGACTGTTGTGATTTCAGTCGGACATAAATGTACCGGCAAGTATACAGTGAAATAACTGACATCCATCCAAGATGGACTGTTGTGATTTCAGTCGGACGTGAATGTACCGGCAAGTATACAGTGGAATAACTGACATCCATCCAAGATGGACTGTTGTGATTTCAGTCGGACGTGAATGTACCGGCAAGTATACAGTGAAATAACTGACATCCATCCAAGATGGACTGTTGTGATTTCAGTCGGACATAAATGTACCGGCAAGTATACAGTGAAATAACTGACATACATCCAAGATGGACTGTTGTGATTTCAGTCGGACGTGAATGTACCGGCAAGTATACAGTGGAATAACTGACATACATCCAAGATGGACTGTTGTGATTACAGTCGGACGTCAATGTACCGGCAAGTATACAGTGAAATAACTGACATCCATCCAAGATGGACTGTTGTGATTTCAGTCGGACATAAATGTACCGGCAAGTATACAGTGAAATAACTGACATCCATCCAAGATGGACTGTTGTGATTTCAGTCGGACGTGAATGTACCGGCAAGTATACAGTGGAATAACTGACATCCATCCAAGATGGACTGTTGTGATTTCAGTCGGACGTGAATGTACCGGCAAGTATACAGTGAAATAACTGACATACATCCAAGATGGACTGTTGTGATTTCAGTCGGACGTCAATGTACCGGCAAGTATACAGTGGAATAACTGACATACATTCAAGATGGACTGTTGTGATTTCAGTCGGACGTCAATGTACTGGCAAGTATACAGTGGAATAACTGACATACATCCAAGATGGACTGTTGTGATTTCAGTCGGACGTCAATGTACCGGCAAGTATACAGTGGAATAACTGACATCCATCCAAGATGGACTGTTGTGATTTCAGTCGGACGTGAATGTACCGGCAAGTATACAGTGGAATAACTGACATCCATCCAAGATGGACTGTTGTGATTTCAGTCGGACAGTGAAATAACTGACATCCATCCAAGATGGACTGTTGTGATTTCAGTCGGACGTGAATGTACCGGCAAGTATACAGTGGAATAACTGACATACATCCAAGATGGACTGTTGTGATTTCAGTCGGACGTCAATGTACCGGCAAGTATACAGTGGAATAACTGACATACATCCAAGATGGACTGTTGTGATTTCAGTCGGACGTCAATGTACCGGCAAGTATACAGTGGAATAACTGACATACATCCAAGATGGACTGTTGTGTTTTCAGTCGGACGTCAATGTACTGGCAAGTATACAGTGGAATAACTGACATACATCCAAGATGGACTGTTGTGATTTCAGTCGGATGTGAATGTACCGGCAAGTATACAGTGGAATAACTGACATCCATCCAAGATGGACTGTTGTGATTTCAGTCGGACGTGAATGTACCGGCAAGTATACAGTGAAAGAACTGACATCCATCCAAGATGGACTGTTGTGATTTCAGTCGGACATAAATGTACCGGCAAGTATACAGTGAAATAACTGACATACATCCAAGATGGACTGTTGTGATTTCAGTCGGACGTGAATGTACCGGCAAGTATACAGTGGAATAACTGACATACATCCAAGATGGACTGTTGTGATTACAGTCGGACGTCAATGTACCGGCAAGTATACAGTGAAATAACTGACATCCATCCAAGATGGACTGTTGTGATTTCAGTCGGACATAAATGTACCGGCAAGTATACAGTGAAATAACTGACATCCATCCAAGATGGACTGTTGTGATTTCAGTCGGACGTGAATGTACCGGCAAGTATACAGTGGAATAACTGACATCCATCCAAGATGGACTGTTGTGATTTCAGTCGGACGTGAATGTACCGGCAAGTATACAGTGAAATAACTGACATACATCCAAGATGGACTGTTGTGATTTCAGTCGGACGTCAATGTACCGGCAAGTATACAGTGGAATAACTGACATACATTCAAGATGGACTGTTGTGATTTCAGTCGGACGTCAATGTACTGGCAAGTATACAGTGGAATAACTGACATACATCCAAGATGGACTGTTGTGATTTCAGTCGGACGTCAATGTACCGGCAAGTATACAGTGGAATAACTGACATCCATCCAAGATGGACTGTTGTGATTTCAGTCGGACGTGAATGTACCGGCAAGTATACAGTGGAATAACTGACATCCATCCAAGATGGACTGTTGTGATTTCAGTCGGACGTCAATGTACCGGCAAGTATACAGTGGAATAACTGACATCCATCCAAGATGGACTGTTGTGATTTCAGTCGGACGTGAATGTACCGGCAAGTATACAGTGGAATAACTGACATCCATCCAAGATGGACTGTTGTGATTTCAGTCGGACAGTGAAATAACTGACATCCATCCAAGATGGACTGTTGTGATTTCAGTCGGACGTGAATGTACCGGCAAGTATACAGTGGAATAACTGACATACATCCAAGATGGACTGTTGTGATTTCAGTCGGACGTCAATGTACCGGCAAGTATACAGTGGAATAACTGACATACATCCAAGATGGACTGTTGTGATTTCAGTCGGACGTCAATGTACCGGCAAGTATACAGTGGAATAACTGACATACATCCAAGATGGACTGTTGTGTTTTCAGTCGGACGTCAATGTACTGGCAAGTATACAGTGGAATAACTGACATACATCCAAGATGGACTGTTGTGATTTCAGTCGGACGTCAATGTACCGGCAAGTATACAGTGGAATAACTGACATCCATCCAAGATGGACTGTTGAGATTTCAGTCGGACGTGAATGTACCAGCAAGTATACAGTGGAATAACTGACATCCATCCAAGATGGACTGTTGTGATTTCAGTCGGACAGGTGAAATAACTGACATCCATCCAAGATGGACTGTTGTGATTTCAGTCGGACGTGAATGTACCGGCAAGTATACAGTGGAATAACTGACATACATCCAAGATGGACTGTTGTGATTTCAGTCGGACGTCAATGTACCGGCAAGTATACAGTGGAATAACTGACATCCATCCAAGATGGACTGTTGTGATTTCAGTCGGACGTGAATGTTCCGGCAAGTATACAGTGGAATAACTGACATCCATCCAAGATGGACTGTTGTGACTCAGTAGGACATAAATGTACCAGCAAGTATACAGTGAAATAACTGACATCCATCCAAGATGGACTGTTGTGTTTTCAGTCGGACGTGAATGTACCGGCAAGTATACAGTGGAATAACTGACATCCATCCAAGATGGACTGTTGTGATTTCAGTCGGACGTGAATGTACCGGCAAGTATACAGTGGAATAACTGACATACATCCAAGATGGACTGTTGTGATTTCAGTCGGACGTCAATGTACCGGCAAGTATACAGTGGAATAACTGACATACATTCAAGATGGACTGTTGTGATTTCAGTCGGACGTCAATGTACTGTCAAGTATACAGTGGAATAACTGACATACATCCAAGATGGACTGTTGTGTTTTCAGTCGGACGTCAATGTACTGGCAAGTATACAGTGGAATAACTGACATACATCCAAGATGGACTGTTGTGATTTCAGTCGGACGTCAATGTACCGGCAAGTATACAGTGGAATAACTGACATACATCCAAGATGGACTGTTGTGATTTCAGTCGGACGTCAATGTACCGGCAAGTATACAGTGGAATAACTGACATCCATCCAAGATGGACTGTTGTGATTTCAGTCGGACGTGAATGTACCGGCAAGTATACAGTGGAATAACTGACATCCATCCAAGATGGACTGTTGTGATTTCAGTCGGACAGTGAAATAACTGACATCCATCCAAGATGGACTGTTGTGTTTTCAGTCGGACGTGAATGTACCGGCAAGTATACAGTGAAATAACTGATATCCGTCCAAGATGGACTGTTGTGATTTCAGTCTGACGGTATTCTGGATTTTCAATGTAAAATTTTATGTCTTGATACCAGGTTTGCCATCTTGCTAGGATGTGAAGTTATTTAATATAAAAGCTTTGATAACTGTTGATTTTACACATTAAGGGTGTAGCTAGTTAGATAGATAGAAGTTACTTATCCTTCCGGAGTACCCGGTCTCACTTCTTCGGTGGAAGATGGAGGATTTAACTTAATTTGCAAGTTTTTATAATTTTTTTTAGCTTTTAGAATTGTGATTTGAACGTGGATCGGTATGTTTGAGTTTTATATTTTCAGTTGGGTTTTTATTTTATTTTATTTTTTATTTTAATTATATTATTATTAATATTTCACCCCAATTTTGTGTGAAGCAAGTAGATGAAACTGTTCTCAAAGTCCACATTCACACTTCATTTTCTCCATTTGGTTGTACATTTTCTTTCATTCTATTATTGAGCGTTTGTATCTTAATTACTATGTTTATATATTACCAGCAGATTTCTTCACGTTTGTATTCAGCTTTAAGGCAAATGTGTTTTTATCTTCACTTCTCATTGGTCCTTAGTGTCACTGATGAGTAGTGAATTTTTGAAATTACCACATGTGACACATCAAAATTGAACAGGTATTTTTGTTAAATATTTACGACTCTTGACCGGGTACCGCTGCTGATGGAGTAAACTCCCCAAGGGTATCCATAACTCAGTAGGCAGTACTTTGTACTGTAAGAAAATGTACCTTGTGGCAAAAATTTTTAGCCGTTTTTATTTTAGAAATTTACTTAAACTAAGGTCTGTTCCCTCATGCAAAACATTCCTTAGCTGGATTTGGATTTATATAATATTAAAACTTATTATTTTAATCTATCAACTTTTTGGCCCCTAGTGTCATTGTTGAGGAATAAATTTCCGAAATATGCAGATATCGCACATCAAAATTAAACAGATATTTAAACAGCTCTAGGATGATGGGGGAAACCAGAATGTACGGAAACAAGAGGCCAAATAGGGCCTGTATCGCTCACCTGGAATACCCTTATTTTTCTTTTTAAATATATCCAATCAGTAAAATGTAAACAAACACACTAGCAATATCCTTATTTTCTATTATTTCAAGCACTATTTATCATAAATTTTCTTTCAATTGGCCATGTACTTTCAGAAGATTTAGGCTGAAATAAACCTTATTTGCATGTTACATAACTATTGCAAAAATGAAAAATTGTACAGAAAAACCCATTGAATATGTTTTATCCCCCGACATCTATTTTCTATGTTTCAAATTTCAACAATAATTGGGGGACATAAATAAACCCATTATGGCCATTTTTTTTTTTTTGCTATTTATAGTAACGGCAGTCATCTTTGATGGACTTTTTAATCTATAGCAACTAAGGACCTTTCATACCAAATTTCATTTGAATTGGCCTATTGGTTTCAGAGAAGAAGATTAAAGTTGACGGACGTACGCACGCACGCACGCACGCTTTACCATTCCTTAAGCTCACCCTGGCTTTGCCAGGTGAGCTAAAAATCACCAACCTTCGGTAAGTGAACTGTCAAACTTTCTGAGATGAGGATGTACCTGAGTGGGATAAGAACGTAAGTGGTGAGAGACACTGCAGCTAGTAATCGTGCGCTCTACAGAGCTTAAGCGGTGAGAGACACTGCAGCTCGTAATCGTGCGCTCTAGAGAACTTAAACTGTGAGAGACACTGCAGCTCGTAATCGTGCGCTCTAGAGAACTTAAACTGTGAGAGACACTGCAGCTTGTAATCGTGCGCTCTAGAGAACTTAAACTGTGAGAGACACTGCAGCTCGTAATCGTGCGCTCTAGAGAACTTAAACTGTGAGAGACACTGCAGCTTGTAATCGTGCGCTCTAGAGAACTTAAACTGTGAGAGACACTGCAGCTCGTAATCGTGCGCTCTAGAGAACTTAAACTGTGAGAGACACTGCAGCTTGTAATCGTGCGCTCTAGAGCGACAATCGAGGTTCCCGCAGACAGGGTCATATATTAAACCAGGGATTGTAGATAGTCGGTTTATATATTATAAGCTATGGTCAATCATTTAAAAAAGAAAAAACTTTTTCTTTCTGGATTCTTTGGTAAACCCTTATTTTATCAGAATGGTAAGCTATTCGGCTGTAGTGTCGTCCATTCATCAGTTTCAGAACTTTCTTAACTATCTGTAACTAAAATCCTTATTAATATAACTATGATCAGTTAAAAAGTACTAGTATATTTTTAAGTAAAGAAATCGGCTTACAGACAACACCAGTCGGTATCATTATCCGTGGCCGTTATAGTGAGCAGACCAAAAAAGTATTAATCTTATTCCTTAAGTTTGTTAAGTTTTTTTTCATTGGTTTGAAATTTCTTAGAAGCTTTAGTAATTGTCTTGTAGAAGTTTTTTCCCCTCAAAATTTATAAACGTTATGTCTGACGTAACAAAACCAAATTTACTTTAAAGCTGCATTAAGTTTTTCAATTTTCTGATTTTTTTTTTTTTGATTTTCTAAAAAAATATATAATATATATATATATATATATATATATATATATATATATATATATATATATATATATATATATATATATATATATATATATATAAAATTGATATCTAACCACGATCCGCGAGTTTCATTTTCTAAAATTTCATTTCTTTTAGTTGTAAATAAACGGAATCCTCTAACGGGTTGGTCAATGTTGAACGATGATTGTTACGAGCTGGGAGCATGCCCACAGATGAACGGGAATTCCAACGAATCGAAGATGAAACCTGCCAAATTACATTAATTGTCCGTCATTAATATCCAAATGGATTAGCAATGGTGTTATGTATCCCTTACTAACACAAAATTCAATGAAGTTCTATGTTTAATTTATCGTATTTCACCGTTTTGTAAGATGTGATAAAATGACCCGGTTTTTTATGACGTAACCATGTTCTAATATTAGATCCCACATGCTACATCTCGCTTGGAAATTATTGTTATTTCTGTATTTATTTGAGCTTTTATCGTTGAAACAAAAAGAACATTATTAATTAATTAGCACCGTTTTAATTTTTTTCCTTGTAAAACTTAATGCATCTTTTATATCTTCAGGAAGATAATATATAAATGATAACTATGAAATATAAAAATCACAAGCTTCCATTTTAAAAAGTTTAAAGGATTAGGACAATAAACAATGTTGAAATTTCTCTTTATTTTATATGACTGGATGGAAGTGAACGTGTGTTTAGATAGTATACAGTATGTTTGTCTGTGTTTACGTGTGTACGTACAAATGGATGAATGGACGGGTTCACAGATGAATGTTTTTACTCACATTTGCCGATTCCCAACTCAAAGGTTTTTCTATGTAGTAATAACAA
Source organism: Tegillarca granosa (assembly GCA_029721355.1). Lineage (NCBI taxonomy): Eukaryota > Metazoa > Mollusca > Bivalvia > Arcoida > Arcidae > Tegillarca > Tegillarca granosa. Next base: position 330,243 of record JARBDR010000367.1, on the reverse strand, counting down.
TGGCCCTTAAATTCTATCCCATCTTGACACACTAAAAATAGAAAATAATCCATAATTAAATGTCAATAAAAATAGACAAACAAATCAATATTATAATAACAAAGATATTAACCATAAACAAAATACTTATCATTTTAAGGATAGTATCCTGGAAGTTCACGTGTTTTACACGACCAAGTTTAAAATCTGTACTTTGCTTTTTTGGATTTTAATTTTGACATGGACCGGAATGATTTTTTTCTTTTGATTGTGATTTGAACATAGACCGGTACGATATTGATAGGTTTTTAATTAAGGAAACTTTTTTCAGAGGTACTTTGGCGGTTTATTTACCTGTTGTTGGCATTGTCGTCGTCGTTGGTTCTGTGGTCGTTGTTGGTTCTGTTGTAGTTGTTGTTGGTTCTGTTGTAGTAGTTGTTGGTTCTGTTGTAGTTGTTGTTGGTTCTGTTGTAGTTGTTGTTGGTTCTGTTGTAGTTGTTGTATCTGGAGTTGTCGGCGGTGGTTGTGTAGGGCATTCTGTCTGTTTTTGGTTTTCCTTGCACATTTCAGATTCTTTGTCTACGAGTTTTTCGACCAGCCATAATTTTGTACGAATTTGATCTATCAGTGATTTGGCTTCGTCAACTGTACAAATACCAAACACACCAGATAGGCAGACGACAGTTACCAAGGCAACACAAAACTTCATTTTTCTTGTTCTTCTCCGTTCGACAAATTTATCCCACTACAGAATATCTTTTGTATGCATCTTATATAAACATTTTTGTTTTTATCTATCCTTCATCATTCTACACTTGAGAATCCGGATATATGGACAATTTTAGATAAACTGTTTTGAACAAATGACTTAATTGTCCCATTGTCATGTCATTGAAACAATTTAAAATGACCTACTTATGAGCATAAAAATAGGCCATTTTTTTTTATTTATAACAATTTTAATTTTCTGCTATATAAGTTATTATTCAGATTATTGATTTGCCATTTTTAATGCTCCTTTTTTTTTGGGTTTTTTTTTTTTTTTATTTTTTTTTTATTTTTTTTTTTATTTTTTTTTTTTTTTGCTGCTTTGTCTGTTTTTAAATTTTCGGTTAATTTGTAAATTTGTGTTTATTCTTATTTTTAAATTTCATTAAGTTTTTTGGTGGTTTTTAAAGTTTACGCACACAGCTTTGAAAAAGTTAAAATAAAAGATGTAAAACGTATATTGAATATAAATGTACTACCCTGTCTTCTAAACCTTCTAACCAACATTAAACGTTGAAACAGTAACGTCCTTGTCACATGACTGTCTTCTAAATCTTCTAACCAACATTAAACGTTAAAACAGTAACGGCCTTGTCACATGACTGTCTTCTAAACCTTCTAACCAACATTAAACGTTGAAACAGTAACGTCCTTGTCACATGACTTTCATCACAATGTTTTTGTCCAAAGTTTATTGCATCATTTCTCGCGAGTAAAATTTTAATTGAATTGCTTTTAACAACAATAACAAAACACACACACAAACACACACACACACACACACACACACACACACACACACACACACACACAGGAGAGAGAGAGAGAGAGTAAAGAAAAGAAACAGTTATTAGTAACAATCCATACATGTTCACCAACTAACAAGCCATCGTCGATATGATGAGGTTTATTTATCAAATCTTTTAATACCGAATATTAAATACACTAAATTAGAACTAGACGCCAAAAACCATCCAAATTAAGTCATAATGATAACATAAAATACACTGGTTGTATTGGTCTGACGTGACAATTGCAATGTTAAAGTGATCAAAAGATCTTTAAGAAGAGTAACCTGCTCCAAACTGCACAAAATAGAAGTAAAATATCTGCTAAATATACTTTTAGATTACTGATTTATAACACAATGATGTCAAATTGTGCAATGTTGTATTATGTTAGGACCAAAATCATTCTTACATATTTTTTGTGGAAGACCGTCCTACAAATCAGAACAAGAACAAATTTTAACAAAACTTTATTAGTAAACGCTATGGTTCAAGTGATATTTGATTAAAAATTGGATCAACTGTTTCAGAAAAGAGAAAAGCAAATCATACTTACAAACATATATTTGGCAACAGCTAACATAATAAAGACCTTGAAGCAGCCACCGTAACCAAAACAACACGAAACATTACATTTTAATGATGGAACAGCAGACGTAACAAAAAAAAAAAAAAAAAAAAAAAAAAAAAAAAAACCGAAACGATACAATTTAATGATGAAACAGTCAGCACAACTAAAAACATAAAAAATACAAGTTTAAGATAGAAACAGCCAATGTAACAAAAAACATTAAAAAAACAAGTTTACGATAGAAACAACCATGGTAACCAAAAACACGAAAAATACAAGTTAATGATGAAACGGCCAACAAAAGCAAAAACAATACAAGATAAAAAACAGTAATCAAAAACAAGAAAAAATACAAATTAATGATAGAAACAGCCAAAAAAGTAACAAAAACACAAAAGAATAAAATCTAATAATGAAACGGCCAACACAACAAAAAACAATAAGAGAAGTTAATTATTAAAACAGCAAATGCCACCAAAAACAAGAAATAATACAAGCTAATGATGGAAACAACTAAAGTTACTAAAAGCACGAAACATTACATGTTAATGATAGTAACAGCAAACAAAACCAAGAACACAACAGAAGCTAATGACAGAAGTAGCCAACAATATGTCACAACATGACTTAATTACAGGAAAGACAAATACAACCAAGAACAAAACACAATGCAAGTTATTGACAACCAAAACAAACAAGAACACAAAACTATCAGAAAAGGTAAAAAATCACCTGAAAAGACCAGAAGATTGGTAACAATGATTATAATACTCACGACTTTGGAAAATAACAGAAATTGGAGAACCTACAACCTAGTCCAAATTTCCTCTGACCCATACACACTTTATGCCTGACAGTAGTATGTAGAGTAATAACTATTTCTATATCAGAAACTCTGGATTTTCCGGTGTCAAATGGTGTCGGAAGGGGTGCCGCTTCATCTCTTAGGAAAATTTCTATGCCCAATCGATAAGTGATTGATTTGTCTCTCAAAAAATTTGCATATGACTTTTGCAAGGTCACGTAGATTTGTATTGTAAATGGAAAAAGAGGTCGGCAACATCCACACCAGAGAAATTGATCTATAGTCTCAAATCAGCGATGATATATATATATATATATATATATATATATATATATATATATATATATTGGAAGACAAATCATTGACCTATCTTTTTTACACTTTCAGTAATATTTTCCGTATCATGCGAAATTAGGCGGTGTCCCTTCCAAAATCAGTTGGATTTGGGAAATCCATGGTTTTTTAACATAAAAATTGTTCTGATCCTACACACAACCAAATTTTTAAAAGTGTTATAATTAAATGTAACTGGTAGCATTACTGAACAAACCATGTTGCTGACCCTTCCGGAGCACCTGGCCTCACTTCCTTGATGGAAGTTCACGTGTGTAACTGGATTAGCCAGTTTTTAAAGCTTTTTTATTAATTAATTTATTTATTTATTTTTGAGATTGTGATTTGGACACGGTCTGATATGTTTCCGTTTAATGGGATACTTAACTTAATTTTATAAACAACAGAGATTCTGGTTATTTTTAAAACACCATACGGACTGCAAACAAAAATATACCGGAACATACCATAACAAAATGTTGGAGTTTTTGATAGACAACATATATGTTGTTTTTGGCAATATAATTTTCCAACAAAAATTCGGTATACCAATGGGCACAAACTGTGAACCTTTGCTTACTTATTTGTGTCTTTATTCATATGAATCAGAATTTTTGCAGAACCTTGTCATATCTGGAGAGAAGTCTGTTGATAAATAACTCAACTCCACATGCAGATATATAGATGTCGTTTTGTCTCTCAATAATCCCAAAATAGGAGAATGTGAATGCCATCTATCCAAGTGAGCTTGAAATAATACATAATCGATTCTTTATGTTCTGCTTCATACTTGAACTTATACCTCGATTATGACACCCATGAAGGTTGCATCTGAAGCTTTACGACTAAATTGATGACTTCAATTTTTCTATTGTCAACTTTCCGTTTATTGGCAGTAATATTCCTGCTTCCCTGCGTATGGTGTGCATGTTTCACAGTAAATATGGTATTATTTCCACTACGAAGACTTTCTACAACGAAGCAAGTTGCTTATAATTAAATTGTTGACTTAAAGATAATGCAAGCCTAGACTAATCAAGACCCTTAAAAGTTATACGGTCGTCATCACAAAAATTTTCATAAATATGAAGTCACTGTATATAACATAACAAAAATACCCGTTAAATTTTGATGTGCCATATATAGTTGCACGTTCCTATTGCTCTCAAGTTTGATTTTGCACGTGACGAGTGTAGTTAGCTAAACAGAAGGTGCTTATCTTTCCGTAGCACCAGGTCTCAATTCCTTGATGGGAATTAACGTGTATAAATAAATTGGCTATTTTAGGGTGGATTGTGATCTTGACATGGACTGTTAGTTTCTGTTTTATCTATAGGAATTTGTTTTTAATATTTTGTTTCCCCTTCCGGTTAACTGGAAAGACAAAAGGTAGAGTATTAGTTGAGTTGAGTAATGGTGTTTAACGTCCTAGTCAAGAATATTTTACTATATCGAGACGTCGCCAGCTATAGGTGATAGTGCAGAAATTTTGCCTGTTCGTTGCGTTGATGGCATTATATAGCGGGGTTCTTTATCGTGCCATGCCTGCAATGACACGGGGACCTCGTTTATTTTAAGTTCCAATCCGAAAGAAACGTGACTTTCATTTCGTAATGCCGAGTGCTTGGCGAAATAACAGTCACTTTCCACTTTCAAGTCTTGGATCAGACCCGGCCGGAGCTCAAACCCACGACCTTCCACTTACGGAGCGAGCACTCTACCAACTGAGCTACCGCAGTGGCCTAGAATAATAGTGTTTCACAACTTAATCCTTTTATTAAGGCGGCCAGTTTCATCTACCGTGGATAAGGAAAAGACAAAGTTTTTAGAATGTGAGGGAATCAAACCTAGTCTGCAGACGATCTGAATTCAAACCTAGTCTGCATCAGCTCTGAGATTTGTTAGCACAAGCTATAACCCATTCCGCCACTCAGCCCTGTACTGGTAAGGCAATAGTTGTCCAGCTGGTTTCTTTGGAAGAATGTCGAGAACCTTTTGTTAATCTTTTCTTTTACATCTGCCTCTGTATCTGTATGTAGAAGATGAAACTATCTCCCTGTTACATACATGTAAAATATCATTACTGTCTTCTGTTCGGCTTAACTGCACTGCTACTTTAAATAACAAGATATCATTTTCAGTTTCCAGTACCAAATGTCTTAATCATTTCTTTCTTTTCGTTTTCACAGTTCAAGAGTGATCCAGCTGATCGATTTAAGCCTGCTGCAGGTCACAAACAGATTGCCTGCATACCAAATTTTTTAAATGTTTAAGTCATTAATTTATTTAAATGTTTAGAAGCGTTTAAAATTTTTTAATTTTTATCTTTTATTGCAGGGGGCGTCTAGTCACGTTTTGAAAAGCATTTGATGTTATAGTGAACACTTCATCGTGACAGCTCCAAATAAACCCGTGTTCTCTGTCGATATTCTATATTATATTAAAACTTTATCATGACAGCTGCAATCAAGCCTGAATTGATCAAAAAATGATTCTACAACCTATATTTTTATTCATTATCAATAAAAATTACAAAAATTAAAGAAAATCAAATAAAATCTTTGTTCTATAATTGCTGTTCGTTGGAACTGGAGATAAGAAAAACACTTCTTGATAATAAATATGTTAAGTGTGTAATATATCAATATATACTGGTGCATACAAGTGTTTTGTTTATACAAAGTTCAAAGTTCAAGTGTCACACTCGCTAAATCCGGTATGTTAATATCTTACAAACAAGGGTCCTTGAACCTTCAATGGATTGTATTCATTACAACTGAAACTTAATAATAGTCACGTGATAACTTGAAATGGTTTAAATTAGACAATAAATTTGACAATATTCATAGAATAGTCTGAGCATAGTACAAAATTTGATTTTTTTAGTCAAGGGGCTTTACGATTTTCAGAAAATATAATTCACCATTTAGATTGACTTAATATTTATCAACTTTGACACACATCCTCAAATTTTTATAACTATTTATCTGTTTGTTAACTATACAGTACCAGTAACCACCTTGAAGCCAGATCCCACAGCCAAAAAAAACTTAATTATAGATCTTCTACAACAAATTTAATTTCATTCCTCGTTGGATTAATATTTCCAAAGAATACCTTTAGAATATGTTTATACTAAATGGCTAAGCCATTTTCCTCTTCTATTCAGAACCAAAAACAGTCAAATAACCTTCCATGAACAACTTTTTTGAATTTGCTCAGCGATTTCAGAGAAGATCAAAACTTATGTAGAAACAAATCAGTTTTATGTTGCTAAACTTAATTTATTTAATGGTAACTCTTAACAACTGTTCATTTATCAAATTTGTTTTTTTTTATAGTTAAACTACAATTAATCATGTCTCATTTGATTTTTAACACACATTTCAAACTTGTCAATGCAGGATGAGTGTTCTTGCCATTTCAGAGACCATTTTAGAAACTTTATCAAGGGGCTAGATAATAGGGATTAATGGTGATTCTCTCCCTTATACTGAGATGGTAAGTTTTGAAATGGTGGAGGATACTAGAGTGTTCGTAAAACCCACCAACCTTTGGAAAACAATGGACAACTTTGTCACACTAGGATCTACCTGTGTAAAATTTGTAACCTAGCCAGTGGAGATGATCAAATCTATCAAATCTATATATACTACATATATAATCTTCAATACCTTACTGCTAGATCTCTACAAAGGGGAGATAACTACAGATTTTATTTCAGATTTGGCTGTTATATCTCTCTCAGGAGGAGAAACTACAAAGAAATAATTTCAGATCTGTCAGATCTCTGTCAAGGGGAGATAACTACAGATCCCTATCAGGGGAGACGACACATACCACTTTAGATCTTGCTGTCAGAACTATATTATCAAGGAGAGATAACTGCAGATGTCATTTCAGATCTCTATCAGCGGAAACAACAACATATACCACTTTATATCTTGCTCCTCAGATCTCTATCAAGGGGAAATAACTATAGATATCACTTTAGATTTGATTAAAGAGAAGGTAACTAAACCAGATCTCTATCAAGGGGAGATAACTACAGATATTACTGTAACAATGCAGGACAAACATCTTCTCTGTAGTAGTCTATAATTTGCAGGGATCCCCGACATACTGCTACAATCTCCGCTAAGTCTTTATCAGTTACCTGATCACAATATTCTAAATCTAAAAATCTTAAATTTGGTGCATAGACTGTTGATCTGTGTGGCATGTAGAGGTCCTCGTATTCCTGTAAAACATCAATTTATGATATATAAAGTGTAAATGTTTTTATCCTTTATTATACACATGAATTGCAGTTCCAGAAATTTCTAGTCACATTTAATGAAGGGAGTTTTTTCAATCACATTATAGATTTCACCATGACGGACTAAATGAAAATCTCTACTTTAACTGGAGATGAAGGTTTTGATAAATTTTTTTGTGGAATTTCTGTCATAAGTTCATTTTAAAGAACTCTCAAATATTAGATATCTTAGTCATTGAGAAATAAAACACTGTTAAATTGTCTGAATAATAAATATTATTATTTATAATTATATCTGATCTGCTGGTAATTAGACAGCCAACAACAAAATAATTTTTTTATAGATTAATAACAATAAATATTCAAACAATTAAAAATAAAAAAAAAAACGAACTTTAGAATGATAGATTCAAACTTTACTCCAGTTGAAATTACCTGACTAGTTTATAATTGTGATATGCTTTAAATACTTAATAACTTTAAACCATTCCTACAAATTCAGTTACCTCATCACTTGACAGCTGTGGATCACCCGATTTTTGTAAAACTTCTCGTTCCTTTAGTTTAAATTTTATCAATTTTCTACACTTTTTCCATTTGTCAAAATCTGCAAAATTATGTAATGTTTAAACAGGAACATACAAGTCCATGTAAATAAGATATAAAAATATAAAATGAAAGGCTGACTATAGATACAGCCATTAAGATCAAAGGAAACAACAATTGTGTTTCTAATTGTCATTTTGGTTGTAGTGTGTTTCTGATTGACATGTTTGTTGTAGTGTTTCTGATTGTCATCTTTGTTGTAGTGTGTTATTGATTGTCATTGTTGTTGTAGTGTTTCTGATTGTCATCTTTGTTGTAGTAATTCTGATTGTCATTTTGTTGTAGTTTGTTTCTGATTGTCATCTTTGTTGTACTGTGTTTCTGATTGTCATCTTTGTTGTAGTGTGCTTCTGATTGTCATCTTTGTTGTACTGTGTTTCTAATTGTCATCTTGGTTGCAGTGTGTTTCTGATTGACATCTTTGTTGTAGTGTTTCTGATTGTCATCTTTGTTGTAGTGTTTCTGATTGTCATCTTTGTTGTAGTGTGTTTCTGATTGTCATCTTTGTTGTCGAGCTTCTAATTGTCATCTTTGTTGCAGTGTGTTTCTGATTGTCATCTTTGTTGTAGTGTGTTACTGATTGTCATCTTTGTTGTAGTGTTTTTCATTGTCATCTTTGTTGCAGTGTGTTTCTGATTGTCATCTTTGTTGTAGTGTGTTACTGATTGTCATCTTTGTTGTAGTGTTTTTCATTGTCATCTTTGTTGCAGTGTGTTTCTGATTGTCATCTTTGTTGTAGTGTGTTTCTGATTGTCATCTTTGTTGTAGTGTGTTACTGATTGTCATCTTTGTTGTAGTGTTTTTCATTGTCATCTTTGTTGCAGTGTGTTTCTGATTGTCATCTTTGTTGTAGTGTGTTTCTGATTGTCATCTTTGTTGTACTGTGTTTCTAATTGTCATCTTGGTGGTACTGTGTTTCTGATTTACATCTTTGTTGTAGTGTTTCTGATTGTCAACTTTGTTGTAGTGTTTCTGATTGTCATCTCTGTTGTAGGTTGTTTCTAATTGTCATCTTTGTTGTAGTGTTTCTAATTGTCATCATTGTTTAGTATGTTTCTGATTGTCATCTTTGTTGTAGTGTTTCTAATTGTCATCATTGTTTAGTATGTTTCTGATTGTCATCTCTGTTGTAGTGTTTCTGATTGACATCTTTGTTGTAGTGTTTCTGATTGTCATCTTTGTTGTAGTGTTTCTGATTGTCATCTTTGTTGTAGTGTGTTTCTGATTGTCATCTTTATTGTAGTGCTTCTGATTGTCATCTTTGTTGTACTGTGTTTCTAATTGTCATCTTTGGTGTCGTGTTTCTAATTGTCATCTTTGTTGTAGTGTGTTTCTGATTGTCATCTTTGTTGTAGTGTTTCTGATTGTCATCTTTGTTGTACTGTGTTTCTAATTGTCATCTTTGTTGTCGTGTTTCTAATTGTCATCTTTGTTGTAGTGTGTTTCTGATTGTCATCTTTGTTGTAGTGTTTCTAATTGTCATCTTTGTTGTAGTGTGTTATTGATTGTCATTGTTGTTGTAGTGTTTCTGATTGTCATCTTTGTTGTAGTAATTCTGATTGTCATGTTTGTTGTAGTGTTTCTGATTGTCATCTTTGTTGTAGTGTGTTATTGATTGTCATTGTTGTTGTAGTGTTTCTGATTGTCATCTTTGTTGTAGTAATTCTGATTGTCATTTTTGTTGTAGTTTGTTTCTGATTGTCATCTTTGTTGTAGTGTGTTTCTGATTGTCATCTTTGTTGTAGTGTGTTTCTGATTGTCATCTTTGTTGTACTGTGTTTCTAATTGTCATCTTGGTTGCAGTGTGTTTCTGATTGACATCTTTGTTGTAGTGTTTCTGATTGTCATCTTTGTTGTAGTGTTTCTGATTGTCATCTTTGTTGTAGTGTTTCTGATTGTCATCTTTGTTGTCGAGCTTCCAATTGCCATCTTTGTTGCAGTGTGTTTCTGATTGTCATCTTTGTTGTAGTGTGTTTCTGATTGTCATCTTTGTTGTAGTGTGTTACTGATTGTCATCTTGATTGTAGTGTTTTTCATTGTCATCTTTGTTGCAGTGTGTTTCTGATTGTCATCTTTGTTGTAGTGTGTTTCTGATTGTCATCTTTGTTGTACTGTGTTTCTAATTGTCATCTTGGTGGTACTGTGTTTCTGATTTACATCTTTGTTGTAGTGTTTCTGATTGTCATCTTTGTTGTACTGTGTTTCTTATTGTCATCTTGGTGGTAGTGTGTTTCTGATTGACATCTTTGTTGTAGTGTTTCTGATTGTCATCTTTGTTGTAGTGTTTCTGATTGTCATCTTTGTTGTAGTGTGTTTCTGATTGTCATCTTTATTGTAGTGCTTCTGATTGTCATCTTTGTTGTACTGTGTTTCTAATTGTCATCTTTGTTGTCGTGTTTCTAATTGTCATCTTTGTTGTAGTGTGTTTCTGATTGTCATCTTTGTTGTAGTGTTTCTAATTGTCATCTTTGTTGTAGTGTGTTTCTGATTGTCATCTTTGTTGTAGTGTGTTTCTGATTGTCATCTTTGTTGTAGTGTTTTTCATTGTCATCTTTGTTGCAGTGTGTTTCTGATTGTCATCTTTGTTTTAGTTTGTTACTGATTGTCATCTTTGTTGTAGTGTTTTTCATTGTCATCTTTGTTGCAGTGTTTTTCATTGTCATCTTTGTTGTAGTGTGTTACTGATTGTCATCTTTGTTGTAGTGTTTCAGATTGTCATCTTTGTTCTGGTGTGTTTCTGATTGTCATCTTTATTGTAGTGCTTCTGATTGTCGTCTTTGTTGTAGTGTGTTTAAGATTGTCATCTTTGTTGTCGAGCTTCTAATTGTCATCTTTGTTGCAGTGTGTTTCTGATTGTCATCTTTGTTGTAGTGTGTTTCTGATTGTCATCTTTGTTGTAGTGTGTTTCTGATTGTCATCTTTGTTGTAGTGCTTCTGATTGTCATCTTTGTTGTAGTGTGTTTCTGATTGTCATCTTTATTGTAGTGCTTCTGATTGTCATCTTTGTTGCAGTGTGTTTAAGATTGTCATCTTTGTTGTCATGTTTCTAATTGTCATCTTTGTTGCAGTGTGTTTCTGATTGTCATCTTTGTTGTAGTGTGTTGCTAATTGTCATCTTGGTGGTAGTGTGTTTCTGATTGACATCTTTGTAGTGTTTCTGATTGTCATCTTTGTTGTAGTGTGTTTAAGATTGTCATCTTTGTTGTCGTGTTTCTAATTGTCATCTTTGTTGTAGTGTGTTTCTTATTGTCATCTTTGTTGTAGTGTTTCTAATTGTCATCTTTGTTGCAGTGTGTTTCTGATTGTCATCTTTGTTTTAGTTTGTTACTGATTGTCATCTTTGTTGTAGTGTTTTTCATTGTCATCTTTGTTGCTGTTTCTGATTGTCACCTTTGTTGTAGTGTGTTGCTAATTGTCATCTTGGTGGTAGTGTGTTTCTGATTGACATCTTTGTTGTAGTGTTTCTGTTTGTCATCTTTGTTGTAGTGTGTTTAAGATTGTCATCTTTGTTGTAGTGTGTTACTGATTGTCATCTTTGTTGTAGTGTTTCTGATTGTCATCTTTGTTGTAGTTTGTTACTGATTGTCATCTTTGTTGTATTGTGTTTCTGATTGTCATCTTTGTTGTAGTGTTTCTGATTGTCATCTTTGTTGTAGTGTTTCTGATTGTAATCTTTGTTGTAGTGTTTCTGATTGTCATCTTTGTTGTAGTGTTTCTGATTGTCAACTTTGTTGTAGTGTTTCTGATTGTCATCTCTGTTGTAGGTTGTTTCTGATTGTCATCTTTGTTGTAGTGTTTCTAATTGTCATCATTGTTTAGTATGTTTCTGATTGTCATCTTTGTTGTAGTGTTTCTAATTGTCATCATTGTTTAGTATGTTTCTGATTGTCATCTCTGTTGTAGTGTTTCTGATTGTCATCTTTGTTGTAGTGTTTCTGATTGTCATGTTTGTTGTAGTGTGTTTCTGATTGTCATCTTTGTTGTAGTGTGTTACTGATTGTCATCTTTGTTGTAGTGCTTCTGATTGTCATCTTTGTTGTAGTGTTTCTGATTGTCATCTTTGTTGTAGTGTTTCTGATTGTCATCTTTGTTGAAGTGTTTGATTGTCATCTTTGTTGTAGTGTTTCTGGTTGTCATATTTGTTGTAGTGTTTTTCATTGTTATCTTTGTTGTAGTGTTTCTGATTGTCATTTTGGTTGTAGTGTGTTTCTGATTGACATCTTTGTTGGTGTTTCTGATTGTCATCTTTGTTGTAGTGTGTTATTGATTGTCATTGTTGTTGTAGTGTTTCTGATTGTCATCTTTGTTGTAGTAATTCTGATTGTCATCTTTGTTGCAGTGTCTCTCTTATTGGTAATCTTTGTTGTAGTGTCTCTCTTATTGGTAATCTTTGTTGCAGTGTCTATCTTATAGGTAATCTTTGTTGTAGTGTCTCTCTTATTGGTAATCTTTGTTGCAGTGTCTCTCTTATTGGAAATCTTTGTTGCAGTGTCTCTCTCAAGTTAATGTTTGTTGCCCGTGTCTCTCTTATAGGTTATCTTTGTTGCAGTGTCTTTCTTTTTTGTAATGTTTGTTGCAGTGTCTCTCTTATTGGTAATGTTTGTTGCAGTGTCTCTCTTATAGGTAATCTTTGTTGCAGTGTCTCTCTTATAGGTTATCTTTGTTGCAGTGTCTTTCTTTTTTGTAATGTTTGTTGCAGTGTCTCTCTTATTGGTAATGTTTGTTGCAGTGTCTCTCTTATTGGTAATCTTTGTTGCAGTGTTTCTCTTATTGGTAATCTTTGTTGCAGTGTCTCTCTTATTGGTAATCTTTGTTGCAGTGTCTCTCTTATTGGTAATCTTTGTTGCAGTGTCTCTCTTATTGGTAATCTTTGTTGCAGTGTCTCTCTTACTGGTTTTTGCAGTGTTTGTTTAGATGATTGCTTTATAATTTATAATCTTTAATTTATATAGTTTGTGGCATTAAACACCCTTCCACCTACCAAACTAACACAATTTACAAAAAGTGAAAAAATAATACCTAAAACATTACCTGATATTATAGGAAGAAATGGCTGGGATGATATTCTTTTCAATCCTGACAAGATTGCTGTTTTCAGCTGTATACAACAACTGAGTAAGGCTTTTATACTGGAATCCATCAAACCTGGAATTTAATTAGATGGTATCAATTATTACACATCAAACATTGAATATACTATACTGTCTGATTCATGTCTGCCGTGGCACTAGTTTTTCAAGGTTTAAGAAGAGATATCAAAAATTTTTGTAGCATGTCACATACCGTTATGACGTATGCATTTTGTCGTAATTAACTGTCACCAAACTAAATGCCATCTTAGCTGCAGTATAAAATGCAGAGCTTTTTAAAATCCTTACAGGGATTTAATATGGTAAAACACACAAACGCTCATTCCGGAAATACGGTAGACGTGATTCAGACAGTAGATGGTATCAATTATTATACCTCAAACATTGAATGAAATATAGTTAAAGTGAATGCATATATTTTATCAAGGCTTAAATAGAAACCAGTGATTAAAAAACCTTGAGAAAAACAGTTACAACCATTAAAAACTTGTATCTAAAGTAAATAAATTTTAGCTGATTTTTTAAAGTTAAAATTATATTTGTAGCATTGAATCAAAAGTCGTTAAAAGTTTATCTAACTTTAATTTGGTTGAGTGACAAACTTTGTTCAACTTTTTCTTGATATTTTAAATGTTAAGGGGATGTTTCAGCAGCATTTTCCAAACTTAAACCATTTTTTAAGTATTAGTTAGACTTAGCCAGATAGATCATTTAAGAACTCAACAAAAGAATGATTTGATTGACATTGTGAAATGTAGCGTTTTTGTTGGAGTAGCGTCACACACTTACCTGAGTTCCAACTTAAATCTACATACTGAAGATTGTGAAGATTTCCTACAAGGGAGATAACTGATGAATCATCAATACTGTGATCACCAAAGGTATCAATGCCAGATATATTAAGAAATGTCAGATTTTGTAAGTTTTCAGCCATTAACCTCAAAGTCAAGTCTGATGCAGAACAATGTCGCAAGCTCAAGGATTTTAACTTCACACACTTAGTACAGAGAAAATTAAGTCCCCTCTCTGTTAAATCTTCACACCAAGATAAATCTAGTTCCGTAAGCTACCAAAATAACAATATAATTTAAATTTGTTACAAAAAATTCTTCAATATACATGAAAATTGGTGGACACCTCTATATAAAGGTCACCTGTCTATACAGTAAAACCTGCTTTAGTGACACAACTAAATCATTTATAGTTTGTAAATATGGTGTCTCTATTTCAAACAAATTTCATGTGGTAAAATAACACTCTTTTAAAAAAAAACTAAAATAAGGTTGTGCAGAAACTTAACTAGACCTAGAAACAATATGACTGGACAGACAGAAAATGGTTGTCGATGACGACAACCATAATTCTACATAATGCCTAAAAATACCTTGTCACTGTGTCTGGGTTGCCAGGTATTAAACATACAGTAAGGCCCGATAATTAAACTATACTGCATACTCTTAGTAAAGATGTTTATAGAAGATGAAATAATTGTACATATATAAATGTTGTGATGAGTTTTCTAAATAGATATTAAGTTAACTGTATGTACCATTTGTGAACATCTAGCTCCGATTCTAAACAAGGTCCCATCTGTAATATCAGCCTCAGCAATGCGTAAACTTTCTAAATTTGGTAACTTCAAAAACGGATAAACAGCTGCATTCTTTATACTATACACACCTGGTAATGAAACAAAAACCTCGAACCGTCATTATTAGACAAAAATGCTATCGCAGTAGTAATACATGTTGTTTTTTTTTTTACAAGCATGATATTTTCAGCTAAATCCACAATTACAAATATTAATGGACAACCCATAGAAAAGTCAATACAGAAAGAAATGATGCATTATGGGTTTGATATCTCACAAATGATGCATTATGGGTTTGATATCTCACAAATGATGCATTATGGGTTTGATATCTCACAAATGATGCATTATGGGTTTGATATCTCACAAATGATGCATTATGGGTTTGATATCTCACAAATGATGCATTATGGGTTTGATATCTCACAAATGATGCATTATGGGTTTGATATCTCACAAAAGATACATTATGGGTTTGATATCTCACAAATGATGCATTATGGGTTTGATATCTCACAAATGATGCATTATGGGTTTGATATCTCACCAATTCTTGTTCGTTCCATTTAAAAAATCATGAAATCCTTATATTCACAGAATCTTTTACTTAATACAATTTGATGCAAAGTTGAAGAATTAAGTGGAGTAAAGTGTATAAGACACAATTAGTTTTTGTTTTGTTTTGTTTTGCTTTTTTGTTTTTGTCTTTTGTTTTTTTGTTTGGTTTTTTTTTCTTTGTTTTTTGTTTTTGTTTTTTTTTTTTTTTTTTTGGTTTTTTGTTGCTTTTTTTTTTGTTTTTGTTTTTGTTTTTTTTTTTTGGAAGTGATTGATCCTGAATTTGATCTTGAGTGCCAATGAAAAAGCATGTGATTCACCCCAGAAAACAACTGACAATTCTACCACACTCAGAACTGTCTGACTAATATTTGAACAAATATAGGCATTGTGACCAACAAATCAACACTTAATAAAAAAAACTTTAAAACCTTTTAATCAAATAAGATTTCTATATATATATTTTTTTACATTTTATAAGATGATTATTATAGCTGTCAAGGGATTTTAAAGTTAAGTATGTGACAATCCGAAGAATGAGACATCTCTCCAAAAAATGGTGTAAAATTGTTCATTCTCATACAATTTTAGACATCAACAAAGCAGCAGAAACTACGAAACATGCAGCAAGAATTAAAAATATTACTGGATCGGTATATAATTACTGGATTTTGATATTTGTACCGTCCACTGATAATGTTAACAAACTTGTAATAATAAATCTATATCTTCAGTGTTTATTTTCTGGATAGTTTAATAGTGCATTTGTAAAAACTTAGGATGTGAGCATGATTTACAT
>JARBDR010000367.1:239100-309100 GCA_029721355.1 Tegillarca granosa | reverse complement strand
CACCAATGCAGTCAGTATCTGATTGGTCAAATGAGATGGATAGTGATCAATCAAACGCTTTAATACATCTTCACTGACAGCAGTGAAACAGTCTGTGTTGTAGTAACCAATCATGACTTTCCTTTTAGATTTACTTGTGTCATCAGCAAAATCCAAAAGTGCTTGTATACACACCAACTTGGCTGTAAACTTTAATTCTGCTACTGTTGCCATGGTTACATCTGTTTTAGTGATCTATGATGCCTGCAAAGACAGAAATGTCAAAATCTGAAGAAAAATAATGAAAATGAAATTCATTAATGAAACATTTCATCTCCATTTTGAAACATTTCATCCCCATATATTATAAAACATGCAACATGTGTCTAAACTGGATTATGCTAAACTTGTTTCAAGTACATATATATCACATCATTAATCCACACTGACTGTGGACATATTGATACTTATAAGTTACCAACTTGTATATATACATATACCAACCTATATAACCTAACAATATAGTTAATTAATTAACAATTGAACTGTTTTAAAATGGTATTCATTGTCAGTATGAAGGCAACAACTTTGCAAGCAAACGGAATAACGCGCGTTAGCGCGTTATGACAAGTTTGCTTGCAAAGTTGTTGCCTTCATACTGACAATGAATACCATTTTAAAACAGTTCAATTGTTATATTTTCGACAAATATTTTTAAAAAAAAATCTTCATTTATTTTAAGAAAAAAAAAATCCCATGTATAACACATGCACATCGGGGGAGTCCAGTAGACGCAACAGCTGAATTTAAGACTGAGAACGACACATTATTAATCCGCAATATTTTTGATTTGGGGTAACAACGGGGAGTTTTGGTTTGAAAAATTATAGTGTTATCAGGTATTTTGACGGTATTTTCTCGAGTTTTCATTAACATAATGAATTTTTTTTGAATATTGGATATAAATAATATATATAAAAATTGAATATCAACGATAAATGTATTGTTATTTGTGGACTATATTTCAGTCGAAAATCAGGTGCACCTGTGTGGCCCCATTTCAATTTGCAAAGAAGTTTGGAGTAAAAGATTGCTGGCTAAATGTTGGAAGTGAAATTTGTGAATCTGAAACGGGAAGGGGGAACTGTAGCTGAGGGATAATTTTCAATGGCCAAGCATGCGGGTTTCGAATCTGTGATATGTGAGTAGACAGGGATTTACCGAGAGATTTCTTCTGGAATGTCAACATTGTTAGGCTGAGATTCACTCTATCATAATGTGCCGAGCTTCATACTCGGTATCATTCAAATGTAGACAGCAAAGCAGTGAGAAGTATACTTATCCTTTACGCCTGGTGTGGTGCAAATATCTCTCAAAGTTTAGAAAATTATCGTTTTAAGGTTAGCAAGGAGTTGTATAGTACTTTAACCATGTATTGTACTTTTGAGTTCCTATTGTATCCCTTGTAAATTGATTAAAAGCATGTAGATGATTTTTCCATTTTTCCGATCAACAAACACAGCATGTGAAACGGACAATTTTCACTGGATTTGGCATACATGTGTGAATCTAATTCCAGTTGAAATTTACATCACTTGAAATTTACATCCCGCGAGACACAAAATTGATTGACAAGTTGTACCATTACACATTGTCTCAAAATAATAGGGTATATAGCAGCTTTGTCAAGCTAGGAAAAGTTTTTTAAAGATCTGATTATTCAAAAAATTTTTGTGGTTTGATGGTTTTGACTGATCTGTTGTTGTCTGTTCTTTCAACAGGCCATCAAAAACACCACTCTCGCTCTCAATGTCAATTTTACGGTGAATATCAGCCAGGTGCCAATAAATGTTATCAAAATATTATTTTATTAATTTCTTTGATTTAACTTTGTAATATCTAGTAAATGTATTTTTCAGTCTCGTCTCGAATGTAAACAAATGTGACGTGACAGTCATGTTTGTTTACCTACGATAATGTAGTTCCGGATTGTGTATTGAATTTTATTTGTATTCATACACGGAGTGACAAAAATTTTTGGCATTCATTGTCGGTAATAATTACAACGGCTCTCAAGCTTGCAGCTATGGGAATTTCACAAGGCACATGAAAATATAAATACTTTTACTTCAAAAAGAAAAGTAACTTCTACGTCAAGTTCCTGTTTGGTAACTAAGTTTTTCTCTTTTGTTCCATTTAGGGTTTTGTCTGACCCTTGGAGGTGGTGAACAAACAGGTTGGTCCCTGAGTGGAATCTTGTTATATCCAGGTATCTTATGGTCCCTGAGTGGAATCTCGTTATATCCAGGTATCTTATGGTCCCTGAGTGGAATCTCGTTATATCCAGGTATCTTATGGTCCCAGAGTGGAATCTCGTTATATCCAGGTATCTTATGGTCCCAGAGTGGAATCTCGTTATATCCAGGTATCTTATGGTCCCTGAGTGGAATCTCGTTATATCCAGGTATCTTATGGTCCCTGAGTGGAATCTCGTTATATCCAGGTATCTTATGTCCCTGAGTGGAATCTCGTTATATCCAGGTATCTTATGGTCCCTGAGTGGAATCTCGTTATATCCAGGTATCTTATGGTCCCTGAGTGGAATCTCGTTATATCCAGGTATCTTATGGTCCCAGAGTGGAATCTCGTTATATCCAAGGTATCTTATGGTCCCTGAGTGGAATCTCGTTATATCCAGGTATCTTATGGTCCCTGAGTGGAATCTCGTTATATCCAGGTATCTTATGGTCCCTGAGTGGAATCTCGTTATATCCAGGTATCTTATGGTCCCTGACCCTGAGTGGAATCTCGTTATATCCAGGTATCTTATGGTCCCTGAGTGGAATCTCGTTATATCCAGGTATCTTATGGTCCCTGAGTGGAATCTCGTTATATCCAGGTATCTTATGGTCCCTGAGTGGAATCTCGTTATATCCAGGTATCTTATGGTCCCTGAGTGGAATCTCGTTATATCCAGATATCTTACGCAGAAAAAAAAGTATGTAGTGGACCAGGATTGTCAGCTGGCCAAGTAAACTCAGTCGGTAGAGTATCCAACATGTGTTCTGCTAGTATTGAGAATGTCCCGGGTTCGAGTCCCTGTTTGTCTGCTCCTTTTCCCTTTCTTTTACAATAGAAAAGAATGATTTTATCAAGTTTTACAGAAAAACTTGGGCAAGTTGACAGTAAACTTTAATTCTGCTACTGTTGTCATGGTTACACCTGTTTTTGTGATCTATGGTACCTACAAGACAGAAATGTCAAAATCAGAAGAAAAAAAAGGAAATTGAGCGTTTATAAAACCGAAAATCCACGAGGAAAAAATAATACAGTAACGTCTTAATGGCTAGTTTTCACTAATTTAACTTCTAGTTATGCCAGTAAACTTACCAAAGACTCTCTTGAATTATTATTAAAAATCTAACAAATATAGCGAAATGTTTCCATGTCTCCCAGATGTCAGTAGAATTGTTAAGGCGTTAAAAAAAGTATCGAGGAAGACTGAATGAAGGAATAAGTCAATTTGACTTTGTTGTCATCCATGTTGTTTACATCGCGCTTCTAATCCTACTTACTTTCACTTCCGTTTATCGTGAGTAACTACAAACGTATCCTTACCTTTAATTTGTATAAATTTAGCTACGTGTCACTGTTAGAAAGCTGCAAGATTTACTGTATACGTACAGACAGAAAATGATCCAAGAAATAGGAGACAGTTTTCACAGTTTTACCGCTTCATGGTAGGTATTGTTGTGTAACTCCCTCTTATATTGGAGAACCTTCTTGTACATTATTCTCCTGTCGCCAAAGTTCGTGTAACTAAACAGATTAGATTCTATTGCTAAATCCAATGGTCAAACGTAATTAATTAATTTAAAAAAATATCTCATTCTATATTTCTTTTACTTTGATTTAAAAACAAGAAAAGTTTGCTCATTTTCATTTCAATATCCGGTGTAAATAAACTGCCACGAACTTGATATTACCACGAATTAGGCGTCTTGATACGGTAATTTCAGTAAAGTATGTAGTAGCTCGATCACTTGGTAGAGTGCTTGCTCTTTATATGGAAGGTCGGGGATTCAACTCCAGGTGGGTCATTTTCAAACTTGTTAGATCTAATATGTTAAGCACTCAGCATTTAGAAATGAAGTTAAATTTTATATGTTACTTGTTTAAATTTCGATTTTAAATCAAGATTATTTGTTGTATTTTTTTTTTTTTGTTGTTCTGAGAATGAGGAGACCTGTTTATTGATGGTTGATTTTCCTGTACAGGTTCAGTCATTAAGTTTTTAATACAATAATTAATCTCTGAATCACTGTGTATGTGATGTCACACTCCTAAAAATTTTCTCACCTTCACAAACTTGAAAATAATGTTAACAATGCTATATCATGTTGTTGTGATTTAACATGTTGCTATGACTACGTTCATACAGGTTTGAAATGTTGCTAAGGATTTTATCTTGTTGCTATGGAGATTTTATAATTTTTACATTTTGCTATATAACACCACCTCCATGGTAAAGTATCCACCTTGAGAACAGATGGTTGAAGGTTTGAACCCCGGCTTGGTCATACATAAGACTTTAAAATTTGAGATACTACTTCCTCACCTTGTACTTGGCATTAGGAGGACGGAATATTGACTGGTTCACCTGGTGCTGGGATTATTGTGATTTGTGCATTGGTTTATTTGTTTGCATCATAAAGACTTGGTGGGCTAGCACCTAACATAGAGATGCTCTGTGTGTCATCTAGTACAAGGCAGACCGTACTCTCTTTTATCACATACCCATTGAATCTTACTATAGCGATACATTACATTTTCTGGCTATATGATACAATGTTCCGTATCACACATGTGCCATACAACATTCCTTATCACCATAGTAGCTGGGAACTTCTTTTAGGGGAATTCCCTTTTCCGACAACAATAACATTACGTCATGAATACGTGAGAACTTTTGCTATGTGAGGTCATCATTCAGTTGGGAGAATTTCAGAAGATGTCAACAAATTTTGATAAATCAATGTTTGTTTTTAAGTTTTAACCTTTGTTTACGATAGCTCTAGTATTAAAATGTTAACAAATGAGGTTTAAAAGAACAATTATCTGTTGTTTTTAATTACTTTTTACGTTTTTCCAGTCAGATATCAGTTTTTTCCAATCAGATTAAAAATCAATATAAAAAAGCTGATTGTCAATTTATTGGCAGATTAAGTTAGAAAGAAAGCTTTGCATTCAGTTTGGTAGAGTATGTGATAAATACATGTGGTTTTCTGACATAGCTGATTGCGTAAAAGTAAAATGTTTTATGATAATCTCTATTTCATTATTTAGAATGCTTATAAATTTGACATTAAAAGATTTTGTTTTGTCATTTTAGATTAAAACAGATAAAGTATGGAAAAATAAATAAAGTGCAACACTGTATATCTATTTCAAGACACGAGCTTGCATCAAAAGAATTTTAAGATTATATTCAGTGCCACACAGTAAATCCATCACTAGACTCTGACTAAATGTTGTTTTTAGAGAATAAGTGCAAATAGAATGAATATATTCACCATACTACACCTTCAGTGTGTTTTCATGAAATTATTTTATTTACAATCTGTATATCTGGTGACAATATGATGAGTTACCTCCCCTTGTATTTAAAGTCTCAGCATTTAAATGCTATACTAGACAATATGGTACATGGAATGGTTGGATTTTTTTCATGGGCCGTTGTGATTGGTATGCAACTGAAGTGTAAAGATATTCTTCAATGTATACTTTGTTTATTACTGGCTTGTTTGGTGGATGTAGATCATTTCTTAGCAGCTGGATCACTCAGATTAAAGGTATGAAAATGTCCTTATATGCCTTATTTATAAAGTGGATGTTTTATATTGTTATTGTTGATAGACACTTAACCCTTGTATATACAGAGGATGGTTCACCTAAACACACTAAAGATGGATAGTTCAATAGTTTTAGAAGACATCTGTTACTATAAAAGGTTAGCTACATAGTTTCCTCATGGACAGTTTATCTTATATATATATTTGTCACCCTTCAAAGAAATATCTGCATAGTAATTGGTTAACTTGCTAGGGTACATGGAACTATGTTCGTAAATCTGCTGGGGCACATAAAGTCACGCAACATTTAGCGGCCTAAGGGAGCTAACTCTTACATGGGCAAGGTAGCCTACAGTAAACTAACATGGTGACGACAAGGTTCACAGGTTAAACAAAATTGAAGTTAAAAGAGCTAAACCAGTGTCATGATATACTAACAAAAGTGAAAAAAAATAATTACAAAGTGTTAGATTATTAATTGATAGTACACAATTGTAAATTAATTTGATTGCTTTATTTAATTTAAAATGGAAAAAAAAAATAAAGCAATGAATTATTGTTGTTGTTGTTCGTATTTTTAGCGTTATGTTGATTCTTTGTTCAAACAGGATAACATAAAACCTTCACTTCACTCTGTTGATTTAGCTGTTACAGACTGCAGAGTAAACATTTCAGCTAAAATTTTATATTTTTAACATGTTTTATCTTGTTATATTTTCAGGATGCACTTTCTCTGCCAGCACGGCCACCATTTCATGCCACAACAATAATACCAGTAATAACAGCATTTCTGTATATAATATCTATGTTATTTCCTGTTCAAAGTAACATTTATCTAATATGTTTTACATTTTTTATTGCTTGGACGTCACATCATATACGGGATTCAACAAGAAGAGGACTTTGGTTACCTCCCTTTGGAAGCACACCTTCATTGCCTTACACTCTGTACATTTGTTTAATTTTGATATTACCGTTATTAGTGAGGATAATATTTATATTAAGAGAAACCCCAATTAGACACCACATTCACACAATATAAACATTGTTTAGATTTATTTATATAAAGTTTATGATATAAATATGAAAATTACATTGACTTTTTATTTAAAGGGCTTTCATTTAACCTTTTTTTTCAACTATTATTTTTATTGACTTTTTACCTCAAGATAATAACTATTTGTTGTATCATAGCTTTATTCATGAGATCTCTGTAGATCAAATTGTAAGTTCGATTTTTGTCTTTTTTGTACACAAAAATACTAAAGAGTTAACAAATCTAGCTTTTAACAGTAAGAAGTGTTATGTACGTAGAGAATAATTTTGTCTAACATCGAGATATAATTGGAAGTTCAAGTTCAAATGCTCATCGACATCGAGATATAATTGGAAGTTCAAGTTCAAATGCTCATCGACATCGAGATATAATTGGAAGTTCAAGTTCAAATGCTCATCGACATCGAGATATAATTGGAAGTTCAAGTTCAAATGCTCATCGACATCGAGATATAATTGGAAGTTCAAGTTCAAATGCTCATCGACATCGAGATATAATTGGAAGTTCAAGTTCAAATGCTCATCGACATCGAGATATAATTGGAAGTTCAAGTTCAAATGCTCATCGACATCGAGATATAATTGGAAGTTCAAGTTCAAATGCTCATCGACAGAAATAGAACCTTTAATTTTTGTAATACATGTACATGTATTAAAAAACCAAATAATGAAAAGCCCGAAATAAAATTTCATTATTCATCACAAAATATAAAAAAGTCATAGATAATGAAATATCCCAATTAAAAATACAAAATTTGATATTCATCATGATATGTTGATAATGTTTTAAAACATAAATGTTGACCTGCAATCTGTTGAATGTTGTTTTACAGCTATGAGACAGGAACATGAAAGTTCATTTTAATTTCAACAGCTGATGTTATGATCTTTATGTTAGACTAAACAAAACCAAGTATAGAATACAAACAAAGCACATTTATCACAGGAAATAACGACAATATACATTACACCTGTGACATGTAAATTACAGAGTTCTGATGTAACATCATCACGCATGGGCAACTTTGGTGTTTTACCGATCAAACACTTCCGTGTGTCGTAAGAGGATAAGGAGATTAAAGAACTGTGTATATCGAGTACTGTCTCATTAGGTTAATCTATAATCCCGAGTAGGCTTAGTAGCACTCAAAATTTGATGAATTCCTTAGTAAGACTTTAGCTTGTGTTTTGTTGACAATTACCTGGGCCACATATGTATTGTTCTGAAAAAACAAATTCAAGTAAAAGAAGTAATAATCTCTGGGTCATGTGGATATTGTTTTAAGTTAATATTTTATTTGTTCTTTGTGATTCATCTTTTTTGGTTGCCTGAAAGATTAAGACCAAAATATCAAACAGGTTAATAAAAAATAACTAAAATTCTCATTTTGATATAGCCATGATGCAATTTATTGAACTAGTGAAGTCCAAATTACAAAGATTTACATCAGTAACCATAGTAACACATTCTCAGCAAAGTATTGCAAATTGTATCTACTTTTATAAGACGACTATGATGATGTTAATGTATAGGAACACATTAAGCTTCTATTAATATGAAATTTACCATTATGATGCCCCTGCCATATGAAGATAATTTCTTAATGATCTGTTATATAACTGGGGTCTCAGTGACTGAATGGTCTAAAGCACACATTTACAGAAACTGAATCAACGCCTAGGTTTGTATGATCTGTTATATAACTGGGGTCTCAGTGACTAAATGGTCTAAAGCACACATTTACAGAATCTGAATCAACAGCTAGGTTTGTATGATCTGTTATATAACTGGGGTCTCAGTGACTAAATGGTCTAAAGCACACATTTACAGAATCTGAATCAACGCCTAGGTTTGTATGATCTGTTATATAACTGGGGTCTCAGTGACTAAATGGTCTAAAGCACACATTTACAGAATCTGAATCAACGCCTAGGTTTGTATGATCTGTTATATAACTGGGGTCTCAGTGACTAAATGGTCTAAAGCACACATTTACAGAATCTGAATCAACGCCTAGGTTTGTATGATCTGTTATATAACTGGGGTCTCAGTGACTAAATGGTCTAAAGCACACATTTACAGAATCTGAATCAACGCCTAGGTTTGTATGATCTGTTATATAACTGGGGTCTCAGTGACTAAATGGTCTAAAGCACACATTTACAGAATCTGAATCAATGCCTAGGTTTGTATGATCTGTTATATAACTGGGGTCTCAGTGACTAAATGGTCTAAAGCACACATTTACAGAATCTGAATCAACGCCTAGGTTTGTATGATCTGTTATATAACTGGGGTCTCAGTGACTAAATGGTCTAAAGCACTAATTTACAGAATCTGAATCAACAGCTAGGTTTGTATGATCTGTTATATAACTGGGGTCTCGGTGACTAAATGGTCTAAAGCACACATTTACAGAATCTGAATCAACAGCTAGGTTTGTATGATCTGTTATATAACTGGGGTCTCGGTGACTAAATGGTCTAAAGCACACATTTACAGAATCTGAATCAACGCCTAGGTTTATATCTTGCAGTGGCAGATCATTGTGTGATAAAGTTTTACACAAGTGGATTTCTTTAGGCACTCTGGTTTCCTCAACCAACCCAGAACTGACCATCTCAATATAAACGAAAGATTCCTGTGGTAATTGTAGACTATCTAGATAATTAATGTTAAGTTAATATAATGGATTTAAAGGAACAACCATGTTCATAAAAATACATAACATGAATATTAACAATATTTTGCTGAGATTTACAATATAATGCTATATATAAGGTAACACAGAGCTCCAAGTAAAAATATGCTAATATTTGTTATGTAACTTCTATTCACAGAATATGTGCAGCTATGCAGCAACATGTATAATGTATATCTACATAGCAACATGCATCTAGCAACATTGATAATGTATTTCTACATAGCAACATGTACACCTACAACATGTATAATGTATATCTAAATAGCAACATGCACATAGCAACATGTATAATGTATATCTACATAGCATGTACCTAGCAACATGGATAATGTATATCTACATAGCATGTACCTAGCAACATGGATAATGTATATCTACATAGCATGTACCTAGCAACATGGATAATGTATTTCTACATAGCAACATGTACACCTACAACATATATAATGTATATCTACATAGCAACATGTACCTAGCAACATGTATAATGTAAATCTACATAGCAACATGTACCTACAACATGTATAATGTATATCTACATAGCAACATGTACCTAGCAACATGGATAATGTATATCTACATAGCATGTACCTAGCAACATGGATAATGTATTTCTACATAGCAACATGTACCTACAACATATATAATGTATATCTACATAGCAAGATGTGTATCTGCATAGCAACATATACAGCTACACAGCAACATGTATAATGTATATCTACATAGCAACATGTACCTAGCAACATGGGTATCTACATAGCAACATGGGTATCTACATAGCAACATGTGTATTTACATAGCAACATGCACATAGTGGCATGGGCATCTACATAGAATACACACCAAGCAACATGTGTATTGAACATTGCAAGATGCACATAGCAACAAGTGTATACATAGCAACATGTGTATTTACATAGCAACATGTGTATACATAACACTTTGTCTTATAATTAGTCAGGTAAAGACACCAAAGTGACCAATCTGTTAACAGCATCAACATAAAGTATATACATGTAAAGTCATGTACTGAGGTAATGAAAAATGCCAATCAATATTGCTGAAGTTATATCTAATAAACATCAACAAAGATTGATAAATAATGCTGAAATTTTGTCAAACTTAACTGAGGATATAAAAACATAAACACAATTATCTGTAAACAATTACTAGAATAATTATTCAACAATCATTGGCCAATCAGATTGCTGGAAGGATGTTAGATAAGTATATACAATGACCAAGTTTTGTTAAAATCAGATACAAAAAATTTAGAGGTCAATATACTGGAACTATGATTGAAACGTGGATAAAAAGTTTTGTAAAAATGTCTGGACAGACCAAAATGATACCACCAGATATAAAGATAGAAGTTTATAATTTCATTATAAATGACACAACAATTTGTCATATTTTACTTGGAGCTCTGGGATACATTTTATTTATATAATAGTCATGTAAAATGCAATCATAATTACAAAGCCCTACAATATTGCAAAGCAAAAATTATTTATACATTTCATCATCATTTACAGTTAAACATGCATTCTCTTGGAGAAAAATTATTTACTCATTACTATTATTATTATTATAGAAGCCAAATTAAATTTTTTTCAAGTAAATCAAATTCCCAAAAGTTCCAACAATATTTTGTGATGCTCTAATCATAAACGGGATCTAAAGGAAAAAGAAGATGAGATTGAATTGTCTTCACTCCTTATCTATAAATGTTATTAATGCAGGACTTCCAATATGTAATTATGAGAATCAATTTTATTGACACGAAAACAAATACAAATCTTCTTCACAATTATCAACAAGAGGCCATTGGGCCTTAAAGCTCACCTGAAGACATGTTACAAATTGTTTTGTAAAGTACAATGGATAATAACTGTAATTACAGAAACTTTCCATGTTTTCCAAGTATGGTACACTTCAATATTTAATAAGAAATATCTAGTCACAGTTAATTTATAAATAGGTAAAACGTATGGAGTAACTGAAGTGCAATGGATAATTTCCAGATGATAGTACACTTTTGCAGCTATGACCTTGACCTTAAAACCCATAACCAAAATCCATATATCAAAATTATTATAATATCTAAACCTACAATATTCAAATATACATGCCTATACAAATATATTTTCAAAATATTCACAAATTCAATCTTTTTATACAGTTATGACCTTTTCACTACACCCCCCCTCCCTCATTTTTTTAAAGGGGTCCAAAGGGACAAAACTACTTTATATTACAAATCTAAAGGGATTTACCTAAGCATGACTGTACCCAAGTTTCTATAAATTTGGCTAGATGGTTTTGGAGGAGAAGATTTAAATGTTAGAAGTTTCAGCACAATGCACGACAGACAAAGATGGATTGCAATAGCTCTAGTGAGCTAAAAATGAATAACTTTATGAAATAGTGATGAAACAAAATGAATATCACAATATATAACAACAGTTACAACTGTCTTAAATACATCATTATTTACAATTCATATGTCTTCTAAGCTTCAAATTATCATGGGACTTGGAACACCATCATATAGGCATTGATGTTTTACTTGGAACACCATCATATAGGCATTGATGTTTTACTTGGAACACCATCATATAGGCATTGATGTTTTACTTGGAACACCATCATATAGGCATTGATGTTTTACTTGGAACATCATAATATAGGCGTTGATGCTTTATTTGGAACACCATAATATAGGCTTTGATGCTTTATTTGGAACACCATAATATAGGCGTTGATGCTTTATTTGGAACACCATCATATAGTGTGCATGTTTTACTTGACACATACAGGTGTGAATGATCTATTTGGTTCACCCATATTGCTATAAACGTTCCACTTGACACCATCATATTGGCATGGGTTTCCATTTGGAACACCATATGGATGTGGATGTTCCACTCAGTACAACACCAGATAGGTGTGGTTTTTCCACTTAAACCATCTTATGGGGATGGTTGTTCTTTTAAACACAAACTGTATAAGATGTGGATGGTACAATTGATATACGATATGTGTGGACTTGGTGTAACATCAATGTGTGTGTGTGTGTGTGTGAGTCTTACATTAAATCCACACATAAGATGGGATTAGTTTAAAAAGTGAGTGTAAAATTTTCACTTTTTTGGCTCACCAAGAAAATCATTTCTCATAATACACTGGAATAATTTCTTTTACTAAGTTTCATGAAATATTACATAAAAATGTTCACATTCACATACAATGTATAAAGTATGTCACAATACAGCACCTTTCATTTTTATCACAATTACAGGGCAAGTACAATTTGTTTTCACTCATTGATCTTAAACCACACACTTCAGTTAACCACTGGTTCAAATCAAAACCAGCTTACCAGTAAACAAGCAAACCTTACATTCTATAGTATACTAAATATCTGATAAAAATGGCAATGTTTGCAAAATTGTACCAACAACATACATGGCAGGTACAGTTATATTTTCTAGCCATAAGTTAATTTAAACAAATGTAATTCTGGTAACATTGTACTGAGGAATGAAGTCAACCTAAAAAGTGCATTCTGTGTTAACATTATTTAGTGTTGAACTCATAACTAGAAAGTATATACAAGTGTCACATGTTTTTTTTTTTATATAATTTCACAAACCTTTTTACTAGTAAGTTAATTTTCCAATTAGTTTCATAAAAAATTTAAATCAACTAATAGTACATTTTGCTGTTAAACTATCCAATCAAAACTTCTGACAACTTTCAATCCCATGATTCTCCTGTATCATTCTTTGTAAAACCATCCAATCAAAACTTATGACTACTTTCAATCCCATGATTCTCCTGCATCCATTCTTTGTAAAACCATCCAATCAAAACTTATGACAACTTTCAATCCCATGATTCTCCTGCATCATTCTTTGTAAAACCATTTAATCAAAACTTCTGACAACTTCCAATCCCATGATTCCCCTGTTTCATTCTTATAAGAATATAACACACATTCTATTCTAATCTTTAGCATTTTAATGTTTTTTATCAGATGAGTTTATTTTAAATTTCAATTTTAACCCAATGGAGCATCAGATATCTGCAAAAATGAAAATTCTATGTAACTGTTTTGTTTTGTTTTGTGATTTTTCAAATATCCAAGACCTAAAGATGGGGGGGGGGGGGGGAGTAGGGGAATTCTGCATAAAGTTTGTGTTTGCCTAAAATAAAACAAATTTAATTTTTTTTTTTTTTTTTTTTTTTTTTTTTTTTTTTTTTGTTGTTGGTTGTTCATTGTCAGCTTTAACAATTGTAAAGCTATACAATAGATATTTAAACTTTATATGTTAAAACTTGGTCAAATCTTAAATTTTGAACTTTTATATCTAAAGAACATTGTATAAGCAATAAGGTACATAAAGATTATACAGTGACTCCAAGGGAAACAACCAACATCTTGTTCTGTAGATGATGACAGGGGAGACAATTAGCACTCTTTTAGCATGACTTATGTAGCAACAGTGGAGATAATTAGCACTCTAGAGCATGACTAATGTAGCATTCATATATTTTGTCATTCTTACAAATATTTACAAAATGATGAAAGTTGAGTTATCTGATGTGAAATACAAAAATTTTAAAAGCCAGCTTTGCATAAAGTGATTTATATCAATGAATATGAAAACTCTGTATAATTCAGTTGATTCCTTCATCTACATTCATTACATTTTAAATCTTCAACAAATAGAGTTCCACTCAAAAAATATTTAAGTTTCTATGTCCAAAGACTCTCAAATTACATTTGATATCTCCATGTCTGAAGAGTTCCACTCAAATTACATCTAATATCTCCATGTTTGAAGAGTTCCAGTCAAATTACATTTGATATCTCCATGTCTGAAGAGTTCCAGTCAATTTACCTTTGATTTCTCTATGTATGAAGAGTTTCACTCAAATAAAATTTGAAAGATCCGTGTCTAAAGAGTTCCATTGAAATAACATATGATATCTCCATGTCTGAAGAGTTCCACTGAAACCATATTTAAAATCTTCAGGTTCTTTCAATTAAACATTGTACTTTCACAAATCAACTGACAATAAAACAACACTTTATTTATCCATAAATAAAGAACCATTTAGAACAAGGTAATTAGGACATGCTAGAACATGGTAAACCAGGAGATCCCATCTGAGTCAGCACACGATCTAACCACTGTAAAGGTCCATTTAAATGTATCTCAATCCAACATGGTGTACTTGTCACCGTCTGTCGCCTAAAACAGGAAAATCAATATATATATATATATATATATATACAGTGAAACCTGTCTATAAAGGCCACTCAAGGGATGCGGCCAAAGTGGCCTTTATAGACAGGTGGCCTTTATAGACAAGTTCTCTGATCAAGGATCATCAAAAATTATCTGAACCGTTCTTTTTTTTATTCATTTAAGTACCCAAATTAAACTGAATATAGCTAACTATATTGTTAGAAATTGTTTCTTTTATAACTTGAGATTAACCAAAAAAGAAAGACATTTTTTTAAGATCAATTTATTCAACATTCTCAGGAATTTACAAATCCTTTGCACCACACCGGCCTGGTAACATTAATATGTCTAAATGATCTATTCTCTCCCTCTCTCTCTCTCTTTTTTTTTTTTTTTTTGCTAGTTGTAGGGGTGTTGCATAGTGAAGTATTATTCTTATCACGCTTCCTTACACCTATACAAACATAATTAGGTCACTTCAGAACCATATCACACTCTTGCTAATTCAGACTTCAAAGGAAGTTGTTACATAATGAATTACACGGTTTAGTGATCAGAGCAGTGATTATCTGTGTCATTTGTAACTGTCAAATTTAATGTTTACATATCTTTATTAAAAATAACTATTAATTTTTAATATAAAAATCGTACACAAACATAAAATAAATAATAATTTTTTTTTCTGGTTCCGAATTTAATCGTAGTCGGTGCCGAATTGAATTTAAATTGGTGCCAAAAACATATCGTTGCCTGAATGACTTGATATCGCATCGCGGTACGATTTCCAAACTAACGAAATTAATGTCCGTTAGCGGTAGAACGGCACAAACGGTTTTTTTCCGAAGATACATTTGCTTCATATTCTGATAACACAGCTTTGATTTGGGTTCGTCCAACACCATAACTTCCGCGAGTTTCCTAGTATTTTCAGATTTATTAAACAATTCTACTCGCTGTTCTAAAGTCAATGCATTCCGTTTACTATGACATAAGGAAAAAAACATCAAATATTACTGCATATTATAAAATTTAAAAAATGTCAATGTCTTATCGGGATGTAAGCATTACTCAATATGGCCGCTTAGATACATATAAACAGTGTTGCATTATGGGATTTTTTGTTTTATGTCGACTGGTTCCGGAAATTTCCGGAAACTGCCGAAGTTTCGTAAACATTGCAAATGGCCGCTATAGACAGTTCTGTTGAAGCTTGGGGTCGAAAAAATGGTGGCCGCTGGCCGCATAAGACAGTGACCGCTATATAGAGGTGAAATAAAGAACAAAATTCATCGGGGGGAATAAGATATGGCCGTTATAGACAAGTGGCCGCTTTATACAAGTGGCCGCTAACACAAGTTAGACTGTATATATATATATATATATATATATATATACAAAGTAAAATCTACAATACTGATGAACTTTATATAATAACCACCCTTTAATTAAGTACACTTTTTATATCTCTTTACCTCATATAGATAACAAGATATGCCCAAATAATTTTTACTTGAAACAAAACATATTATTTACTTATTTGGTTTAAACAAAACAAATACATATATATATGTTCATAATATATGCTTAGTTGATGTTTTGATGGCCTTATTTCAACAGATTCAAGCTGTAATTATTCAGGTGAAAAATACCCCGAGAAAATGTGAGAATCAATGGAAGTAAAACTTTATTTTATGCATCTATATACATATATGAGAGAGAGTGGAGTGGAGTAATGGTGTTTTTCGCCCCAGTCATGAATCTTTCACTTACTTTGAGGCAGTCAGTTCTGGGATGGTGGGAGGAAACCAGATTGCCTGGAGAAAACCACCGACCTTCGGCAAGCAAACTGACAAATTTTATCACACAAGGATCTGTCCCGAGTGGGATTCGAACCCAGACGGTGAGAGGCGCTGGGATCCATAAGCCACTCGGCCACTGAGGTCCTTATATGAGAGAGAAAGAACACGTTTGCTTGCTTACCGATATTCAGCACCCCATCCTTTAACAAAACTCATTCTGATAGTACACATTCTTGTCAATTGATAAACAGATTCAAATCCTTGATTAACAGACTGAGCTAATAATGCAGCAAACTCCTGATTATTGAAGATCTTTAAATTACAACCTGTAAATAGATTTAAAAAAAAAAACATCAAAGTACTGAAAGTAACGACTGTTTAACAGACTGAAATACAGCAAAATTCCTGACTTCTAGGCCTAGATAAAGAAATTTCTGTATTTTCACTTTAACCTTTCAAAAAAAAAAAAAAAAATAAGAAGTGATTTTTTTGTTTAAAGTCCTATATAAGCTTTATATAGCAGAACTGTATATGTATAAAAATAGTAGAATTTTAGAGTTGGCCAAGAAAAAAAAAAGTAGGTTGGGTAGCAAAAAGATTGATAAAACATGAAAGTTAGGTGTTGGAGGGAAAGAGCACAAGTTCTGAACAGCAAAAAGCATAATTTAGATTTCATCTTGAACTTTAAAAGATGTATTTAACCATTGAACAGCATAGCTATGGCAGTTATTGGATTATAAATGACATAGCTTTGCCAGGCAAACTGAATAACGCGCGTTATATTTACATTATATTAATTATTTATTTATTTTTGGGAATTTTTGTCACATCAATTTGAATTTTCCCGCCTTCAACGAGAAGCGGGGTCAGTTATTGGAACAGCGTAACAATGTAAACAAAATATAGTACAACATGAAAAAACACGGAACTCGCAAAAACTATGAAATATTTTATTACCATCACATTGTTTTGCACATTTTATCTAAAACATCAATTAAGTCACTTTCATAGCAATTTTATGAATTATTTAAAAAAAAAAACGAATTTCCTTAGGCGGATGACGAACAAGTGAACAGTCTCGAAGATTGACACGAAAATGATGTCTCACTCTCGCTGTCATTTTTGGAAATTTTAAAGTGCAGTGCGAGAAATTGGAATCTACGAAGAAACGAGGAGTGAATAAATTGGATGACGGAAATGTAATCTGCTTTGGAAAGTCATAGTTTCTGTCATTATTATTCGTAAAACTTGTGGAACTGACCACATGATGCGACCCAGATTGTGACCCATTTAGGCGTGGTACAACAGCTGATTCAGTATTTAAATTTTTTGCAGGGTGAGTTAATTATGACAATGAGTTACTATGGCGTTTTTTCTGTTGTGTTAAGACAGTTCTGTTGTAAGATTGGTAGAAGCTTCTCATTTATGGTTCGACATAAACAAATTTGTGCCGAGCTTCGTACCCCAGGTCATTAAGATGCTGAATGGCCGTCACCCGCAAATAGCGAGGAGTGTATTTAGTTTCAACTTTTGCAGCATATGTCGATCTATGTCGGATAAAAACGGGCAAATGTGCGTTTTAAAAGTGGTTTGAACATGAACTATATATCAGACTCTTCAGGACCAGCCATGGCTTTTCATTATATTGATTGAACAAACTTTGGGATTTTTGTCAGTTTTATCGAAGCACTGGAAACAGCGGTTTAACATTTTTACAGGACAGTCGACCGTCTCAGTTGCATATATATTCTTTTTTAACATCTGCTATTTTCGTCTGTATGAGATATCTCCACTCTGAAAATTTTTTGGTTGTATTTCATTTTTTGAAGTTACATATTCTCCAGACTCTTCAATGTGAAACTCAATAATGACTGGTTTTAAAATATCTGGTGGTGAATTTTCCATAGCTTGGGAAATAAAATTTATAGAACAGTTAGTATCATACACTCTTATTTAGTATTATGGGAGAAATTAGGGTACTTTTTAGATGATTGGAAATTTTCCGTTGTGTATTTAATTCAAGGTATATTTTAAAATTAATTTTTTTTTTCTCAGGGTGTGTTGTTGTTTTGTTATGAAACTTCTTAAAAAATAGTCCAGAGAGTGAAATATTCATACGCATAGTGTAATGATCAT
The DNA here is from genome assembly GCA_029721355.1 of Tegillarca granosa. Lineage (NCBI taxonomy): Eukaryota > Metazoa > Mollusca > Bivalvia > Arcoida > Arcidae > Tegillarca > Tegillarca granosa. The sequence goes on along the minus strand of JARBDR010000367.1, from coordinate 290,312 downwards.
GTGATCAATGTCAGTTATTGTACCGTATTTGCCACATGTCTCAAACATGTTTATATAGTAAAGTTGCAAAGCAAATGTAAATATATTACATTGGTGACACACTTGATGTTTTTTTCTTAATAACTTTGTCTTATATTCAAGGACCTTTACTTCATATTTCAGAGTTTTGTTGTGGACATTTGCATTGTCTCTAGACTTTCTGCAGATCTTATAACTGTCTGATGATACATAAAATATCATTAGAAATGTTCCAAACACTGGGCATGTCATCATAATGGCACAGATATATAATATATTGCTGATACCAGAATGTTGGTCACACACAGATCTTGTACTGGACGTGTCATCATAATGGCACAGATATATAATATATTACTGATACCAGAATGTTGGTCACACACAGATCTTGTACTGGGCATGTCATCATAATGGCACAGATATATAATATATTACTGATACCAGAATGTTGGTCACACACAGATCTTGTACTGGGCATGTCATCATAATGGCACAGATATATAATATATTACTGATACCAGAATGTTGGTCACACACAGATCTTGTACTGGACGTGTCATCATAATGGCACAGATATATAATATATTACTGATACCAGAATGTTGGTCACACACAATCTTGTACTGGACATGTCATCATAATGGCACAGATATATAATATATTACTGATACCAGAATGTTGGTCACACACAGATCTTGTACTGGGCGTGTCATCATAATGGCACAGATATATAATATATTACTGATACCAGAATGTTGGTCACACACAGATCTTGTACTGGACGTGTCATCATAATGGCACAGATATATAATATATTACTGATACCAGAATGTTGGTCACACACAGATCTTGTACTGGGCATGTCATCATAATGGCACAGATATATAATATATTACTGATACCAGAATGTTGGTCACACACAAATCTTGTACTGGACATGTCATCATAATGGCACAGATATATAATATATTACTGATACCAGAATGTTGGTCACACACAGATCTTGTACTGGGCGTGTCATCATAATGGCACAGATATATAATATATTACTGATACCAGAATGTTGGTCACACACAGATCTTGTACTGGACGTGTCATCATAATGGCACAGATATATAATATATTACTGATACCAGAATGTTGGTCACACACAGATCTTGTACTGGACGTGTCATCATAATGGCACAGATATATAATATATTACTGATACCAGAATGTTGGTCACACACAGATCTTGTACTGGACGTGTCATCATAATGGCACAGATATATAATATATTACTGATACCAGAATGTTGGTCACACACAGATCTTGTACTGGGCATGTCATCATAATGGCACAGATATATAATATATTACTGATACCAGAATGTTGGTCACACACAAATCTTGTACTGGACATGTCATCATAATGGCACAGATATATAATATATTACTGATACCAGAATGTTGGTCACACACAGATCTTGTACTGGGCGTGTCATCATAATGGCACAGATATATAATATATTACTGATACCAGAATGTTGGTCACACACAGATCTTGTACTGGACGTGTCATCATAATGGCACAGATATATAATATATTACTGATACCAGAATGTTGGTCACACACAGATCTTGTACTGGACGTGTCATCATAATGGCACAGATATATAATATATTACTGATACCAGAATGTTGGTCACACACAGATCTTGTACTGGGCATGTCATCATAATAGCACAGATATAAATATATTACTGATACCAGAATGTTGGTCACACACAGATCTTGTACTGGGCGTGTCATCATAATGGCACAGATATATAATATATTACTGATACCAGAATATTGGTCACACACAGATCTTGTACTGGGCATGTCATCATAATGGCACAGATATATAATATATTACTGATACCAGAATGTTGGTCACACACAGATCTTGTACTGGACGTGTCATCATAATGGCACAGATATATAATATATTACTGATACCAGAATGTTGGTCACACACAGATCTTGTACTGGATGTGTCATCATAATGGCACAGATATATAATATATTACTGATACCAGAATGTTGGTCACACACAGATCTTGTACTGGACGTGTCATCATAATGGCACAGATATATAATATATTACTGATACCAGAATGTTGGTCACACACAGATCTTGTACTGGGCATGTCATCATAATGGCACAGATATATAATATATTACTGATACCAGAATGTTGGTCACACACAGATCTTGTACTGGGCATGTCATCATAATGGCACAGATATATAATATATTACTGATACCAGAATATTGGTCACACACAGATCTTGTACTGGATGTGTCATCATAATGGCACAGATATATAATATATTACTGATACCAGAATGTTGGTCACACACAGATCTTGTACTGGACGTGTCATCATAATGGCACAGATATATAATATATTACTGATACCAGAATGTTGGTCACACACAGATCTTGTACTGGATGTGTCATCATAATGGCACAGATATATAATATATTACTGATACCAGAATGTTGGTCACACACAGATCTTGTACTGGACGTGTCATCATAATGGCACAGATATATAATATATTACTGATACCAGAATGTTGGTCACACACAGATCTTGTACTGGGCATGTCATCATAATGGCACAGATATATAATATATTACTGATACCAGAATGTTGGTCACACACAGATCTTGCACTAGACGTGTCATCATAATGGCACAGATATATAATATATTGCTAATACCAGAATGTTGGTCACACACAGATCTTGTACTGGACGTGTCATCATAATGGCACAGATATATAATATATTACTGATACCAGAATGTTGGTCACACACAGATCTTGTACTGGACGTGTCATCATAATGGCACAGATATATAATATATTACTGATACCAGAATGTTGGTCACACACAGATCTTGTACTGGACATGTCATCATAATGGCACAGATATATAATATATTGCTAATACCAGAATGTTGGTCACACACAGATCTTGTACTGGATGTGTCATCATAATGGCACAGATATATAATATATTACTGATACCAGAATGTTGGTCACACACAGATCTTGTACTGGACATGTCATCATAATGGCACAGATATATAATATATTACTGATACCAGAATGTTGGTCACACACAGATCTTGTACTGGACGTGTCATCATAATGGCACAGATATATAATATATTACTGATACCAGAATGTTGGTCACACACAGATCTTGTACTGGACGTGTCATCATAATGGCACAGATATATAATATATTACTGATACCAGAATGTTGGTCACACACAGATCTTGTACTGGACGTGTCATCATAATGGCACAGATATATAATATATTACTGATACCAGAATGTTGGTCACACACAGATCTTGTACTGGACGTGTCATCATAATGGCACAGATATATAATATATTACTGATACCAGAATGTTGGTCACACACAGATCTTGTACTGGACGTGTCATCATAATGGCACAGATATATAATATATTACTGATACCAGAATGTTGGTCACACACAGATCTTGTACTGGACGTGTCATCATAAGTGGCACAGATATATAATATATTACTGATACCAGAATGTTGGTCACACACAGATCTTGTACTGGACGTGTCATCATAATGGCACAGATATATAATATATTACTGATACCAGAATGTTGGTCACACACAGATCTTGTACTGGACGTGTCATCATAATGGCACAGATATATAATATATTACTGATACCAGAATGTTGGTCACACACAGATCTTGTACTGGACGTGTCATCATAATGGCACAGATATATAATATATTACTGATACCAGAATGTTGGTCACACACAGATCTTGTACTGGACGTGTCATCATAATGGCACAGATATATAATATATTACTGATACCAGAATGTTGGTCACACACAGATCTTGTACTGGACGTGTCATCATAATGGCACAGATATATAATATATTACTGATACCAGAATGTTGGTCACACACAGATCTTGTACTGGACGTGTCATCATAATGGCACAGATATATAATATATTACTGATACCAGAATGTTGGTCACACACAGATCTTGTACTGGACGTGTCATCATAATGGCACAGATATATAATATATTACTGATACCAGAATGTTGGTCACACACAGATCTTGTACTGGACATGTCATCATAATGGCACAGATATATAATATATTACTGATACCAGAATGTTGGTCACACACAGATCTTGTACTGGGCATGTCATCATAATGGCACAGATATATAATATATTACTGATACCAGAATGTTGGTCACACACAGATCTTGTACTGGATGTGTCATCATAATGGCACAGATATATAATATATTACTGATACCAGAATGTTGGTCACACACAGATCTTGTACTGGACGTGTCATCATAATGGCACAGATATATAATATATTACTGATACCAGAATGTTGGTCACACACAGATCTTGTACTGGACGTGTCATCATAATGGCACAGATATATAATATATTACTGATACCAGAATGTTGGTCACACACAGATCTTGTACTGGACGTGTCATCATAATGGCACAGATATATAATATATTACTGATACCAGAATGTTGGTCACACACAGATCTTGTACTGGACGTGTCATCATAATGGCACAGATATATAATATATTACTGATACCAGAATGTTGGTCACACACAGATCTTGTACTGGACGTGTCATCATAATGGCACAGATATATAATATATTACTGATACCAGAATGTTGGTCACACACAGATCTTGTACTGGACAGTGTCATCATAATGGCACAGATATATAATATATTACTGATACCAGAATGTTGGTCACACACAGATCTTGTACTGGCATGTCATCATAATGGCACAGATATATAATATATTACTGATACCAGAATGTTGGTCACACACAGATCTTGTACTGGACGTGTCATCATAATGGCACAGATATATAATATATTACTGATACCAGAATGTTGGTCACACACAGATCTTGCTACTGGATGTGTCATCATAATGGCACAGATATATAATATATTACTGATACCAGAATGTTGGTCACACACAGATCTTGTACTGGGCATGTCATCATAATAGCACAGATATATAATATATTACTGATACCAGAATGTTGGTCACACACAGATCTTGTACTGGACGTGTCATCATAATGGCACAGATATAAATATATTACTGATACCAGAATGTTGGTCACACACAGATCTTGCAATAGATGTGTCATCATAATGGCACAGATATATAATATATTACTGATACCAGAATGTTGGTCACACACAGATCTTGTACTGGATGTGTCATCATAATGGCACAGATATATAATATATTACTGATACCAGAATGTTTGGTCACACACAGATCTTGTACTGGACGTGTCATCATAATGGCACAGATATATAATATATTACTGATACCAGAATGTTGGTCACACACAGATCTTGTACTGGGCGTGTCATCATAATGGCACAGATATATAATATATTACTGATACCAGAATGTTGGTCACACACAGATCTTGCACTAGACGTGTCATCATAATGGCACAGATATATAATATATTACTGATACCAGAATGTTGGTCACACACAGATCTTGCACTAGACGTGTCATCATAATGGCACAGATATATAATATATTACTGATACCAGAATGTTGGTCACACACAGATCTTGTACTGGACGTGTCATCATAATGGCACAGATATATAATATATTACTGATACCAGAATGTTGGTCACACACAGATCTTGTACTGGACGTGTCATCATAATGGCACAGATATATAATATATTACTGATACCAGAATGTTGGTCACACACAGATCTTGTACTGGACGTGTCATCATAATGGCACAGATATATAATATATTACTGATACCAGAATGTTGGTCACACACAGATCTTGTACTGGACATGTCATCATAATGGCACAGATATATAATATATTACTGATAACAGAATGTTGGTCACACACAGATCTTGTACTGGACGTGTCATCATAATGGCACAGATATATAATATATTACTGATACCAGAATGTTGGTCACACACAGATCTTGCACTAGACGTGTCATCATAATGGCACAGATATATAATATATTACTGATACCAGAATGTTGGTCACACACAGATCTTGCACTAGACGTGTCATCATAATGGCACAGATATATAATATATTACTGATACCAGAATGTTGGTCACACACAGATCTTGTACTGGACGTGTCATCATAATGGCACAGATATATAATATATTACTGATACCAGAATGTTGGTCACACACAGATCTTGTACTGGACGTGTCATCATAATGGCACAGATATATAATATATTACTGATACCAGAATGTTGGTCACACACAGATCTTGTACTGGACGTGTCATCATAATGGCACAGATATATAATATATTACTGATACCAGAATGTTGGTCACACACAGATCTTGTACTGGACGTGTCATCATAATGGCACAGATATATAATATATTACTGATACCAGAATGTTGGTCACACACAGATCTTGTACTGGACGTGTCATCATAATGGCACAGATATATAATATATTACTGATACCAGAATGTTGGTCACACACAGATCTTGTACTGGACGTGTCATCATAATGGCACAGATATATAATATATTACTGATACCAGAATGTTGGTCACACACAGATCTTGTACTGGACGTGTCATCATAATGGCACAGATATATAATATATTACTGATACCAGAATGTTGGTCACACACAGATCTTGTACTGGACGTGTCATCATAATGGCACAGATATATAATATATTACTGATACCAGAATGTTGGTCACACACAGATCTTGTACTGGGCATGTCATCATAATGGCACAGATATATAATATATTACTGATACCAGAATGTTGGTCACACACAGATCTTGTACTGGGCATGTCATCATAATGGCACAGATATATAATATATTACTGATACCAGAATGTTGGTCACACACAGATCTTGTACTGGACATGTCATCATAATGGCACAGATATATAATATATTACTGATACCAGAATGTTGGTCACACACAGATCTTGTACTGGACATGTCATCATAATGGCACAGATATATAATATATTACTGATACCAGAATGTTGGTCACACACAATCTTGTACTGGACATGTCATCATAATGGCACAGATATATAATATATTACTGATACCAGAATGTTGGTCACACACAGATCTTGTACTGGGCATGTCATCATAATGGCACAGATATATAATATATTACTGATACCAGAATATTGGTCACACACAGATCTTGTACTGGACATGTCATCATAATGGCACAGATATATAATATATTACTGATACCAGAATGTTGGTCACACACAAATCTTGTACTGGACATGTCATCATAATGGCACAGATATATAATATATTACTGATACCAGAATGTTGGTCACACACAAATCTTGTACTGGACATGTCATCATAATGGCACAGATATATAATATATTACTGATACCAGAATATTGGTCACACTCAGATCTTGCAGACATCAGAGATACTGAAAGCATCACAGATGACTCAGGTACAAAAAATGACAATACAAATATGGGATTTTTATTCTGAAAGATGCATTTTGACTGAGAGAACATTAAGAGAGAGGAAGAGAGAGAGAGCAGACATACCTGGAGGTATTTTACACACTGTGGCGGGATGCCAACCGTAACGCTGATTACAGTTAGGGCTCTGTACAAAGACTGCGCTCTCACTAAGACATTCTGCGAACACTTCACCTCCAATGTAGTAAAGTCGCACTCCTTTTCCTAATTAAAAAAGTAAAAGTAAAATAGTTAAAACACAAATCCGTATTGTACCATGAAGGTGATTTTATCTCTTATGTAACCTGTTAATGCTTATTTTGTATTGATGGTAACCTTTGACAGAAGAAATCTTTAACAATGTCAAACCTACCATTAACATGAATTCTTGCCTGGTTAGTTTTTGATCGAGTAGAAAATACATTACTTTAATATAAACTTTCACATTTTGACAGGTCAGCACCGCCGACGACACCGGAAAAGTAACACCTAAGTCTCGCCTTATGGCGATGCCAGGCTAGACAAAAATCATTGAAGCTGCACTAAAGATTCTGTAATTACAAGAAATGTAAAATAAAAAATGTTCTGAATGACACCTGAAAAAAATACTTAAAAATAAATCGTAAATTTCTCCAAATGACACTCAAGGGAAATAATGTTAAATAAATCTTTAAGTGTTCAGAATGACAGTCAGGGAGGGGGGGATTTTATAAGAATACACACTGTATAGATTAAGGAATTGTTATTATTTTTCACATGTAGAATAAGTGATCTGGAGTTGAGTACTGTAGACTGTGAGCATAAACAAGTTGATTAATAAACATGAGAGAGAAAACTCCAGTATAATTTACAGGTGATTATTGATAAGACTTTTTATATACACAATGTGACAACTCAACATTAATTTGAATTTTCAATATGTCTAATTTACCTATATGCCTTCTTGTCATTTCAACCTGCTGTGTACGATTTATATTAGACAGTAGTCCAAGACAAAAACGTTCCGAGTTAGATGGGTCCGTAAATCCATCAACAGTTAGAGAAGGCTGTGAAGCATGAAATGTTTCTCCAACACGATTATTTAGTTCATAATAAGCTATAGAACACCAAAAAGCTGGTTCCTTGTATGTGACTGGCTGTGCATCTAAAATGTCATAGATAAAAAATTAAATAAATAAATAAATAAATAAATCAATAAATAAATAAATACAGTCGACTCTTGTTGATTCGAAATCAGTTGAATCGAAATTTGGCTTAAATCGAAATGATACAAATGGTCCCTTCAGATCGCTATGTAATTATATGCTTTTAATTTTGTTGAATTCAAACTTAATCTTAAATTTTCAATGTTAATTGTGAGCGATACACTTTTATACATAACAGCATAAACATGACGTCAATAGAGGAGCACTTTACTATTAGAGTAATCTCCCATTCTCATCGTCAGTGATCAAAACGGTTGATTTGAAATTCGGATAAATCAAAATTTTTTCATCAGACCCCTTCAATTTCGAATTAACGAGAGTCAACTGAAAATGAATGAATAAATAAATAAATAAAATAAATAAATAAATAAATAAATAAATAAATAAATAAATAAAATTATAAAAATATTAATACAAATAAATAAATAGATAAAAATACTTTTAGTAACCATTATAAACCTGATAAAGTATCAAACCAATAATAATCCTGATTTAAAATGCGAAGTTCATTTTAAGTTATGCAAGTAAACAAGAAAAATTTAGGTGCATTTTAAGAGCTAGTAAAAATTGTAAAAAATAATTTAATTAGATAAAAAACAAGAGGCCCATGGACCTTATCGCTCACCTGAGGATATGTCCAACCTGAGGATATATCCAAAATCATTTGCAAAATTACATACAATATTGTAATATATATGCCTATACAAAAAGTTGAAAGTTTTCAAGGTAATTAACAATTTCAGTCTTCTTATGCATCTATGACCTTGATCTTTGAATGTATGACTTTCAACCATATTTCAAAATGAACTTCATATCAAAACCTACAATATTCTAAAATACATGCCTATACAATAAGTTAATAGTTTCGAAGAAGACTAACAATTTCAGTCCTTTTACGCAGCTATGACCTTGCCCTTTGAATGTATGACCTTGAGCCACATATCAAAATGTTCGTCATATCAATACCTACAATATTTTAAAATATATGCCTATGCAAAAAGTTAATAGTTTTCAAGATAATTAGCAATTACAGTCTTCTTATGCATCTATGACCTTGATCTTTGAACATAAAACCTTAAATCATATATAACAAAAATTTTATGGGGTTGCAGGCTTTATCTCAGTTTATGGACAAGGCAGGCACCCCGAAAAATATAATATGGACTAAAGCCAAGTGGAAGTTATAGCCTGATAAATGTGATCTACCAGAAGTGTGCTGAATGACAGTTATAATCTGATAAATGTGATTCACCAGTAGTGTGCTGAATGGTAGTTATAATCTGATAAATGTGATTTACCAGTAGTGTGCTGGATGGATTACAGCCTGATAAATGTGATTTACCAGTATTGTGCTGGATGGTAGTTATAATCTGATAAATGTGATTTACCAGTATTGTGCTGGATGGTAGTTATAATCTGATAAATGTGATTTACCAGTATTGTGCTGGATGGTAGTTATAATCTGATAAATGTGATTTAACAGTAGTGTGCTGGATAGTAGTTATAATCTGATAAATGTGATTTAACAGTAGTGTGCTGGGTGGTAGTTATAATCTGATAAATGTGATTTACCAGTAGTTTGCTGAATGGTAGTTATAATCTGATAAATGTGATTTACCAGTAGTGTGTTGAATGGTAGTTATAATCTGATAAATGTGATTTACCAGTAGTGTGCTGAATGGTAGTAATAGTCTGATAATTGTGATTTACCAGTAGTGTGCTGGATGACAGTTATAGCCTGATAAGTGTGATTTATCAGTAGTGTGCTGGATCGCAATTATAATCTGATAAATGTGATTTACAAGTAGTGTGTTGAATGGTAGTTATAATCTGATAAATGTGATTTACCAGTAGTGTGCTGGATGGATTACAGCCTGATAAATGTGATTTATCAGAAGGGTGCTAATGGCAGTTATCATCTGGAAAAAAGGTTTACCAGTAGTGTGCTGGCTGACAGTTATAGCCTGATAAATGTGATTTACCAGTAGTGTGCTGGATGACAGTTATGGCCTGATAAATATGGTTTACCAGTAGTGTGCTGGATGACAGTATAACCTGATAAATGAGATTTACCAGTAGTGTGCTGGATGGTAGTTATACTCTAATTAATATGATTTACCAGTTGTGTGCTGGATGGCAATATAAAATTATAAATGTGATCAATGTTGACAACAGACCTTAATCATATCAAGGTGGTTAATTCTGGAATGGTGGAGGGTCCCGAGTACCCAAAGGAAACCACGGAGTTTATATGACAGACAATAATAACTGGCCTTGATTCCAGGTGAGCTATTATAACTTACCTAATGATGGACTTGGTGGTACATCCACACTATCTGTAAACAAAATAATATATATCTATCAACATTAATTATCTGACTGTTAGATTGTCTCCCCTTCACAAAGTATGGCGAAGGGGGTTTCAGAGAGAAATGTTACCTAGTTAACATAATTATAGGTGATCATGTGTCTCGCAGGGACCTGGTTGATAGTAAAGGGATACCCGTAATGGGTTAAGATTTAATATATATATATATAAAAGCATTATACATCAGAACATGTTAAACGATTGCAATTATGACAAATTATTTAGAATTCTGAATGTTGTGTTTTTCATTTCAATATAATTTAATTTAAGAAAAGATCCATAGTGGCATCTGCACCTAAATATATTTGGAAATATCCAATTTAATGCAAAAATAGTTTACATCAAAATATTTGCCACCATAATCATTTTACAAAACTAAAATTCCATAAATAGTGAATTCTACGTCTAAATATCAAAAATAGCCAATTTCATGCCAAAAATTGTAAATATCATGCAACAATAGCCATTTTAGAGCAGAAAACACAAAGGTTAAAATGTAGGTCATGACCTTGACCTTTGATTTTGGCTTTATTTTCATCAGCATTGCTAGAAAATATGAAAACTGAAAACCCCATGTCATTATCTTTACAAATATAGCCATTTTAATGCAGAAAACACAATGGTCAAAATGTAGGTCATGACCTTGACCTTTGATTTTGGCTTTATTTTTATCAGCATTGCTAGATAATATGAAAACTGAAAACCCAATGTCATTATCTTTACATATGGCCAAGAAATAGCTAGAGGTTGCTTATTTTGTGAAATGACCAAGCAACTGTGACCTTGACCTTTGATGTATTTATCCCAAAAGCAATCCCAACCAAGATCTTATCACATAGATGTATGTGCCAAGTTTCTTTCAAAAATGTCATTTACTTTTCAAGTTATCATCTGGAAACCATTTTTTGATGCCCATCCACCCACCCACCCGCCTGCCCGCCGACATTGGTAATCTAAGAACCAGGTTTTCGTAAAAAACAGCAAAATGTAAAATGTGAAAGGAAAGAAATTTGGGGTCTGTTTTACTATTTGTAAAATAGGAGTGGATGAGAAACTGGAAACATATTTTCTTCTTGTTTGGCCCTACAACATGAGACTTAAGAATTGATAAGATTTAAAGAAAGATGATTAAAATAGTGGACTTTACAAGTTATAACCATGTAATAAGCTCACCCAGGTTTTACCAGGTAAGTTAAAATGTTTAAGGACATACATACCCATTCCTTGACTGTCTGTGTTGTCACCATCTTCACTCATATACCCTGGAGGAGGTGTATCAACTGAAAAATACAAATAATTATACACAACATTACCACATACTCCATATACCCTGTGGGGGTGATAATATAGCATTATGACATACTCCATACAACAAAGGTGATAATATAGCATTATAACATACTCCATACAACAAAGGTGAAAATATAGCATTATGACATACTCCATACAACACTCCGAGGTGATAATATGGAATTATGACTTACTCCATACAACAGAGGTGATAATATGGAATTATGACTTACTCCATACAACAGAGGTGATAATATGGAATTATGATATACTCCATATACCCTGTGGGTGTGATAATATAGCATTATGACATACTCCATACAACAAAGGTGATAATATAGCATTATAACATACTCCATACAACAAAGGTGATAATATAGCATAATGACATACTCCATACAACAAAGGTGATAATATAGCATTATAACATACTCCATACAAATAAGGTGAAAAAAATATAGCATTATGACTTACTCCATACAACAGAGGTGATAATATGGAATTATGACTTACTCCATACAACAGAGGTGATAATATGGAATTATGACATACTCCATACAACAAAGGTTATAATATGAAATTATGACATACTCCATACAACAAATGTGATAATATAGCATTATGACATACTCAATAAGTACCTCACAAAAACCTCACAACAAATTTGATAATATAGTATTATGACATACTCCATATACCAAAGTTGATAATATAGCATTATGACATACTCCATGCAACAGAGGTGATATTATAGTATTATGACATACTCCATATACCAAATGTGATAATATAGCATTATGACATACTCCATATACCAAAGGTGATAATATAGCATTATGACACTCCATGCAACAAAGGTGATAAATTAGTTTTATGACATACTCCATATAACAAAGGTTTTATAACATTATGATATACTCCATATAACAAAGGTGATAATATTGTATTGACATGCTCTATAAGTACTTCACAAAAACCTCACAACAAAGGTGATAATATAATATAGTATTATGACATACTATGTAAGTACCTGACACAACAAGTAGTGAAGTACTTACTTATAATATTTAGTTCAGTTAATTAACTTATTAAGACAGGTTCCATTTTCTTACAATTAACTGTTCATTATACTTACATAAATAATTTGTATTTATGAAGTAACTTGTAATATAAAAATCCACCATGGTGTATGATACCTCAATAGTTCTTTGACATGTGACATGGCTTATTTACAGAACTTGTTTTAGATAGCTATATGTAGTACCCTTCTTATAATTAACAACGTTATAAATAGACTAGGGTTTGTCAAAAACTGGTGAAATAAACTAATCCAGGTTCTACACTCCTATCAGAGGTCAACATTTCAGATTGTTTGTGTGTTTGAATATGTCAATGAGGTGTGTCTTACGAGCAAAAATGTGTGTTTGTGTGTTTCTCTTGGATCACAGTAGGAAAGCAGAAAGTTCAAAGAAATCAAGAAGATATACAGTCAAACTTTCGGTTATTTGAACTTCTATAATTTGAATGCCTTAGGTTATTCGAAGTTCTTTGTAGGTAACGACCGCCCTCCACTATAACTTCTTATTAAAAAACTTCGCTTATTCGAACTTCGTAATTCGAATACCTGCGATTATTCGAACCTAATTTGAGTTCTAAGTTAGACTTTTCAGTGGAAATATACCCCAAAAAATTTGAAGTTGACATTTTTATTAATTTCTAAAACAAACAATTCTCACCTGTACAATTTAATACAAACGAGTATGGTTTCACCTTCACTCGTTTATGCTACCCATGCATAACTGACGGTCATTTTGTAGACATGCGTACGCCATGTATTGTCCATCATAGGCCATGTTGATCATCAATCGGAAATTATCGTTATTGTTCAATCAAACAGTAATTTTAATCCCAGGTAATAGAAAATGAGCTGCATGTGTGTAGCGATACTCAAGTAAACAATAAAAAGAATTCTGTTGACCACGGTTACCATCATAAAAAATTTAAAAAAAACGACATAATATTAATTTGATATTTTATATAGCCTAGTCGGGGAATTTAAAAAAAATCATTATTTTGTAATAAAGTTGACAGAGACAGTTTTCCGCCTTATTCTCATTTCAATCCTAGAAATTTTTTAGACCTGTTCCGTTTCATTTCGTTTAAAATTCTGTAAAATCATAAAAACGTGTATTGCGTGCATAAAAAAGCATGGTGTACTTTCTCTGGATGACTGTTCTTACTATGTTGTATGTATAACCATGCGTGTTTGATTTTGTACCAGATGGTATTAATTTTTTTATTTTTATTGAAATAAAATTAATATTGCTGTTTTTATGGATAAGACAATGATAAAACACTTTCAATGTACAATAGAATAATGTTGTGTCTTAAGATAACGTACGGTGGATCGAGGTTTGAAGTTTCAAATTAACTTATTCGATTATTCGAACCCCCCCTCCCCCCCCCCCCCCTTCCCCGATTATTTGAACCTAGAATGAAAGCCCTTTAACTTCGAATAATCGAATTTTGACTGTATCACAGCAGACATGAAGAAAAGTCACAGAAGGCATGTGGAGAGGTCACAAAAACCAGGTAGCAATGTCACAATAGACAGGTAGGGAGGTCACAATAAACAGGTAGGGAAGTCAGAGTAGGCAAGTAGAGAGGTCACAGTAACCAAGCAAGAAGGTCACAGTAGACTAGGAGGATAGTTACAGTAGACAAGTAAGAAGGTCACAGTAACTAAGCAGGAAGGTCACAGTAGACAAGTAGCAAGGCCACAATAACCAAGCAGGAAGGTTACAGTAGACAAGCAGGAAGGTCACAGTAACCAAGCAGGAAGGTCACAGTAGACAAGGTAGCAAGGCCACAATAACCAAGCAATAAGGTCACAGAAGACAAGCAGGAAGGTCACAGTAACCAAGCAGGATGGTCTAAGTAGACAAGCAGGAAGGTCAAACTGGACTAGGACTATAGTTACAGTAGACAGGTTGGAAGGTCACAGTAACCAAGCAGGAATGTCACAGTAGACAAGCAGGAAGGTACAAAGTAGACCAAGCAGGAAGGTCACAGTAGACAAGTAGGAAAGTCAAAGTAACCAAGCAGGAAGATCACAGTAGACAAGAAAGAAGGTCACAGTAACCAAGCAGAAAGGTCAAAGTAGATTAGGAGGATAGTTACAGTAGATTAGGAGGATAGTTACAGCAGACAAGTAGGAAGGTCACAGTAACCAAGCAGGAAGGTCACAGAAGACAAGTAGGAAGGTCATAGTAACCAAGCAGGAAGGTCAAAGTAGATTAGGAGGATAGTTACAGTAGACAAGTAGAAGGTCAAAGTAGACAGGTAGGAAAGTCATAGTTACCAAGCAGGAAGGTCAAAGTAGACAAGTAGGAAGGTCACAATAACCAAGCAAAAAGCTCACAGTAGACTAGGAGGATAGTTACAGTAGACAAGTAGGAAGGTCATAGTTACCAAGCAGGAAGGTCAAAGTAGACAAGTAGGAAGGTCACAGTAACCAAGCAAAAAGCTCACAGTAGACTAGGAGGATAGTTACAGTAAACAAGTAGGAAGGTCACAGTAACCAAGCAGGAAGGTCACAGTAGACAAGTAGGAAGGTCACAGTAACCAAGCAGGAAGGTCGAAGTAGACAAGCAGGAAGGTCACAAAAACCAAGCAGGAAGGTCAAAGTACACAAGTAGGAAGGTCACAGTAACCAAGCAGGAAGGTCACAGTAGACAAGTAGGAAGGTCTCAGTAGACAGGTAGGAAGGTCATAGTAACCAAGCAAGAAAGGAAGGTCAAAGTAGACTAGAAGGACAGTTACAGTAGACAAATAAGGAGGTCACATTAGACTAGAAGAGCAGTCAAAGTAGATCAGTAAAGATGTCACAGTAGACTAGAAGGGCAGTCACAGTAGACAAGTAGAAAGGTCAAAGTAACCAAGTAGGAAGGTCACAGAAAACAAGCAGGAATGTCATAATAACCAAGAAGAAAGGTCAAAGTAACCAAGCAGGAAGGTCACAGTAGACAAGTGAGAAGGTCATGCACAGTTACCAAGCAAGAAGGTCACAGTAGACAAGTAGGAAGGTCATAGTAACCAAGCAGGAAGGTCACAGTAACCAAGCAGGAAGGTCACAGTAGACAAGTAGGAAGGTCACAGTAACCATAAAATAAGGTCACAGTACACAAGTAGGAAGGTAACAGTAACCAAGCAGGAAGATCATGTATATAACATGTATATGATGTGATCTGAAATCTGCTGAATATAGTGATAATCATTACACACAATATATAACATGAGTATAATGTGATCTGAAATCTGCTTAATATTGTGATAATCATTAAACACAATATATAACATGTATATAATGTGATCTGAAATCTGCTGAATATTGTGATAATCATTACACACTATATATAACATGTGTATAATGTGATCTGAAATCTGCTGAATATTGTGATAATCAGAACATACACTATATAACATGTATATAATGTGATCTGAAATCTGCTGAATATTGTGATAATCATTACACCAATATATAACTGTGTATAATGTGATCTGAAATCTGCTGAATATTGTGATAATCATTACACACAATATATAACATGTGTATAATGTGATCTGAAATCTGCTGAATATAGTGATAATCATTATACACAATATATAACATGTTTATAATGTGATCTGAAATCTGCAGAATATTGTGATAATCATTACACACAATATATAACATGTTTATAATGTGATCTGAAATCTGCTGAATATTGTGATAATCACAACATACAATATATAACATGTGTATAATGTGATCTGAAATCTGTTGAATATTGTGATAATCATTTCACACAATATATAACATGTATATAATGTATCTGAAATCTGCTGAATATTGTGATAACATTACACCAATATATAACAGGTATATAATGTGATCTGAAATCTACTGAATATTGTGATAATAACAACATACAATATATAACATGAGTATAATGTGATCTGAAATCTGCTGAATATTGTGGATAATCATTACACACAATATATAACATGTAGTATAATGTGATCTGAAATCTGCTGAATATTGTGGATATCATTACACACAATATAACATGAGTATAATGTGATCTGAAATCTGCTGAATATTGTGATAATCACAACATACAATATATAACATGTGTATAATGTGATCTGAAATCTGTTGAATATTGTGATAATCATTACACACAATATATAACATGAGTATAATGTGATCTGAAATCTGCTGAATATTGTGAATCATACACAACAATAACATGAGTATAATGTGATCTGAAATCTGCTGAATATTGTGATAATCACAACATACAATATATAACATGTGTATAATGTGATCTGAAATCTGCTGAATATTGTGATAATCATTACACACAATAATAACATGAGTATAATGTGATCTGAAATCTGCTGAATATTGTGATAATCACAACATACAATATATAACATGTGTATAATGTGATCTGAAATCTGCTGAATATTTTGATAATCACAACATACAATATATAACATGTGTATAATGTGATCTGAAATATGCTGAATATTGTGATAATCAGAACATACAATATATAACATGAGTATAATGTGATCTGAAATCTGCTGAATATTGTGATAATCATTAAACACAATATATAACATGTGTATAATGTGATCTGAAATCTGCTGAATATTGTGATAATCATTACACACAATATATAACATGTGTATAATGTGATCTGAAATCTGCTGAATATTGTGATAATCATTATACACAATATATAACATGTATATAATGTGATCTGAAATCTGCAGAATATTGTGATAATCAGAACATTACAATATATAACATGTATATAATGTGATCTGAAATCTGCAGAATATTGTGATAATCAGAACATTACAATATATAACATGTGTATAATGTGATCTGAAATTTGCTGAATATTGTGATAATCACAACATACGTGTATAATGAGGAAATACACAGGTTATAATTACACATTAAGACAAGTTTGTATTTTTTATTTAAAAATACATCATCAGTTTAACCAGACTCTTCATCTATATATGTACTACAGCTAGAAAATAATCAATAAAAATAATCTAATGGTTTTAATCTATGACAATGAATCGTCTTCATATATACCATCCACTTTTTTAATGTTAAAAAAAAATCAATACTTAAGCCATTTACTGCAAGATTATCCTGTGTGAGCCCCATTCTTAATTAGACCAATAAAAATCATTACCTTAATGAGCCCCCGTACATTCTATATTTACAATCATGTCTGGTATATATTCTGTCTGTACCATATGACCTAGCTATAACGTTTATTTACATTTTACCTGAAGATCCTGATGTACTGCTGCAGACATGAACACATAATGGTCTGTTAGTATTCATAACGACAACAACCGCACATGTACATAGGATCCTCTAACACTCCTCCCAAATAATGGCTCAAATTATCCAAATTGAATAATCCAGACATATGTATATATGTGTATATTTATATATCTACATATCAACCTCCCATATTGCACTTCAAGGTGACATTAAAAAAAGTCTGCAACAATAGTCTATGCTGGCTATATAAAATAAAAGCGGTCAGTGACATCATTGACTCGCAGATTATTTCTTTCCTCAGACTCTGCAGCAGCAGATTGATTGTATAAAAACATCCACTAGGGTGTCTATATATATATATATATATATATATATATATATCCACTTACATAACAAGTAAAAAAATCTATAATACATATATTTATATTACATATATGTATATATATATATAAATCTTATAATTTGGTCTTGGTATCAGGATCTGATAAACTTCATTGTTAAGACAGAGTTTAATATTTTCTGACATTTCTTTATTTATTGATTACAATTTCTTTTTGTGTAATTTTTCTATTAATCATCATCATCATCATCATCATCATCATCATCATTATCATCTTAGCCATTGACATTATCAATATAAGTCACATCATCATCATCATCATTATCATATTAGCCATTGACATTATCAATATGTCACATCATCATCATAATTATCATTATTATCATCATCTTCATCTAAGTCATAACATTCATCATCTAATTCATTGACATTATCATTAAATGTCACATCATCATCATCATAACAAATGTCAGAATATTAGTTTTTATTATTAAATTCAAATTCAATGAAAACTACTTGATCTTCATTGACATTATTGAAAAGTCAGATAACCTGGTCAACATTATCATGTGATATAATGATGTCTGAACACCTGGTCAACATTCCCATGTGATATAATGATGTCTGAACACCTGGTCAACATTTCTATGTGATATATTGATGTCTGAACACAGGTCAACATTTCCATGTAATATAATAATGTCTGACCACCTGGTCAACATTCCCATGTGATATAATGATGTCTGAACACCTGGTCAACATTTCCATGTAATATATGTTGATGTCTGAACACCTGGTCAACATTTCCATATTATATAATGATGCTTGAACACCAGGTCAACATTTCCATATTATATTATGATGCCTGAACACCTGGTCAACATTTCCATATTATATTATGATGCCTGAACACCTGGTCAATATTTCCATGTGATATAATGATGTCTGAACACCTGGTCAATATTTCCATATAATATAATGATGCCTGAACAACAGGTCAACAACTCCATGTGATATGTTGATGTCTGAACACCTGGTCAACATTTCCATATAATATAATGATGCCTGAACACCAGGTCAACAACTCCATGTGATATGTTGATGTCTGAACACCTGGACAACATTTCCATATTATATAATGATGCCTGAACACCAAGTCAACAACTCCATGTGATATGTTGATGTCTGAACACCTGGTCAACATTTCCATATAATATAATGATGCCTGAACACCTGGTCAATATTTCCATATAATATAATGATGTTTAAACACCTGGTCAACATTCCCATATAATATAATGATGCCTGAACACCTGGTCAACATTTCCATATAATATAATGATGCCTGAACACCTGGTCAACATTTCCATATAATATAATGATGCCTAAACACCTGGTCAATATTTCCATGTGATATAATGATGCCTGAACACCTGGTCAACATTTCCATGTGATATAATGATGTCTGAACACCTGGTCAACATTTCAATGTGATATCATGAAGTTTGATCACCTGTTTAACATTTCCATATAATATAATGATGCCTGAACACCTAGTCAATATTTCCATATAATATAATGATGCCTGAACACCTGGTCAATATTTCCATGTGATATAATGATGTCTGAACACCTGGTTAACATTTCTATGTAATATAAGGATGTCTGAACACCTGGTCAACATTTCAATGTGATATCATGAAGTTTGATCACCTGTTTAATATTTCCATAGTAATATAATGAGGCCGGAACACCTGGTCAACATTTCCATATAAATATGATGCCTGACACCTGGTCAATATTTTCCATTTGATATAAGATTTCTGACACACTGGTGTACATTCTATGTAATATAATGAAACACCTGGTTAACATTTCTATGTAATATAAGGATGTCTGAACACCTGGTCAACATTTCAATGTGATATCATGAAGTTTGATCACCTGTTTAACATTTCCATATAATATAATGATGCCTGAACACCTGGTCAACATTTCCATATAAAATAATGATGTCTGAACACCTGTTTAACATTTCTATGTAATATAAGGATGTCTGAACACCTGGTCAACATTTCAATGTGATATCATGAAGTTTGATCACCTGTTTAACATTTCCATATAATATAATGATGCCTGAACACCTGGTCAATATTTCCATGTAAAATAATGATGTCTGAACACCTGTTTAACATTTCTATGTAATATAAGGATGTCTGAACACCTGGTCAACATTTCAATGTGATATCATGAAGTTTGATCACCTGGTTAACATTTCCATGTAATATAATGATGTCTGAACACCTGGTCAACATTTCCATATAATATAATGATGCCTGAACACCTGGTCAATATTTCCATATAATATAATGATGCCTGAACACCTGGTCAATATTTCCATGTAAAATAATGATGTCTGAACACCTGGTCAATAATTCTATGTAAAATAATGATGTCTGAACACCTAGTCAACATTTCCATATAATATAATGATGCCTGAACACCTGGTCAATATTTCCATGTAAAATAATGATGTCTGAAACACCTGTTTAACATTTCTATGTAATATAAGGATGTCTGAACACCTGGTCAACATTTCAATGTGATATCATGAAGTTTGATCACCTGGTTAACATTTCCATGTAATATAATGATGTCTGAACACCTGGTCAATATTTCCATGTGATATAATGTCTGAACACCCTGTTAACATTTCCATGTAATATAATGATGTCTGAACACCTGGTCAATATTTCCATGTAAAATAATGATGTCAGAACACCTGTTTAACATTTCAATGTGATATAATGATGTCTGAACACCTAGGTCAATATTTCAAGGTAATAAAATGAAGTCTAATCACCTGGTTAACATTTCTATGTAATATAATGATGTCTGAACACCTGGTTAACATTTCCATGTAATATAATGATGTCTGAACACACCTGGTCAATATTTCCATGTGATATAATGAAGTCTGATCACTTGGTTAACATTTCCATGTAATATAAATTTGTCTGAACACCTGGTTAACATTTCTATGTGATATAATGATGTCTGAACACAGGTCAACATTTCCATGTAATTTAATAATGTCTGAACACCTGGTTAACATTTCTATGTGATATAATGATGTCTAAACACCTGGTCAACATTTCCATGTGATATAATGATGTCTAAACACCTGGTCAACATTTCCATGTGATATAATGATGTCTGAACACCTGGTCAACATTTCCATGTGATATAATGATGTCTAAACACCTGGTCAACATTTCCATGTGATATAATGATGTCTGAACACCTGGTCAACATTTCCATGTGATATAATGATGTCTAAACACCTGGTCAACATTTCCATGTGATATAATGATGTCTGAACACCTGGTCAACATTGCTATGTAATATAATGATGTTTAAACACCTGGTCAACATTTCCATGTGATATAATGATGTCTGAATGCCGGGTCAACATTTCCATGGGATATAATGATGTCTGAACACCAGGTCAACACATCCATGTGATATGTTGATGTCTGAACACCTGGTCAATATTTCCATGTGATATGTTGATGTCTAAACACCTGGTCAACATTTCCATGTAATATAATGATGTCTGAACACCTGGTCAACATTTCCATGTGATATAACGATGTCTGAACACCTGGACAACATTTCAAAGTGATATATTGATGTCTGAACACCTGGTCAACAATTTCATGTAATATAATGATGTCTAAAGACCTGGTCAATATTTCCATGTGATATATTGATGTCACAACACCTTGTCAACATTTCCATGTGATATATTGATGTCTGAACACCTGGTTAACATTTCCATGTGATATAAAGATGTCTGAACACCTGGTCAATATATACATGGGATATAATGATGTCAAAACACTTGGTCAACATTTCCATGTGATATAATGATGTCTAAACACCTGGTCAACATTTCCATGTGATATAATGATGTCTGAACACCTGGTCAACATTTCCATGTGATATAATGATGTCTAAACACCTGGTCAACATTTCCATGTGATATAATGATGTCTGAACACCTGGTCAACATTGCTATGTAATATAATGATGTTTAAACACCTGGTCAACATTTCCATGTGATATAATGATGTCTGAATGCCGGGTCAACATTTCCATGGGATATAATGATGTCTGAACACCAGGTCAACACATCCATGTGATATGTTGATGTCTGAACACCTGGTCAATATTTCCATGTGATATGTTGATGTCTAAACACCTGGTCAACATTTCCATGTAATATAATGATGTCTGAACACCTGGTCAACATTTCCATGTGATATAACGATGTCTGAACACCTGGACAACATTTCAAAGTGATATATTGATGTCTGAACACCTGGTCAACAATTTCATGTAATATAATGATGTCTAAAGACCTGGTCAATATTTCCATGTGATATATTGATGTCACAACACCTTGTCAACATTTCCATGTGATATATTGATGTCTGGACACCTGGTCAACATTTCTATGTAATATAATGATGTTTAAACACCTGGTCAACATTTCCATGTGATATAATGATGTCTGAACACCTGGTCAATATTTCCATGTGATATGTTGATGTCTGAACACCTGGTTAACATTTCCATGTGATATAAAGATGTCTGAACACCTGGTCAATATATACATGGGATATAATGATGTCAAAACACTTGGTCAACATTCCCATGTGATATAATGATGTCTAAACACCTGATCAATATTTCCATGTGATATAATGATGTCTGAACACCTGGTCAACATTTCCATGTGATATGATTATACCTGAACACCTGGTCAACATTTCCATGTGATATAATGATGTCTAAACACCTGGTCAATATTTCCATGTGATATAATGATGTCTAAACACCTGGTCAATATTTCCATGTGATATAATGATGTCTGAATGCCTGGTCAATATTTCCATGTGATATAATGATGTCTGAATGCCTGGTCAACATTTCCATGTGATATAATGATGTCTAAACACCAGGTCTAACAACTCCATGTGATATGTTGATGTCTGAACACCTGGTCAACATTTCCATGTAATATAATGATGTCTAAACACCTGGTCAACATTTTCTATGTAATATAATGATGTCTGAACACCTGGTCAACATTTCCATGTGATATATAACGATGTCTGAACACCTGGACAACATTTCCAAGTGATATATTGATGTCTGAACACCTGGTCAACAATTTCATGTAATATAATGATGTCTAAACACCTGGTCAATATTTCCATGTGATATATTGATGTCACAACACCTTGTCAACATTTCCATGTGATATATTGATGTCTGGACACCTGGACAACATTTTCATGTAATATAATGATGTCTTCTGAACATCTGGTCAATATTTCAAGGTAATATAAAGAAGTCTAATCACCTGGTTAACATTTCTATGTGATATAATGATGTCTGAATACCTGGTTAACATTTCCATGTGATATAATGATGTCTAAACACCTGGTCAACATTTCCATGTGATATAATGTCTGAACACCCTGTTAACATTTCCATGTAATATAATGATGTCTGAACACCTGGTTAACATTTCCATGTGATATAATGATGTCTAAACACCTGGTCAACATTTCCATGTGATATAATGATGTCTAAACACCTGGTCAACATTTCCATGTGATATAATGATGTCTAAACACCTGGTCAACATCTCCATGTGATATGTTGATGTCTAAACACCTGGTCAACATTTCCATGTAATATAATGATGTCTGAACACCTGATCAACATTTTCATGTGTTATAATGATATCTGAACACCTGGTCAATATTATCATGTTTGAACATTTGGTCAACATTTCCATATCTGAACATGTTGAAGGGGAGGGGAGTTAGTGGCACTTCAAAGACAAAATCTCCTGATAATGTCTTTTTGTCAAACATATAGCCTGAGCATATGGTTATATCATAATTCTCTTTTAAGTATCATAAATCAGGAGTTGTGTTTTTATTTTTATTCAATAATAACAAGGTCATATGGCTAATGAATGTAGTAAAATTAGACATATACCATGATCTTGAAGGTACTGAAACAGATATAAGGGCAAGATAAAATAAACTGTACAATTAACCCAAGGCAAAAGGAGTTGTCTCCCTCTAATGAACTGTACATTCAACCCAAGGCAAAAGGAGTTATCTCCCTCTAATAAACTGTACATTCAACCCAAGGCAAAAGGAGTTATCTCCCTCTAATAAACTGTACATTCAACCCAAGGCAAAAGGAGTTATCTCCCTCTAATGAACTGTACATTCAACCCAAGGCAAAAGGAGTTATCTCCCTCTAATGAACTGTACATTCAACCCAAGGCAAAGGAGTTATCTCCCTCTAATGAACTGTACATTCAACCCAAGGCAAAAGGAGTTATCTCCCTCTAAACTGAAAACGCTGCATTTTATTTCACACATGGTGGCAGTGTTTATATTCCAGTCTTAACCAAAAACAAGAGGCCCAATGGGTCTTATACGCTCATCTGATAAATTATGTCTTACTGAAATGCTTTAATTTCAAAATGAAAATGACCGTTTGTATTATAAAGATTTTTTACACAAACAAATTCATAAAATTACAGAAATTCTGTTACAAAAATTCAAAAATAGCCAATAACATCAAAGTTCTCAAAACATGAATAATTCTGTGGCAACAGTTTATTGTTTGAACTAAAATAGTATTGATGATAATCATCAAAGAATGTCAGATTTACAAAAAAACTATATTTCAACTCTTACATGGAATATAATAAAGTTTTAAACAATTGCTAGGTTTTATCATGTTGATCATTTTTGCAATTTATTGTTATTATCCATCTAATACTAGTTTTCAAGAAAATGATCAAAAACAATGAAATTTTCAAAAAACTCAAATATTTCAGGGGCAACAACTCTTACATAGATTAACACAGATGCAAACTTGTACATGAATTGTAAGATCTTTTTGTGCTGAACATTTTTATAATTTATTGTTATTATCCATCTATAAAAATGTTAAAGAAAATGGTCAAAAACAGCAAAATTTGCAAAAAAAAAAAAAAAAAAAAAAAAAACAAAAAAAAAAAAAATCATTATTACAAGGGCAACAACTCTTACATGGATTAACATTTAGATTCAAAATTTGCTACATTGTTAGATTCTGTTGAGCTCAATATTTTTGCAATTTATTGTTTATATCCATCTGCAATAGTTTTCAATAAAAACCGCAAAATTTTTTAAAATAAATATTTCAGGGGCAACAACTCTTACATGGATGAACATATAGATACGAAACTTGCTATCATGCTACTATGTAGATCTTGTCATGCTGAACATTTTCATAATTTATTTTTATTATCTACTTATAACATTTTGTTTTTAAAATGTAAAAAACAGCAAAATTTGCAAAGAGTTACCATATTGTGGGACAATAACTCCAAAAGCTATTTTCTGATTTCTTAAAAATCTAACATATCATTAGATCTTATCATGCTTATCAATTTTAAAACATAATAAGTGGGGATGGCACGATATATCCGTATACCGATAGATGAGCTACTCCCAACGATAATCGATATTGATTTTTTAAATATCGATAAGTTACTAGAAAATCCAAAACTTCAGAAAAAGAATAAAAAGATTGATTATTTAAAGCAATGCCTGACTCATTATTATTTATATTCAAATAAGCTCCACTTGTCATTAGTTACTTGTCATAACACAGTAACATACAAGGTAAGTACGTTATCAATTTTTTTGGCACCTCTGTGTGATGCGAAATCCTTCCTATACTTGAGTGCACTTTAATACAGTAAGATCTTAAATGATGCGAAATCCTTCCAAAACTTGAACAGATTGAATAAAAAAGAATAAATTTTGATTTTGTGCAAATATTGAATGTTTAATTCATTTACGCTTAAAGTCCTTATATGAGGAAGAAATTACATTAGAATACAGGTAGCACACAAAATATTGTGACGTCATGAGTTAAGGTGTGTTAGTTTATAATTTAGTGGGGTTTTTAAAACCGTTTAACATCCCAGTCAAGATTCAGATGTATTGTGTGATTTTAGAAGTTGTAGCTGAATAAATGTATTTTACACAAACCAGAGTTGCCACTCTGCTTTAAACAATAATTTCTAGGATATTCTGAAACGGCAAATTACAAAGGTAATTCGGAAATATGACTCTCAGTCTGCTTCACGAGGACATCACTTTACGAAGTTAGATACGATGTATCAAGATTTGTCGCTACAAATTATTTTTCGATATGTATCGATAGTTATGGGTATAAAAAGAACGATAATCGATATTGAATTTCAACAGCGATAGCCAGCCCTAATAATAAGCATAAAATATCTGAAAAAAACAGCTTTTTTATTACATACAAGAGGTCCATGGGCCTTAACGCTCACCTGAGGATATGGCCAAAATCATTTGCAAAATACATACAATATTCAAATATGCATGCCTAAACAAAAGGTTAATTAATAGTTTTCAAGATAATTAACAATTTGAGTCTTCTAATGCATCTATGACCTTGACCTCTGAACGTAAGACCTTGAATCATACATCACAATGATTGCCATATCAATTCCTACAATATTCTAATATACATGTCTACACAGAAAGTAAATAGTTACCAAGATAATAAACAATTTGTTTTTTTATGCACCTATGACCTTGACCTTTGAACTTATGACCTTATTGTCAATACCTACAATATTCTAGTATATATGCCTATGCAAAAAGTTAATAGTTTTTAAGATAATTAACAATTTAAGTGTTCTTGTGCATCTATGACCTTGACCTTTGAACCTATGACCTTGAGCCATATATCAAAATGATATATGCATCCTATGTCATCTTGACCTAGTTTTGAGAGCCATGGCAACACCACAAACAAATCTGAAATGCACCAACCCAGACATACTTCTGACTAAGTATCATTGAAATCTGTCCAGCAGTTTCTGAGGAGAAGTGGTAAATAGGTGTTAATGACACATGCATGCACGCACACATGCATGCATGCACATGCACAAGCCGCACCATGCCATAAGGTTTTTGGTCAGGTGAGCTAAAAATGGTATTATCCGAAATGAAAAACGTAAGCAACAATCAATAGTGGAGACAAAAGAAAATGGTATACCATCAATCTAATTTATTTTTTAAAAGATAATAAATCATGTTATATTAATAAGTACATTATAATTTTCAATATTTGGATCAGGAACACATATTTTTAATTTTTTGTGGTGACTTTGGTACATTTGATCTAGTTTTTGAAAGCTTGTACAACCAACATGATTATGACCACAAATAATAATAAAATGTTATGCACTTTAAATAACACTACAAAAACACCAAACGCTTGTAAGTATAAAACAGTTATTCTTAATTACTATAACTAGATTAATATCCCTTGGTATGCTAGTACATACCCCTTATAGTAATGCATGTGATTATGTGTTTACACAAGTCAACACTTTGTTCACGGAAGTGTGGTAACGGATACCAGCTATAGTCCATATCGCGAAAGTTAATATTCGTGAATAAAAGTTGGTTTATATTGATCATCCAATATAAAACCTTTACAAGTTATTCTACTTAGAAAAACAAAGGGCAATAACTCCTAAATTCCTTGTGTAATAGGGACCTCGTATAGAGGTTACAAGTTCTATGTTTTTGCTCTTAATAAGCCTTATTATAAGGATTATTTACAGTTGCAATGGAAACATACTAGTTGTTAACTCTTTTTTATTTACCATGGAAACATACTCCTCATTAGGCCATTTATTGTGTAGGATGACTTTAAAACAATGCTGACTTTATTTACAGTTCACTCTATTGAAGATATCCCTCTATTTCAGAAATACAAATTGCCAAAAAAAACAGACATGCTTACCTGGTGTGTTAAATATTTCATTATTGCTGCTGTTTGATCCAGGGAACTCTGTATTATCTGGTATTGTCATAGTGTAATCATCTAACTGTGGTAACTTGTCTGGCACTTCTGAATGTCGAGGCACAAGTACAGGTGGTAAAACTATAAAAACATATAAGAAAAATACGAATAACAGAGAAGTCACCACAACATCAGTCCTTCTCACAACAAACACGACACCATTAATTCTTGTCTTACAAAGTCACCACAACACCAGTCTCTCACACAACAAACATGACACCATTAATCCTTGTCTTACAAAGTCACCACAACATCAGTCTCTCACAAGAAACATGACACCATTAATCCTTGTCTTACAAAGACACCACAACATCAGTCTCTCACACAACAAACACGACACCATTAATCCTTGTCTTACAAAGTCACCACCACATCTGTCTCTCAAAACAAACATGACACCATTAATCCTTGTCTTACAAAGACACCACAACACCAGTCTCTCACACAACAAACATGACACCATTAATTCTTGTCTTACAAAGTCACCACAACACCAGTCTCTCACACAACAAACATGACACCATTAATCCTTGTCTTACAAAGTCACCACAACACCAGTCTCTCACACAACAAACATGACACCATTAATCCTTGTCTTACAAAGTCACCACCACATCTGTCTCTCAAAACAAACATGACACCATTAATCCTTGTCTTACAAAGACACCACAACACCAGTCTCTCACACAACAAACATGACACCATTAATCCTTGTCTTACAAAGTCACCACCACATCTGTCTCTCACAACAAAAATGACACCATTAATTCTTGTCTTACAAAGACACCACAACATCAGTCTCCCTCACAACAATCATGACACCATTCATCCTTGTCTTACAAAGCCACCACAACATCAGTCTCTCTCACAACAAACATGACACACACCATTAATTCTTGTCTTACAAAGACACCACAACATCAGTCTCTTACACAACAAACATGACACCATTAATTCTTGTCATACAAAGACACCACAACATCAGTCTCCCTCACAACAATCATGACACCATTCATACTTGTCTTACAAAGCCACCACAACATCAGTCTCTCTCACAACAAACACGACACACACCATTAATCCTTGTCTTACAATGCCACCAACAACAACAGTCTCTCACAACAAACATGACACACACCATTAATCCTTGTCTTACAAAGCCACCACAACACCAGTCTCTCTCACAACCCAAACCCTAGACAATAAAGTTAATAGGGTGCAGTCTGGATGATCTAAATCCACTTACTGCAGCTCACACATTTTTTTTCAATTTCTGATGTTTAGGGGCTTCAATAGCAGACTCTTATTGCTCAGATCACAATTTCTTACATTTTGTTTGGTTCCTATTATAGTAACTTAAAACACCTTTCTACCCACCCCCCCCCAACCCGCCCACATAAAGCTTGATAAGTTAATAATAAGCAATATAAGAATAGTATCTGTACCTGGAGCTTCTACTCTTGTATAATGATAAGGGTTGACACAAACTTCATCTTTCTTCAGCTGGAAGGCATATTCACAGCTGTCAATTGCTCGTAATTCTTGGTGATTTTGAAGATCAGGCCATCTCCAAAGTTTGCAGTATATAACATGGGGCAGTCCTTTACGATGGGAAACTTGTAGTCGTCCATCTAGTGACCTGAAACAAAAACCAGTAAGCAAAGTTATCTCAGAAGCAAAGTTATCTCCGAAGCAAAGTAATCTCGATGCTAAACTTAAATCGATATTAAACATTTATCAAAAAAAGTTAAATAGCCTGTATTTAAGAATGGATTGAATTGTGTCCTTGTTTATCAGAAATCAATTGAACCTTCTTCAAAATCCCAGCAAATATAACTAACATTGCTTCATACTGAAAATCAGGATTCAAGGTCACTTCAAAAGAGTAAAAAATATAGTGTCCATTATGTACTGTAAATCAGGATATAAATGTGTCATGAAATTAATGCAAATTGCCAATTTTGAAGTAAAATGTGTATTGAAATTAATACGATTTTTCAAATTCCATTTTTTTTTAAATTATGCCCATCTTTTTAATATCTTACAATTATAAACAGTAAATTATGGACTCATAAATGGATTTATAAATACCTTATACACAAACTTTCAGAAGACAATAATAAAATAAACAGTGAAAAGTTAACAAAGGAAGCCGAGAGTAAATTTGTATGTAATAAAACAACTGTGTAAATGTCAAACTCTCTCTCTCTCTCTCTCTCTCTCTCTCTCTCTCTCTCTCTCTCTCTCACACACACACACACACACACACACACACACACACACACACACACACACACACAGAGTATATAATATATGAAAAACACCAGTATAACATCATTTAACTGTGTAAACAGACACTGGTTACTAGGTCACTAGGAATAACTAGACACATGTTATTACAATGTAAACTGGTAACTAGGTCACAAGAAGTATGGACTTAATTCATTGTGACCTACATTTACAAACCTGGAAAAAATCAGGTACGTTTCTGATCTAGTGATTAGAAAAATTAGCACAATATAGCATGGTTTAAAATCAGTCGGTTTTTATGGCATGTAATGTTGACATTAACTTATATATATATATATATATATATATATATATATTAACCAATCAAATTCTGTTAATTGAACATAAAAACATTAAAACATAAAAATAATGCCCATTTTATTAATATTTAAATGATAAAGATAAAGAGAAATTTATCTTACTAAGCTTTTTAAAGCAAAACAAAACAGATGAAAGTTAATCCCCCCCCCCCCCCCCCCACCATTTATTAAAAGCAAAACAAAATTCGATGATGAGGTACACTGGACATTAATATCTTACAAACTATATACCTATCTTTACTTTAACGACATGTAATTTGTCTTAATTTAACAAAAATCAAGATTTAACATCAAACTGTGTGTTGGACCGATAGTGAATACTAATTAATTGACACATGTTTACTATCACCTGTACAGTTACAATAAGACAAATCATTTTGGAAAAGAACCTTATTAAAGGGCACCTGTAAGGATTTTTGATTTTTTTTCTATGCTATTTGTAATATATATGGCTAGAGCGCAAAAATTGTCCATTTCTGGTTCAAATAAATATGGTATTATGACAAATTCATCAGTTATAACATTGTCTACTGCTTTCTTAAATAATGAGGAACCATCTGACATAATTAGATTACTTTCTTGTCAACTTACTATATTATCATTAATACTACTGTCCATTATGTAAGATACTACTTCTAATTCTGCTGCGACGACGTAAGACTTGTCCACTTACTATATTATCATTAATACTACTGTCCATTATGTAAGATACTACTTCTAATTCTGCTGCAACGACGTCAGACTTGTCCACTTACTATATTATCATTAATACTACTGTCCATTATGTAAGATACTACTTCTAATTCTGCTGCGACGACGTCAGACTTGTCCACTTACTATATCATCATTAATACTACTGTCCATTATGTAAGATACTACTTCTAATTCTGCTGCGACGACGTCAGACTTGTCCACTTACTATATCATCATTAATACTACTGTCCATTATGTAAGATACTACTTCTAATTCTGCTGCGACAATGTCAGACTTGTCCACTTACTATATCATCATTAATACTACTGTCCATTATGTAAGATACTACTTCTAATTCTGCTGTGACGACGTCAGACTTGTCCACTTACTATATTATCATTAATACTACTGTCCATTATGTAAGATACTACTTCTAATTCTGCTGCGACAACGTCAGACTTGTCCACTTACTATATTATCATTAATACTACTGTCCATTATGTAAGATACTACTTCTAATTCTGCTGCGACGACGTCAGACTTGTCCACTTACTATATCATCATTAATACTACTGTCCATTATGTAAGATACTACTTCTAATTCTGCTGTGACGACGTCAGACTTGTCCACTTACTATATTATCATTAATACTACTGTCCATTATGTAAGATACTACTTCTAATTCTGCTGCGACGACGTCAGACACTACTTCTAATTCTGCTGTGACGATGTCAGACTTGTCCATTAACTATATTATCATTAATACTACTGTCCATTATGTAAGATACTACTTCTAATTCTGCTGCGACGATGTCAGACTTGTCCATTAACTATATTATCATTAATACTACTGTCCATTATGTAAGATACTACTTCTAATTCTGCTGCGACGACGTCAGACTTGTCCACTTACTATATTATCATTAATACTACTGTCCATTATGTAAGATACTACTTCTAATTCTGCTGCGACGACGTCAGACTTGTCCATTAACTATATTATCATTAATACTACTGTCCATTATGTAAGATACTACTTCTAATTCTGCTGTGACGACGTCAGACTTGTCCACTTACTATATTATCATTAATACTACTGTCCATTATGTAAGATACTACTTCTAATTCTGCTGCGACGACGTCAGACTTGTCATAACATATATCATTATACTACTGTATTAGTAAACTACTTATATCTGCTGTGACACGTCGACTGTCCATACTATATATCATAATATACGTCCTTTGTAAGTAATTCTCTGCTGCGACGACGTCAGACTTGTCCACTTCTATATAATCATTAATACTACTGTTCATTATGTAAGATACTACTTCTAATTCTGCTGTGACGACGTCAGACTTGTCCACTTACTATATTATCATTAATACTACTGTCCATTATGTAAGATACTACTTCTAATTCTGCTGCGATGACGTCAGACTTGTCCACTTACTAATCATCATTAATACTACTGTCCATTATGTAGAGACTACTTCTAATTCTGCTGCGACGACGTAAGACTTGTCCACTTACTATATTATCATTAAACTACTGTCCATTATGTAAGATACTACTTCTAATTCTGCTGCACCGACGTAAGAACTTGTACTCACTTACTATATATCATTAATACTACTGTCCATTATGTAAGATACTACTTCTAATTCTGCTGCGACGATGTAAGACTTGTCCACTTACTATATTATCATTAATACTACTGTCCATTATGTAAGATACTACTTCTAATTCTGCTGCGACGACGTCAGACTTGTCCACTTACTATATTATCATTAATACTACTGTCCATTATGTAAGATACTACTTCTAATTCTGCTGCGATGATGTAAGACTTGTCCACTTACTATATTACAGTATATCCCGGATATATTGAACTCGCATATATTGAACTCCCGCATATTTTGAAATGACAAAAAATCCCCTGCAAAACACCTTCTTTTTATGACCAAAAAAATCCCGCTTATATTGAACTCGCTTATATTGAACTCCCGGCTATATTGAACACTTTTTTTGGTCCCGACAAGAGCAAATTCTATGACTTTTACCCGGATATATTGAAGTGGTATTTTGAATGGAAGTTTGATCAATTTAGCCGAAATCATGCGGGTTACTGTCAATCTGTTGAAGCCAAATACGGGGTCGCAGTAACTGATTTGAACTCATAATTAAAGATAAGTATCGTACATAGTGAGTACTTTTCAAGGTAAATAAAAATATCACATGTTTTTGTTAGTTGTTTAATTAAATCTGAAATAACAACATGGCATCCACGCCACAGAAGAGAAAAACTTTGTCGTTAATTACAAAATATAAACTTATAATCGAAATCGACAAAAAAGTGAAATCAAAGGCAGATATCACAAAATATTTTGGGATAAAACCTTTAAGTTACTTTAACAATGATTTATACACAAAAGGATGTAATATTACAGGCTCAATCGGGAGAGTTTTCACGAAAACGTAAACGTTTTAGATCTGGAAATTATAAAGAAATTGAGGAATGTTTATATAAGTGGTTCACAAATGTCAGAATTTCAAAAACTCTTTAATTCTTTAAATATTTTAGAGGAATTTATTTCCAAAATTGGTAGAAAAAAAGAAAAACAGTTAAAAAATGACCGACTTCTTTAAGTCATTATTATACTAAAAGTGTTTGTACCAATCAGTTTTGATAAATTTTTTGTACTTTGAGTTAATAATGAAAATTTATTTTTGAAATGGCCTTTTGTGTGTACTTTGATAAATTGAATTTCGGATATATTGAACTAGTTTCCTAAGTCCCCTAAACTTCAATATATCCGGGTAATACTGTATCATTAATACTACTGTCCATTATGTAAGATACTACTTCTAATTCTGCTGCGACGACGTCAGACTTGTCCACTTACTATATTATCATTAATACTACTGTCCATTATGTAAGATACTACTTCTAATTCTGCTGCGACGACGTCAGACTTGTCCACTTACTATATTATCATTAATACTTCTGTCCATTATGTAAGATACTACTTCTAATTCTGCTGCGACGACGTCAGACTTGTCCACTTACTATATTATCATTAATACTACTGTCCATTATGTAAGATACTACTTCTAATTCTGCTGCGACGACGTCAGACTTGTTCCACTTACTATATTATCATTAATACTACTGTCCATTATGTAAGA
This sequence comes from Tegillarca granosa, assembly GCA_029721355.1. Taxonomy (NCBI): domain Eukaryota; kingdom Metazoa; phylum Mollusca; class Bivalvia; order Arcoida; family Arcidae; genus Tegillarca; species Tegillarca granosa. The sequence continues at coordinate 254,637 of JARBDR010000367.1, read as the reverse complement.
TACTACTTCTAATTCTGCTGCGATGACGTCAGACTTGTCCACTTACTATATCATCATTAATACTACTGTCCATTATGTAAGATACTACTTCTAATTCTGCTGCGATGACGTAAGACTTGTCCACTTACTATATCATCATTAATACTACTGTCCATTATGTAAGATACTACTTCTAATTCTGCTGCGATGACGTAAGACTTGTCCACTTACTATATCATCATTAATACTACTGTCCATTATGTAAGATACTACTTCTAATTCTGCTGCGATGACGTAAGACTTGTCCACTTACTATATCATCATTAATACTACTGTCCATTATGTAAGATACTACTTCTAATTCTGCTGCGACGACGTCAGACTTGTCCACTTACTATATTATCATTAATACTACTGTCCATTATGTAAGATACTACTTCTATTCTGCTGCGACGACGTCAGACTTGTCCACTTACTATATCATCATTAATACTACTGTCCATTATGTAAGATACTACTTCTAATTCTGCTGCGACTGACGTCAGACTTGTCCACTTACTATATCATCATTAATACTACTGTCCATTATGTAAGATACTACTTCTAATTCTGCTGCGATGACGTAAGACTTGTCCACTTACTATATCATCATTAATACTATTGTCCATTATGTAAGATACTACTTCTAATTCTGCTGCGACGACGTCAGACTTGTCCACTTACTATATCATCATTAATACTACTGTCCATTATGTAAGATACTACTTCTAATTCTGCTGCGACGACGTCAGACTTGTCCACTTACTATATCATCATTAATACTACTGTCCATTATGTAAGATACTACTTCTAATTCTGCTGCGACGACGTCAGACTTGTCCACTTACTATATTATCATTAATACTACTGTCCATTATGTAAGATACTACTTCTAATTCTGCTGCGACGTTAGACTTGTCCACTTACTATATCATCATTAATACTACTGTCCATTATGTAAGATACTACTTCTAATTCTGCTGCGATGATGTCAGACTTGTCCACTTACTATATCATCATTAATACTACTGTCCATTATGTAAGATACTACTTCTAATTCTGCTGCCACGTAAGACTTGTCCACTTACTGTATTATCATTAATACTACTGTCCATTATGTAAGATACTACTTTTAATTCTGCTGCCACGTCAGACTTGTCCACTTACTATATCATCATTAATACTACTGTCCATTATGTAAGATACTACTTCTAATTCTGCTGTGATGTCAGACATAGGTAACTTAAAACAAGGTGTTTTTACTTTACTATCAAGAAAGACAAAAATGTGGATTTCAAAATGCTACAACTTTTTTACTGTTTATCAATTTTATTGCAGTTTTGGATATTTTTATATCTAAATTGTGTATAAAACATTTATATAAAAATAACTATTTTGGTTACAGGTACCCTTTAACATCCACTTCTCTAATACTTCTTTAGGGTGAACTTGTGTTATCAACTCTGCTTTATCACAGAAACTTTAGATTTGAAAACTAAGTTTTAATTGGCAAATACAAAAACACAATTAACAGACGATTTGTCTTTGGTATAGATTACATCTGTATTACACTTTATATCAACCTGAGACCATTTTCGTTATCTGTAAGGGGTGATAACTCTAGGCTATGAATATTTAAACTTCAGCAGAATAAAAAAACCATAAAGCACTGTTTTTGTAAAAAATACATGTCTCTAATTAAAACCTAAAAATGTCAACATAAAATAATGTCCTCTCTCCATTTATAAACATAATTTGTCTATAATTTGTCTTTTTTTATTTGGATTTGTACACAATAAAATAAACATAAAACATTGGGTTTTTTTTTATAAATAATTATACAGCAACAACAAGGGAAGGGGAGATAAGCATGGCAAGTAATAATGCAGGAAAATAACAACCAATCAAATACTTTTTTACAATGATGACTATGATGCAAACAAAATCACACAGGGCAGAAGTGCATAAATATATAAATTGTAACATTTACATGATTTATCCTAGCCTTGTTTTAAATATTCAAATTATCTTATAGACAAAGGAAAAATATACAATGGATAGAGAAAAGGTATATATATATACTTGGACAGAATGTACACACTTGATAGTCAAAATGTACACACTTGATAGTCAAATGTACATAATTGATAGTCAAAATGTACACACTTGATAGTCAAAATGTACATTATTGATAGTCAAAATGTACACACTTGATAGTCAAAATGTACATAATTCATAGTCAAAATGTACACACTTGATAGTCAAAATGTGCACACTTGATAGTCAAAATGTACAAACTTGATAGTCAAAATGTAAACACTTGATAGTCAAACTTTAAATGTACACACTTGATAGTCAAAATGTAAACACTTGATAGTCAAAATTTAAATGTACACACTTGAGAGGCAAAATGTACACACTTAATAGTCAAAATGGACACACTTGATAGTCAAAATGTATATAATTGATAGTCAAAATGTACACACTTGATAGTCAAAATGTACACACTTAATAGTCAAAATGTAAACACTTGATAGTCAAAATTTAAATGTACACACTTGATAGTCAAAATGTAAACACTTGATAGTCAAAATTTAAATGTACACACTTGATAGTCAAAATGTAAACACTTGATAGTCAAAATTTAAATGGACACATTTGATAGGCAAAATGTACATACTTGATAGTCAAAATGTACACACTTGATAGTCAAAATGTACACACTTGATAGTCAAAATGTACATAATTGATAGTCAAAATGTACACACTTGATAGTCAAAATGTACATACTTGATAGTCAAAATGTACACACTTGATAGTCAAAATGTACACACTTGATAGTCAAAATGTACACACTTGATAAGCAAAATGTTCACACTTGATAGTCAAAATGTACACACTTGATAGTCAAAATGTACACACTTGATAGTCTAGACCACTGGTGTAGAAAGACACCTTATTCAGTTGGGTTGAAACTGTGTAATCTGTACAGCCTTGTACTTGGAAGACTTGGTCACTGAGGTCCTCGGACAGGTAATCTGTTTGACCTTGATTTTTGACCAAACAGTCACTGAGAACCCAGACAGTGCAATCTGTATGACCTTGCTTTATACCATACAGTCACTGAAGTCCAAGACATTGTAACCTTTCTGACCTTGCTTTAACACCAAACAGTCACTGAGGTCCAAGACATTGTAACCATTTTGACCTTGCTTTAACACCAAACAGTCACTGAAGTCCAAGACATTGTAATCTTTCTGACCTTGCTTTAACACCAAACAGTCACTGAGGTCCAAGACATTGTAACCTTTCTGACCTTGCTTTAACACCAAACAGTCACTGAAGTCCAAGACATTGTAACCTTTCTGACCTTGCTTTTAGACCAAATAGTCAATGAGGTCCCAGACATTGTAATCTGTATGACCTTGCTTTTAGACCAAACAGTCACTGAGGTCCCAGAGATTGGAATCTGTATGACCTTGCTTTTAGACCAAACAGTCACTGAGGTCCCAGAGATTGTAATCTGTATGACCTTGCTTTTAGACCAAACAGTCACTGAGGTCACAGTCATTGTAATCTGTATGACCTTGCTTTTAGACCTAAGTCACTGAAGTCCCAGACGGTGATATCTCTATGACCTTGCTTTTAGACCTAAGTCACTGAAGTCCCAGACGGTGATATCTCTATGACCTTGCTTTTAGACAAAATAGTCAGTGAAGTCCCAGACAGTGTAATCTGTACGACTTTTAGACCAAACAGTCACTGAGGTTTAAGATACTGCAAACTGTATGTCCTTGCTTTTAGATCCAATAATCACCGAGGTCACAGTCATTGCAATCTGTATGACCTTGCTTTTAGATAAAACAGTCATTGGGGTTTCAAGCACTGATCTTACAGCCTTGCTTTTAAACCTCCAAGTCTCTAAGGTCCCAGACATTGTAACCAAACTGGCTTTGCTTACAAGTTATAAATGTCTTTATAATCTATGATGTAGTTATTCCTGCTTTAAGGTCAATCACCATTACAAATGTAAAAATATTTTAGTTTTATCCCATAAAGAGACTTGCTCGTGAAAGTAGACTAGTGTTTTTTTTTTTTTTTTTTTTTTTTTTTTTTTTTTTTTTTTTTTTTTGGATAGAATAAATCACTGAGGAATATTAAACCATTGTCAACGATACAGAATCTCCAGTAACTGATTATAACCTGCTCAATTTTTCTATCAAGATTACCTTGTCTTTATAGAAACATCAAAAGTAGAAATTTATACCTGGGACTGCTGAGTAAATGTGGTTATAACAATCCAGAGATTGTCATATTGAATTACCTCCCTTTATCATTTCAGACTAAATGCATACAATGAAATGTTAAGACAATTGAAACGACCACAGTTTGTATGTGATAAACTCAAAATAATGTACACATGTCAGTGTCAAAATGATGGTTTAATTTATAAGCAAAAAAAAAAAAAAAAAAAAAAAAAAAAAAAAAAAAAATCTGTACCAGCCATGCTATGAATTCTAAATAATTTTGTTATTAATGTTTCCATGGAAATAAAACTTGAATATGACTGAAATCTTAAATATTTTTTAAAGAAAGGATCAAATTATCCATGTAATATTTTAAGTTTTAGAGTTATATTTGTTAAAAAATATTCATTGCATGTGGTTTTTACAAATACCAAAATAACATCACATGCATGCAAAATTAATCATATCTGATTGGATAAAAAAAAAGAAAATATTCAAAGGTGATTGGGCAAATAAAAAACAGATATTCAAATGTGATTGGATAAGAAACAAATGAAGAAAATAAATAGAGCAAACCTACCTTATTCCGTCCTCCCTGTAAAAAACAGACAGAGAGTTGTGTTAAAGGGATTATCTAAAAATATATCGTTCAAAGGGGTAATCTCAAAATATGAAATCAAACAGATCAAGTGAAATCAAAATGTTTATAAAATATCTCAAGGAGTTCACTTGTATCCCAAGTGATATCACTAAACATCCGTGCAGAACTTTATTGAATAAACAATTTCCATGACTGAGTTGATATTTTCCACAAAAATGATACTATTTAGGAAATCAAGAAGAGAAACGTTCAACAGATCTGCACAAATCTTAGTTGGTATCAAGCGTTACACAAATAAACTGTCAACAATCATCAGATAGGGATCATTTCAAAATATCTGAAATCAAAATGTAATTTCAAGAGTACTCTCCCCTGGAATAAAAAACAAGAGGCCCATGGGCCTTAACGCTCACCTGAGAATATGGCCAACCTGAGGATATATCCAAAATCATTTGCAAAAATACATAAAATATTCTAATACACATGCCTATAAAAAAGTTAATAGTTTTCAAGATAATTAACAATTTCAGTCTTTTTATGCATCTATGACCTTGACCTTTAAACATAAGATCTTGAATCTTATATCAGAATAATTGCCATATTAATTCCTACAATATTCTAATATACATGCCAATACAAAACATTTATAGTTTCCAAAATAATTAAAAATTTCAGTCTTTTTATGCACCCATGACCTTGACCTTTAAATGTATGACCTTGAGTCACATATTTAAATGATTGTCATATCAATACCTACAATATTCTAATATATATGCCTATGCAAAAAGTTAATAGTTTTCAAGATAATTAACAATTTCAGTTTTTTATGCATTTATGACCTTGACCTTTAAATGTAAGACCTTATATCTCATATCAGAATGATTGCCATATCAATTCCAACAATATTCTAATATACATGCCAATACAAAAAGTTAATCGTTTCAAAGATAATTAACAATTTCAGTCTTTTTATGCACCTATGACCTTGACCTTTGAACGTATGACCTTGAGCCATATATCAAAATGTTCATCATGTCAATACCTACAATATTCTAACATATATGCCTATACAAAAAGTTTATAGTTTTCAAGCTTATGCACAATTTTAGTTTTTATTAGCAAAAAAATAACATTTCAGGGGCAACAACTCCTACATGCATTATCATACAGTTACGAAACTTTGTACCTTTTTACATTTTGTCATGCTGAACATTTTAACAATGTTTTGATATTATATATCTCTTAAAATTTTGAAGAAAACAGCCTAAAACTGCAAAAATTACAAACTAGGTCATGACCTTGAACTTTGACCTTGACCCCTATTTGAAGGTTATTACACGAAAAAGTCAAAACTGAAAACCCCATGTCAATATCTATTCATATAGTCAAGTTTTAACAATTTGAATCCATTTTATGAAATTTTTAAAATTAAACGCAAAAACGCGTAACCTAATTTTTTACCAAATTTCACGAAATGAACAATTTGTAAGCTTAAGACCCTAGAGAAGCCAAATATAACATCAGATTTTTTCTCCCATCATTGCTTTTGGAGAAGAAGATTTTTTAAGTTTTTTGGAACTATAGGTCACCTTGACCTAGTTTTGTGAGCCAGGACAACGCCACGTAAAAATCTGAATTGCACTGGCCCATATATGCATCTGACCAAGTTTCATTGAAATCTACCTTGTAGTTTCAGAAAAGAAGTCGAAATGTAAAAGTTTACGCGCGGACGACGACGATGACGAACGACGACGACGCCGACGACGACAGACAAATTTTGATCAGAAAAGCTCACTTGAGCCTTCAGGCTCAGGTGAGCTAAAAAAGACAAAAAGCCACAGGAAGAAGAACAGCATATCTAGCTGATCCATACTGAAGCATTATACCAAAAGTACTGGACTCTGAGGTTGATGCTGACAGCAGGGTATGATAAAACATCACATGAAAGATGTTTGATAAAAAAAAAAACTTAACTATTGAGTGAGCTCCCTTTGATTGACTAAATCTAATTTGGACATATGGCAGTTAGGAAAGGTATAAAATTCCCCTTTCATTTACTAAAGAATACTTGATTATAAAACTGAAAGAAAAAAATTACCCCACATCTAACTGTGGAAGAAAAAGTATAATAAACAGAAAAAGAAGAAAAAATGACCAAAAAATAAATAAATAAATAAAAATAATAAATAAATAAATAAATAAAATAAAATTACCATTAATTTAACTGATGTTATGAGAATAAGCTGACTTCTGTTAAGTTTTTTTGTTCAAATTGGACAAGAAAAAGCCCAAACCCAATGTGATTGTAAAATAACCACAAAAACCCAATGTGATTGTAAAATAACCACAAAAAACCAAAGGATTGTAAAATAACCACAAAAAACCAAAGGATTGTAAAATAACCACAAAAAACCAAAGGATTGTAAAATAACCACAAAAAACCAAAGGATTGTACATAATATCACATCTTTAAGTCTACATAATACAATATTTATAACACATTGGATATACAAACACAAATTATATTGTGAATTAACACGAACTGGAGTTAACATACATTAATTATTTCTTTCCTGCTAATTACACATTACAAAATATATTATTATGCACTTCTGATTTTTTGCCAACTTAAGTCATCTGCTTTCAATCTCCCTTTTTAACTTTTTTTTTTGTTTTGAGAATATTAAACAATAGATTGTTGTATAGTCTAAAAATGGGTGTTAATGATCAGTAAACAAAATTACAGACACCAATTAACTATTAAACAAATTAGCATTAATGGTAGTCCTGAAATATTGGACAATACTAGTAGTCTATGTATCAATAGTCTAAAATGTTTGACATTACCAGAAGTCCCAAGCTGCTTGGACACTAACAGTTGTCCCAATATGTTTGACACTACCAGTAGTCCCCATATGTTTGACACTACCAGTAGTACCCTAGACTGTTTGACACTACCAGTAGTCCCAAGATGTTTGACACTACCAGTAGTCCCTAGATGTTTGACACTACCAGTAGTCCCTATATGTTTGACACTACCAGTAGTCCCTATATGTTCAGTGGTTTTGTTTGCCTAAAATTACTACCGAATAAAGGTAGTTTCCCCTTGAGAAATTAGACTAAAATTTCCCAATTTGACAACTAAAATTCCCCAAAAGGCAACAGTGACATACAATCAAATAGTTTAAGTTAAATCCATTTGTCCAAAACTGTTCTGACAGACAAAAAATGTTAGATATTGTCACAATATAAGCTATTTGCAATTAATTTCAAAATTCTGAGTGTAATATGTGACATAAAAAGGGTCCAAATTTACCCAATCTGAAAGGTAGAAGGTAGTTTTTAAAAACCACAGCAAAATCACTGATGTTTGACACTACCAGTAGTCCCAAGATGTTTGACACTACCAGTAGTCCCTATATGTTTGACACTACCAGTAGTCCCTATATGTTTGACACTAGTCTACCAGTAGTCCCTATATGTTTGACACTAGTCTACCAGTAGTCCCAAGATGTTTGACACTACCAGTAATCCCTATATGTTTGACACTACCAGTAGTCCCAAGATGTTTGACACTACCAGTAGTCTCTATATGTTTGACACTACCAGTAGTCCCTATATGTTTGACACTACCAGTAGTCCCTATATGTTTGACTCTACCAGTAGTCTCTATATGTTTGACACTACAATAAATCCTGAAATGTTTGACACTACCAGTAGTCTCTATATGTTTGACACTACAATAAATCCTGAAATGTTTGACACTACCAGTAGTCCCTATATGTTTGACACTAGTCTACCAGTAGTCCCAAGATGTTTGACACTACCAGTAGTCCCAAGATGTTTGACACTACCAGTAGTCCCTATATGTTTGACACTACCAGTAGTCTCTTTATGTTTGACACTACCAGTAGTCCCTATATGTTTGACACTACCAGTAGTCCCTACATGTTTGACACTACCAGTAGTCCCTATATGTTTGACACTACCAGTAGTCCCTAGATGTTTGACAAACTGGTGTTTTATCACAGCTACTCTATAAGATTGTCAATCAAAAGCAACTGTGTTAAATAGAAATTCTTTCCTTAATTCTACAAGAATATACTGTAGGAAATAACATGTAAAAGGGTAACAAAAGGCCCATGGGTCTTAATGCTCACCTGAAGATATGCCCAAAATTGTTTGCAAAGTGCAATAGACAATATATTATTAAGTACAGAAACTTTAAAGTTTCCTAAAGTTAAAAACTACTCCAAACTTAATCAGAAATATATCCACTCACATTTCATTTATAAGTAGCTTATATAATATGCATGAAATAACTAGTGCAATAAATAATTTCCAAATCATTAATCAATTTCAGTACTACTTATGCAGCTATGTCCTTGACCTTTGATCATATATGACCTTGAACCATATATGATTGTCATGTCAATACCTATTACCATATTCTAATATACATGCCTATGCATGAAATTAATAGCTTTCAAGATAATTTATAATTTTAGTATTCCTATGTTGATATGACCTTGACCTTTGAACATATAACCTTGAGCCATATATCAAAATGATCGTTGTCGCAATACCTACAATATTCTAATATTCATGCCTTTACAAAACGTTAATAGTTTTAAAAGATAATTAGCAATTTAAGTCTTCTTTTGCAGCTGTGAACTTGACCTTTCCACATATGACCTTGAACCATATATCAAAATGATCATTGTCACAATACCTACAGTATTTTAATATACATGCCTATACAAAAATAGTTTTCAAGATAATTAGCAATTCAAGTCTTCTTCTGCAGCTGTGACCTTGACCTTTCAACATATGACCTTGATCTATATATTAAATTGACCGTCATGTCAATACCTACAATATTCTAATATACATGCCTATACAAAAAGTTTATGGTTTTCAAGATATAGTGACAAATATATAATTTTTAGCAAATTCCCGACTCAGTGTCTTTCAATTTTCCCATTTTGAGCCACATGGCTACCATTTGTGCAAATCTGAAAATAGATGACCTAAGGATGTTATAAATGAAATAACTAAGGTATATCTCTTGTAGATTCAGAGGAGAAGACTTTTAAAGTTTTTCACTATTTCCCCCCTTATGGGGCCCCAATGGGACATAACTCCTTCATTTGTGCAAATCTGAAAGGGCTTCACTCAGGCGTGACCATGATGGTTACCAAGTTTCATTAAATTTGGCCCAGTGGTTTTGAAGGAGGAGATTTAAATGCAAAAAGTTTATGCACAATGGCTGACGCACGGTGCATGACAGACGAAGATGGATAGCAATAGCTCAGGTGAGCTGAAAATTTGACCTTTAATTAACTTATCATTTGGGTAATTAAGGCTTTTGCCTTTTTAGACAAATATGCAATTTCTTATGTAAATGTATAGACAATGAAAAAACCTTTAAGTTAATACTATCTGGTTCTTTAAATCTATGCCTGATCATGCTGGGTTGTGTTGCCCTGGTCAATTTACAGTGTCTTTTTGTCCTGACCACCCTGGGTTATGTTACCCTGGTTGATTTACAGTGTCTTTTTGTCCTGACCACCCTGGGTTATGTTGCCCTGGTTGATTTACACAGGGCTCAAATTAGATTTTAAAACAGGGAGAAGTGACTTCTCCCTCAGCCAAAGTTAGGGAGAAGTTTTTCAAAACAGGGAGAAGTTTTTGTGCAACGCTATTCACGACATTGGAATTTCTGTCATCCTGTCGCGATCAAACATTTCATATCTTGTATTACACAATAGACATTGCAACATGCTGGTCCATCTTCAGAAATATGCATGAAATAATTTAATGTACTGTTTGAAAAAGATGTCAAAAACTTTGATAAAATCCTGCTTTTGGTGGAAAAACCCCTTATACAAGGCGCACTTGAAATTGGAAGCAAAAGTGCTATCTTTAATAATTTGCTTAATTTTGTCATCAACTGGCTCCTTAATGTTAAAGTTGGCTAAGTTTTGGCTCATACTTCTCAGGAGCAAGATCTCACCCTGATTTTGTTTCAAAATTTTATTTATTTATTTATCTATCAATTTATTTATCTATTTATTTATTTATTTATTTATTTATTATTTATTTATTATAAATATTTTAAATATTTATTTATATGTTTTAAGTATTTGAACTCTTTTTAATAATTAATGATAATAGAGGTGAGCAGTTTATAATCAGTTTAAATTTTTTTCATATGTAACATTAAACAGATATAAATTTTATGTGAAAGTAAATTATAAAAATATTGTTAAAAGAATTTTTATAGTTTATTTTTATTAAAAATAAACTTATATTTTCACAAAATAATATTCCTCGGTGTGGACGTAATTTTTGAGGTGTTTAAACTGGTTGTCTTATCTAAGAAAAGAGAAGAACCACCTAACATTCCAAAAGCATCACTTTGTTCAACTTTGACCTGACCAATAAATATGTCGAATTCGTATGTTGGTCAAATGGCGGCATTGTAAACAAATCCATCGGTGATGTCTCATTATAGTATGTTGATACTTGTGTTGAAGTTTATACAATGATTTTATTTCGAAAATAAGTTATTTGTCTTTGATATCACAGTGGTTTTAATTACTTTCAATTTCAATGAAAAATTACAGGCGCGATCCCATACAAATATCGCCGAAAATCCTAACACAAGGAATACTGTATCAGATAATCGATGTATACTCGGGCTGTAAAACGTCTTTGATTAACTGCCTATTATCTTAGGCGCGTGGGAGAAGTCCTTTCGTGAAGTGTTAATCCGTTAATTACTAAACCAATTGGGATAATTAACATGCATCATGACACCTGTAAATCACTTGTTAACGGCAGCCCGAACACCTCGGATTTTATCGTTAAATTAGATAACTTAACACAACAGAGTTCCCGATAATGGGTTTCAAAAATAAGGGCGACTTCGACTTCGCTTTTTCGGGAATATAGGGCGAAGTTTTTTGAAACAGGGCGAAGTTATCGCCCAACTTCGCCCTTATTTTGAGCCCTGTTACAGTGTCATTTTGTCCTTGCCACCCTGGGTTATGTTGCCCTGGTTGATTTACAGTGTGATTTTGTCCTTGCCACCCTAGTATATTTTGCTCTACTAGTCTAGTCAATTTGCACAGTGTTATTTTGCCTTACCCACCCTGGGTTGTGTTGCCCTGGTCGATATATACAATGTGATTTTGCCCTGGCCATCTGGTTTGTGTTGCAATTAAAACAGTGTCATTTTGCCCCAGTCACGCTGGGATTGTGTTACCCTGGTCAATTTACCAAGTGTCACATTGCCCTAGCCACCCTGGGTTGAACTGCCCTTGCCAATTTACACAGTGTCGTCTTTCCCTTTCCACCCTGGGTTGAACTGCCCTTGCCAATTTACACAGTGTCGTCTTTCCCTTTCCACCCTGGGTTGAACTGCCCTTGCCAATTTACACAGTGTCGTCTTTCCCTTTCCACCCTGGGTTGAACTGCCCTTGCCAATTTACACAGTGTCGTCTTTCCCTTTCCACCCTGGGTTGAACTGCCCTTGCCAATTTACACAGTGTCGTCTTTCCCTTTCCACCCTGGGTTGAACTGCCCTTGCCAATTTACACAGTGTCGTCTTTCCCTTTCCACCCTGGGTTGAACTGCCCTTGCCAATTTACACAGTGTCGTCTTTCCCTTTCCACCCTGAGTTGATTTACAATAGGTTTTACACAGAGTTGTTTTGTCCTTAATATTTGCGGAAGTTGCATTGGGTATATTTCATTTCTAGTGACAATATTTTTCATCCATTTATATGGCACATGGAAATAATTTTAAGAATAACATACCAGTAATTTTAAAATTGCATTCATTTTGTCATAGAGTATATCATTATTATTTTTAATTATTCAAATAATGGTATTTTATCTTGGGACATGAAATTCTTTGAACTAAAAAAAGCAATTATTCACATCTAGATGATGAACAATGTTTACAGATAAACAGACGAGTTCAATCAGGTCTGTGTGGTTCTAAATATTTGCCATTTTAGAGGTTGAAAACATCATGCCTACCACTAAGGTAAGAATACCTAATTTTTTATCTGTTCCATTCTGCTTGCTATTGTAATCTTATACATACATGTGTATATGTGAATGATTAACATCATTCTTATTGAAAATTACCATTTTTTTCCAAATATAGTTTTACAATGTTGAGTCCTTGCCAAATATGACTATTTTACAAAGGGAAGCAACTAAAAGTACACTACCAGTAATCATTATACATACAAGTACAGCAACTTGATAATGTGATAAATATATCTGACAGAAAATTTATACATATTGTCTTCATTTGTTCATCTTTAATGTAATTTTAAATTCAAAATACTGCAAATCAATTGTAATCAATGAACAGTTGCTTTAACTGAACCAATCATCAAAATTCTAACCAGTTCTCACCACTATGGACAACGTACACATAACAATAACAGACGAATTTTTTTAGAGTGATTATTTGAGGATATTGCACAAGGACAAATAAAAAATAAAACATAATTTATTTTTATATCCACATCATAAATGGACTTAATATTTCTTGTCAAAATATGAGCATTTACCAAACAAAAATAATATGTTTTTTAAAGCTGCATTAAGTTTATCAATTTCCTGAATTTTTTTTGATTTTCTAAAAATATATTTTTCCAAAAACAGATAACTTCTAATCACGATCTGTGAGATTCATTTTCTAAAATTCATTCCTTTTAGCTGTAAATAAACGGAATCCTCTGACCGGTTGGTCAGTGTTTAATGATGATTATTATGAGCTTGGAGTATGCACACGGATGTACGGAAAAACCCATGTATCGAAGGTAAAACATGACAAATTGCATTACCTGTCCGTCATTAATATCCAGATGTATTTGAAATGGTGTTATGGATCCCTTACTAAGTCACATATGACAAATTCAACAAATTTCTGTGTTTAAGTTATCGTATTTCACCATTTTGTAAGTTGTGTTCAAATGACCCAGTTTTTTCATGACGTAAGCATGTTCTATTATTAGATCCCACATGCTACATCTCGGTAGGAAATTATTGTTGTTTCTGTATTTATCCGAGCTTTTATCGTTAATCAAATGCAACATTGTTCATTAGGAACATCATTAATTAGATCAGCACCAGTTTTAATTTTTTCTTTGGAAAACTTAATGCAGCTTTAAATGCCAATGTAAACATCAAAATATATTTCATTTATGAAACATATCAACCTGAAATGGGGCAAATCAACTGGGTCAAAATAAAATTATGACAAACAAGGGCAAACTGGCAAATAGAGAAAACAACCACATGAGTAAACGTTGAAGAACGGATGGTCCAAATTAATTTAAAATTATCATTTTTCAAATAATTGATGTTTTCAAATCTTTCTCTTACATAAAGGCTTAAATTCATCGATTTAATCATACTTTTTACACAAACATAACTCTGACTCCCATATCAGCAAAATTACAAACTTGATGATGAATCATCCATCAACCCGTGGGAACCTCGCATACTTTTGTTTTGGTATCCGCCATTTTGATTTTTGTCCCAGTATGAATTTGCTGTTCGGCGTCAAATATCTCATCGTTTTAAAAGTGACACGTATTATACCTACCTCGGAATCGTAATACATTTAGTAGAACTATCCTGTGTGGTAACAGATTTCTCCAACTCGTCCAGACCTCCAGACTTTTTCAGTTTTTTTACAAGACTCTTGACGGCTTTTTCGCTCCATTTGTCTTCCCTTTCGTTGTTGTCGCCTTTCTTCCACCCCAGAAGTCGTTTAACAATCGGAGGGGTAAAAGGCGATAGCGTGGTCATTTTTGGGCACCAACGAACCCAATTAAAGTGTTGTCAAAGAAAAAAAATCACCAAAATTACAACTTATGCACTCAATGTAAACGCACCAAACTTGACCAGAGAAATACTCGGAACACTGTTAACTCGAAAAAACCCAGAAGAACTACGAAAGTACAAGCTGTAAACTACGAGTTATCTTTCTTTTGTCAGAATACATTTCTGCGTTTAACCCACACGCTTTCTATCATTTATTAATATTAAATTGCACACACACACACACACACACACACACACACACACACACACACACACGGATTAGGCGAGTTTAAAGTCTACATGGGGCCTTGTAAATTACACAAGCGATTTTAATGACAACTGTAGTTAAATCATATTGAAAACGTAATAATAATAATAATAATAATAATAATAATAATAAAATCGATAACGACGAATCATATAACAAAGTGAAACTAATAATTTCAGAGAAGATTAATGAGTAAAATGTTCTATATTCAATATAAGATATACATTGTATAATGTTATAAATTCTGATTTCAATTTTCAAATTATTGCATTCTCAACCTTATTGTCAATTAGTCGGCGCTTCTTCGTTCACTCAGTTATTTATTTGAATCATATTGATATTAACTAAAATCTTTTTCTTCAAATTCATAATTTCCAAAATCTCAAATTTATGACAATTAACATATGTTATCATGAAGACTTTGTGACGATCACTTGTCAATCAGTTTGTGAATTGATTGTATTGATTGTTGGTAACAACTTTTTGAATACAGGTAAGGTCGAGAATTCGTCTAATAAACAAGATGTTTTTTTTGAGACAGGATATTGA
>JARBDR010000367.1:129100-234100 GCA_029721355.1 Tegillarca granosa | reverse complement strand
CTATTGACAAGCTACACAAATAACACGGTGGGAATCGCTGTAACTATTGGCAAGCTACAAAAATTATGCTAGTGGGAATCGCAATAACTATTAACAAGCTACACAAATAATGCTAGTGGGAGTCACTTTAACTATTGGCAAGCTACAAAAATAACGCTAGTGGGAATCACTGTAACTATTGACACGCCACAAAAATAACGCTAGTTGGAATCGCTGTAACTTTTATCAAGCTACACAAATAACGATTTTGGGATTTTGCCGTACATGAAAATAACGCTAGTGGAAATCGCTGTAACTATTGAAAAGCTACAAAAATAACATTAGTTGGAATTGTTGTAACTATTGAAAAGCTACAAAAATAACGTTATTGGAAATTGCTGTAACTATTGACAAGCTACAAAAATAACGTTGGTTGGAATCGCTGTAAACTACGTCATTATATAAAATATTTTTATTTAAAAATTTGTATCATTCGATATATTAAATATCCAGTGGGGATAAATAAACCAGTATTATAGTTTAATACAAAATTTACATATATACATTCAGTGTTGAATAACGAGCAAACAAATTAACATTTAATTGTTAACGGTAAGTTTAATAATTATGTTTTGTTTTATTTATTTATTAAATGTTGTATTTTTTAACATATGCTACAAAATATTTATTTATTTATTTATTTATTTATTTATTTATTTATTTATTTATTTATTTATTTTTTAATTCTAATTCAAAATCATTGCACTTAGCATTTTACTAAATAACCGTATTTCCTAATTTTATCCTTTAAAATACCCAAAAGAAACTTTCCTTACTTTCAAAACCTTACAAGACATTCTACTTTTTTGTTTCAGCATTAAAATGATAAAGAATTCGGAAGTTATTTTATCTTGTTTCTATCAAGATAAATATGGAAGAAAAATTTCATCAGGTAAGATAATGATCAAGGGTCGGTTGATGAAAAAACAGGAAGTGAAATGTCAAAAATTTGAAAAAGCTGTTAGGAATTAACGCCATGTTGTTAACACATGTACATATGTATCTGAACATATTTTCAAGTTTTATTTGCTTAAGTGAAAGTAATGACAAGTCACACATTGTTATGTCACGATCTTGAAGTGAAAGTCATGACAAGTCACACATTGTTACGTCACGATCTTGAAGTGAAAGTTATGTCAAGTCACACATTGTTATGTCACGATCTTGAAGTGACAGTTGTGTCAAGTCACACATTGTTACGTCACGATCTTCAAAGTGACAGTTATGTCAAGTCACACATTGTTATGTCACGATCTTCAAAGTGAAAGTTATGACAAGTCACACATTGTAACGTCACGATCTTGAAGTGAAAGTTATGTCAAGTCACACATTGTTACGTCACGATCTTGAAGTGAAAGTTATGTCAAGTCACACATTGTTACATCACGATCTTGAAGTGAAAGTTATGTCAAGTCACACATTGTTATGTCACGATCTTGAAGTGAAAGTTATGACAAGTCACACATTGTTACGTCACGATCTTGAAGTGAAAGTTATGTCAAGTCACACATTGTTACGTCACGATCTTGAAGTGAAAGTTATGTCAAGTCACACATTGTTACGTCACGATCTTTAAGTGAAAGTTATGTCAAGTCACACATTGTTACGTCACGATCTTGAAGTGAAAGTTATGTCAAGTCACACATTGTTATGTCACGATCTTGAAGTGAAAGTTATGACAAGTCACACATTGTTACGTCACGATCTTCGAAGTGAAAGTTATGACAAGTCACACATTGTTACGTCATGATCTTCGAAGTGAAAGTTATGACAAGTCACACATTGTTATGTCACGATCTTCGAAGTGAAAGTTATGACAAGTCACACATTGTTACGTCACGATCTTGAAGTGAAAGTTATGTCAAGTCACACATTGTTATGTCACGATCTTTGAAGTGAAAGTTATGACAAGTCACACATTGTTACGTCACGATCTTCGAAGTGAAAGTTATGACAAGTCACACATTGTTATGTCACGATCTTGAAGTGAAAGTTATGACAAGTCACACATTGTTATGTCACGATCTTGAAGTGAAAGTTATGACAAGTCACACATTGTTACGTCACGATCTTCGAAGTGAAAGTTATGACAAGTCACACATTGTTACGTCACGATCTTCGAAGTGAAAGTTATGACAAGTCACACATTGTTACGTCACGATATTTAAAGTGAAAGTTATTAATTGCAAACATTAAATCTGATTTTTAATCGGGACATTAAGAAATATCCTGAATGGACCATGTACATACTGTGTAATTTGCGAGGCGAAGCGAATTACGCAAAAGTGTGCAAAGCGTCCATTCCGGTTATTTCTCAATGACAGATTTAAAATCAGATTCAATGCTTATAATTAATTTTAAAGGCAGTTTAATCAAATTAGAGATTAACTTTATGAAGTTTTTGTTTTTAATAAACTCTCTAAAACAAGGTAAAATGACGCCCATTAAAAGTAGTTCCTTCTAGATTACGTCATAAACACTTCGGCGCGTGAGTCCGTAATTTCGCTTTTCAACCAATAAAATCGTTAGAAATTTGTCAAATTTAATTATAAGTCACACATTGTTACGTCACGATCTTTGTAGGGAAGCTTTGACAGAGACATTGATACGTCACGATCTTTGAAATAAAGTTTCTTCACATACCGTAATTTTAGAATTTTTAGTAGATAGTTTACCTATTTCACACATCGTTATATCAAAATCTTTGAAAACAATTTTTGCCTATTCATCTCCCATCTCATGAAATAAAACGGAAGTTGTAAGTATGTAGGTATTCCTCAATATGTACGCGGTCCTACAAAAGTAGTACAAAAAGTATTTTTTTTCATTTTTTTTATTTTATAGATGAGTTCAATCAGAAGAAGAGAATCCGATGGATAATCCTCTTTGTGTTCGGTTTCGTTTTGGCTATTATCTGTGCCCTTGGTTTAATAGAGATGTTAAGAGCATCAAGTAATTATATGAACTGTCATATACCATTTTTTGAATTTAACCATAAAATACATTCAAAAAAAGTATATGACAAAACTATAAGAGAAAGAATCATTATATGTATTTTTTCAACTTATAGACAACTGAACCGTCTTAAAATGATGTTCATTGTCAACATGAATGCAAAAAACTGCAAGCAAACTGAAAACGCGCGTGAGTAATTTCTTACAAGAACCTCAGCTTTAAACTGAATAAATCATAGTCTGATTAACTAGAGGTATTCATCAGGTTGGTCATTTTGAATAAATCATAGTCTGATTAACTAGAGGTATTCATCAGGTTGGTCATTTTGAATAAATCATAGTCTGATTAACTAGAGGTATTCATCAGGTTGGTCATTTTGAATAAATCATAGTCTGATTAACTAGAGGTATTCATCAGGTTGGTCATTTTGAATAAATCATAGTCTGATTAACTAGAGGTATTCATCAGGTTGGTCATTTTGAATAAATCATAGTCTGATTAACTAGAGGTATTCATCAGGTTGGTCATTTTGATTAAATCATAGTCTGATTAACTAGAGGTATTCATCAGGTTGGTCATTTTGAATAAATCATAGTCTGATTAACTAGAGGTATTCATCAGGTTGGTCATTTTGAATAAATCATAGTCTGATTAACTAGAGGTATTCATCAGGTTGGTCATTTTGAATAAATCATAGTCTGATTAACTAGAGGTATTCATCAGGTTGGTCATTTTGATTAAATCATAGTCTGATTAACTAGAGGTATTCATCAGGTTGGTCATTTTGAATAAATCATAGTCTGATTAACTAGAGGTATTCATCAGGTTGGTCATTTTGAATAAATCATAGTCTGATTAACTAGAGGTATTCATCAGGTTGGTCATTTTGAATAAATCATAGTCTGATTAACTAGAGGTATTCATCAGGTTGGTCATTTTGAATAAATCATAGTCTGATTAACTAGAGGTATTCATCAGGTTGGTCATTTTGAATAAATCATAGTCTGATTAACTAGAGGTATTCATCAGGTTGGTCATTTTGAATAAATCATAGTCTGATTAACTAGAGGTATTCATCAGGTTGGTCATTTTGAATAAATCATAGTCTGATTAACTAGAGGTATTCATCAGGTTGGTCATTTTGAATAAATCATAGTCTGATTAACTAGAGGTATTCATCAGGTTGGTCATTTTGAATAAATCATAGTCTGATTAACTAGAGGTATTCATCAGGTTGGTCATTTTGAATAAATCATAGTCTGATTAACTAGAGGTATTCATCAGGTTGGTCATTTTGAATAAATCATAGTCTGATTAACTAGAGGTATTCATCAGGTTGGTCATTTTGAATAAATCATAGTCTGATTAACTAGAGGTATTCATCAGGTTGGTCATTTTGAATAAATCATAGTCTGATTAACTAGAGGTATTCATCAGGTTGGTCATTTTGAATAAATCATAGTCTGATTAACTAGAGGTATTCATCAGGTTGGTCATTTTGAATAAATCATAGTCTGATTAACTAGAGGTATTCATCAGGTTGGTCATTTTGAATAAATCATAGTCTGATTAACTAGAGGTATTCATCAGGTTGGTCATTTTGAATAAATCATAGTCTGATTAACTAGAGGTATTCATCAGGTTGGTCATTTTGAATAAATCATAGTCTGATTAACTAGAGGTATTCATCAGGTTGGTCATTTTGAATAAATCATAGTCTGATTAACTAGAGGTATTCATCAGGTTGGTCATTTTGAATAAATCATAGTCTGATTAACTAGAGGTATTCATCAGGTTGGTCATTTTGAATAAATCATAGTCTGATTAACTAGAGGTATTCATCAGGTTGGTCATTTTGAATAAATCATAGTCTGATTAACTAGAGGTATTCATCAGGTTGGTCATTTTGAATAAATCATAGTCTGATTAACTAGAGGTATTCATCAGGTTGGTCATTTTGAATAAATCATAGTCTGATTAACTAGAGGTATTCATCAGGTTGGTCATTTTGAATAAATCATAGTCTGATTAACTAGAGGTATTCATCAGGTTGGTCATTTTGAATAAATCATAGTCTGATTAACTAGAGGTATTCATCAGGTTGGTCATTTTGAATAAATCATAGTCTGATTAACTAGAGGTATTCATCAGGTTGGTCATTTTGAATAAATCATAGTCTGATTAACTAGAGGTATTCATCAGGTTGGTCATTTTGAATAAATCATAGTCTGATTAACTAGAGGTATTCATCAGGTTGGTCATTTTGAATAAATCATAGTCTGATTAACTAGAGGTATTCATCAGGTTGGTCATTTTGAATAAATCATAGTCTGATTAACTAGAGGTATTCATCAGGTTGGTCATTTTGAATAAATCATAGTCTGATTAACTAGAGGTATTCATCAGGTTGGTCATTTTGAATAAATCATAGTCTGATTAACTAGAGGTATTCATCAGGTTGGTCATTTTGAATAAATCATAGTCTGATTAACTAGAGGTATTCATCAGGTTGGTCATTTTGAATAAATCATAGTCTGATTAACTAGAGGTATTCATCAGGTTGGTCATTTTGAATAAATCATAGTCTGATTAACTAGAGGTATTCATCAGGTTGGTCATTTTGAATAAATCATAGTCTGATTAACTAGAGGTATTCATCAGGTTGGTCATTTTGAATAAATCATAGTCTGATTAACTAGAGGTATTCATCAGGTTGGTCATTTTGAATAAATCATAGTCTGATTAACTAGAGGTATTCATCAGGTTGGTCATTTTGAATAAATCATAGTCTGATTAACTAGAGGTATTCATCAGGTTGGTCATTTTGAATAAATCATAGTCTGATTAACTAGAGGTATTCATCAGGTTGGTCATTTTGAATAAATCATAGTCTGATTAACTAGAGGTATTCATCAGGTTGGTCATTTTGAATAAATCATAGTCTGATTAACTAGAGGTATTCATCAGGTTGGTCATTTTGAATAAATCATAGTCTGATTAACTAGAGGTATTCATCAGGTTGGTCATTTTGAATAAATCATAGTCTGATTAACTAGAGGTATTC
This sequence comes from Tegillarca granosa, assembly GCA_029721355.1. Classification (NCBI taxonomy): domain Eukaryota; kingdom Metazoa; phylum Mollusca; class Bivalvia; order Arcoida; family Arcidae; genus Tegillarca; species Tegillarca granosa. The sequence goes on along the minus strand of JARBDR010000367.1, from coordinate 228,042 downwards.
ATCAGGTTGGTCATTTTGAATAAATCATAGTCTGATTAACTAGAGGTATTCATCAGGTTGGTCATTTTGAATAAATCATAGTCTGATTAACTAGAGGTATTCATCAGGTTGGTCATTTTGAATAAATCATAGTCTGATTAACTAGAGGTATTCATCAGGTTGGTCATTTTGAATAAATCATAGTCTGATTAACTAGAGGTATTCATCAGGTTGGTCATTTTGATTCTGTGCATATAAACCCATATAACCTGGTTGAAGGCGCTTCAAGTAGTACTGTAATTTCACCAATAGATTTTTTCCAGTGGCCCTCCAGAGCCGCTTATGCTATTGTTCTGTAGTCTATTTATAGTTTTGCCTTATTCAGATTTTAAATGTATTATTTTTATCGTGCATGTTTATTTATTTACTTATTTATTTATTTATTTTTTTATTGTTTTTGGTGAATGTTTTCATGTACAAAATTCTTTCTTCTTATTATTGTACAGCAATTCTGATTGACATACAGAGACTGAAAGAAGAAATAAAAGGTTTGAATTCTATCTTTCTATCTATAAAATACAAAAATGCATAATAAAGTATGAACAACTGTGATTATTGTGTTACAAAAATATTATAGAAATATTTTTTCCTTTTTGTCAAGGAAAACACATGAAAGAATTGGACATTTTGCATACTGCACAATCCGCGTAGAAAATAATGTTCTTTAAGCAAATTGCACATTTACCCTTTTTTATAACAAAAAGAAAATGAAATTACATTTTTGATAAATCAATTTATGAAATGTTTTAATAACAAACTGAAGTATTAAAGGATTTACTATCGTAACTTGTGGATCGTTTTGGTGTAAGCATATGTGTGTGTGTGTGTGTGTGTGTGTGTGTGTGTGTGTTGTGTGTGTGTGTATGTGTGTGTGGTCAACGATAACATGATGATATCAATGATGTCAAAAAATGGATATATTAAAAAATAAGTATCTACAGGTTGTAAGTTTGCTTTTCAGAAATTAATGATAACAATACCAATTTAATTTACAAGAAGAGAGATCTCCAACAAGGTAATTACAATGTTTTTAAAACATATGTTTTATATCATAATTATGAAAATAATTGTTTTAGAGAAAGTTATGTAAGATAACTTACCACAAAGATTTACATCAAGTTAAGCAAGTACAGTAATATTATTGAATAAGCAAAAGGGTAGTTTAAGTCCTAATGGTTCATTGCTGTGGATCATTGTTTAAATTGTAAAGATTAATGTTTATTATTATTTATTATTATTATTATTATTATTATTATTATTATTATTATTATTATAAATTTATTTTCAACTCTAATGCTGGTTTGCTTGCCGCTTAGTTTTGTCTTTGCTTTTGTGATTTGAACATTAACCGGTATGTCTTTGTTTTGTTGATTTGAACATTAACCGGTATGTCTTTGTTTTGTTGATTTGAACATTAACCGGTATGTCTTTGTTTTGTTGATTTGAACATTAACCGGTATGTCTTTGTTTGATTTTAAACTAAATAACGAGGAATATACTTAATATATTTACAATTGCTGATTTTTCTTATATAAACTGTTTGACACGAATTATGTTTACATTTCAGTTAACTAGCATCACCTGTCAACCTCTCGTCAAGTCGCGCAAGAATACATATAAAGTGAAAAGTCAATTCGGGAGTTCCCCTTTCATTTTCCATAAATTTATTTTTAGCAACGTTGATAAAAATTAAAAAAATCCCGGATTTTAACGTTGAAAATGCGATATCATGAAAGTGTTATTAATAAAAAAACAATTATAAGTTTGAATAAAACCTTGCTTTTGAAGTTTCAGCTTTACTTTGTGGTTGGTTTATGTGTGACGTCAAAGTGGGCGGAGCTAAACGCTCTGAATGAATGAATGAATGAATGAATGAATGAATGAATGGTGCTGTTCCGTTCACTGACAAAAAACCAGCGAATAAAAATGAAAAAACAGTATTTTGTAACACTAAAATAATTGACCATGTGCAAATTCTTAGCAGAAATGTCAAACATTTTTATTGTAAATATAAGAAATAACTTTCAATTTGTTGTGGTTTCCTGGTATAAACAAGATTTTGGAAGTGGCAATTTATGAGAATTGCTATTTCCAAAATCTTGTTTATACCCAGTAAACCACAACAAATTGAAAGTTATTTCTAAAAAAAAAACGCACTCGCATACAATATTAATAAATATAAAATTTATTTAGAGATATTTTTGTAGAATGACATACCAAAAAGATTTATTCCGCAAGCAAACTAGTAAGGTAACCCAAGAGGAAATAAACCCTTCTTTATAAATGTTAAATCATATCTGAATAGAAATAAGTTAAATATTCCGAAGTTTTTTTGTTAAAGGCTGTCTATTGGGGCAAGTCCTTCACTTACGTCTAAGAATGAATTGTAGTTCGTTAATAGTCATCTGTTCCATAAAATGATAATTGATTCTTGTTAAATAGTCATCTGTTCCAGAAAATGATAATTGATTCTTCAAACTGTCTCTGTGGAAAAACTGAAACCACCAAACACTAACTGAAACTGAAACCACCAAACACTAACTGAAACTGAAACCACCAAACACTAACTGAAACTGAAACCACCAAACACTAACTGAAACTGAAACCACCAAACACTAACTGAAACTGAAACCACCAAACACTAACTGAAACTGAAACCATCAAACACTAACTGAAACTGAAACCACCAAACACTAACTGAAACTGAAACCACCAAACACTAACTGAAACTGAAACCACCAAACACTAACTGAAACTGAAGCCACCAAACACTAACTGAAACTGAAACCACCAAACACTAACTGAAACTGAAGCCACCAAACACTAACTGAAACTGAAACCACCAAACACTAACTGAAACTGAAACCACCAAACACTAACTGAAACTGAAACCACCAAACACTAACTGAAACTGAAACCACCAAACACTATTTATTTGATTGTCCAAATTTTACTCGTCAAAGATCTGATTTTTTAATTGCCTAAATCCCCTAAATATAAATTTCGATTCTCTTTTTTACGGTAAACCAAACTTGTCTGATGTTGAAAAAACAGAAATCTTCTTAAAAGTTCATGAGTAATCTATACTAAAATATTTTAATAAGTAACTCAACTTGTTTTTTTCGTCAGAATTTAGTTTTACAATCAGTAACAGTGTTATTTATATTGATAATAATGTAAACTAATTTTTTTCCAAACCAGTTATGTTGTTTTCTTCTTTATTACATAAGTGCATATCATATAGATTATTACTTACTATCGGTCTTTCTATTTGTTATTTTGTTATTCTTGGAGACGGATTATTATAATGACATTTAACCATTGTTTCCAAATAAATATATAAATAAATATTCATATTTATGCATGTTATTGTTTTGTATTGATAAAATGAATCGAAATATTTCTTAGACTACCCCCCCCCCCCCCAAAAAAAAAAAAATCACAGAAAAGGAGGATTAAGGTTAAGAGTTATTAGTTTTTCGTAGTGATATTGATATTTTAAGAATTTGCCGAATTTTTTAAAATTCTATCAATAATTTGAATTTATCAAACATAAATTGTTGTTAACTTACAGATATTTGTTTGAAAAGAGATTTTAACTTTATCAGAGAAGGTCAGTATTGTTTAAAACGAGATTTACAAAAAGTTGAGCATGCGTTCGCCATTGATAGATGTGCAAAATGGACTTATGATAGACTCTTAATAATGAACGATATGAAAAAGATACAGATGATTCGGAAGTCATTTCCTTTTGATGGAAGCATCACATGTAGGTAAACTAACTATAAATAAGACTATAATCTACAAAACAGCACAGATAAATTGAAATTGTCATTTTACATAGCATTTAAATGACTTATCTTAGCAATTATATATATAAAAAACTAATGCTCCAGTTTGGAGGGGAAAAGGGCAAAATGTTATAGAAAAAAACACGCACCTTGCATCAGGGATTTTAACCAAGCACTTAGCGCTATAACATTTTTGATAAGTAAGTAACAGCCAAACAAGACAAGGCAAGGTATGATAATCGCATGTTCTAACAGATGATTATGAGAAGAAATGGACAAATATTCTGTACTTTGTTGATCTTTTTCTTTAATTCAGATTTGAATGAGTATTATTGGGTTGGAGGTCACAAGGTAAACGGACAATGGAAGTTCCCAAACGGAACAACGATGCCACCAGAATTTATAAAGGAGACTCTTCCTCATGAAAACAATGGATGTTTGGCTGTTGCTGTTGGTTCTGATTTTTTGGTTACAGCTAAGGAATGCACTGAAAAATTATTTTCAATATGTGAAATGATTTTTCCGACTGCAGTTATCTAATGTTAATAAATCTTATTGGCTGTTCAGCCGTCCTTATTTTTGAAATTTATTTACAACTAAGGTCTGTTCCCTCATGCAAAGCATTCCTTAGCTGGATTTGGATTCATAAAATTTTCGAACTTTAGATTTATAATTTTTTATTCAACTGTTTGGCTATGTTTTTTATTTATTAATCTATTAAACTTTCGGGCCCTAGTGTCACTGATGAGGAACGATTTTCCGAAATGTGCAAATATGGCACATCAAAATTCGGCAGGTATTTGTAAAATATTTTACACCTGTTCTTTTGTGTTATATATTTCATTTTTACCTGAATGTCAACGGTCATTTCGGCATGCATATACAAAGTCGGTTCATTTACATGTTAAAATGCAAAGCAGATATTTCAGATATGATATTAATTACATCTTAATATTTTCTAGTTTCTGATGTTGATGTCGTAATTTACCTGTATATATTATTAATAATAAAACAGTATGAGTTTATGAGTTTTGGTTGATCTATAACCTCGGGCACATGTCTGTGTAGTGTATCATATATTCTTTAGAATGTTGATGTAATCTTACACTCTAAGTTTCCAATTATTAATATTGTTAATAAATTTAATTTGTTTTGAGGGCGATATTCGAGCTTAAATGATATATTTATTAACTACTACTAGTTCTACAGCAATTTTTGTCAGACCGTGATGTTGTAGTATGTTGCTGATATTTTTAATGGATACCATTTCAATTATGCTGCGACTACTTTTGTTAGTTTTGTGAGATTTACCTATGAATTGCGAAACCTAATTTTATATTATAACAACAAAAATATCATAACAGTATTGTGTTAGCCTTGGAAAGAGCATATAAACTAACATACAGATAATCATATCAAATATTTCGTTTTAAATATATAATTGAATTTTAATAAAATTAGGGATTATGGGCTGCAAAACGTCTTTATTCTCAGTGCAAAAACCTAATTAAATTTTATCAGAACCAGAATCCGTCCGAAGTTTTCAGTTTTTGTAATCCGAGGTCAAAATATTCGTTTATTTTGTTTGGTAGGTTTGATTGATTCACGTCAGGTTCTTCAATCAAATACAAACATACAGGTCCATATCCAACACTGGCTAATTAAGTTAAACAAGTGAATTTTCACAAGAAAACTAAAGCCGTTGTTTAAAATTTTATGTCCCATTTTAATTAATTTACTATTATAATAAGTTTTTAACTCATATTTAAACAACTAAGCATAAATTAAGATTTTAATTCGTCTCAATGGCAGTAAAACATCTTTAGTATAGTTCCCTTTCTACTTTTAAAACAAAGACAACAGTTACTATTTAAAAGCAAAGTTTAAAAAGGACGTAGAAGTAACCGCACATTTACTTAACATTTACAAAGTAGATATGAAAATACACCTAAAATATGAATGCAACAAATAAAATATACAAGAAAATAGTCGCATCAAACGCTATTTAATGAAATTACTAATATACGCAGAATATATATGACATAACAGTATGTATTGAAACCGCTGTAATATTGTTTACCTTTTACAATAATTTTATATTGTATCCTATTGGTTATGATTGTTACTTCATTTTATGGTAATACACCAAGGCTTCTGTGTGAATTATCAAGGTAAGATTTTTATTTATGTATAAATAAAACACAGACATTACAGTTTTAAATCGTAATTTGTAATTGCTAATTGTTATTTTTGTTAATATATAAGCCTACTTATTTTGTATTTCTATTAATTCAGCAAAATATGTCTCAAGTGATTAAGCGTATTTTTGGAAGACATAAAATTGTGTTTTTAAAATATACATTTAATAACAATTATGATAACTCTAAATAAAACAGTTTCTTAACATAAAACTATGACTTAAGATATTACATAGTTAACTATACGCGTCTGCATTTTACAACGTTAAAAAATAAGATAAATTCTGATCTGTATATATGGTCTTTAATTTGTATTGATGTTTGCACTTGGTTTGATTTTCGACTCGATTGACTATTGTCGATTACATGTTTTATCACATAAACACATATATAGAACTTTTTGTTTAAAAGTAAAAACATGAATAGATTTCACTATTTATTTAAAAATAGTAATGAAGTTTTTTCTAATACACTTTTAATTTTTTCCTCTTTATAACAAGGGAAAATACACTTATAATAATAATAATAATTATTATTATTATTATTATTATTATTATTATTATTATTATATTTTTGTTTCAGATGGGAAGAAAATCCGACAAAGTTTTATTCTTGGTGTGTATCAATATCTTCGGCCTCACTAGAACAATAGGTAATGTTTAATGCTACGATTGAGTGTTTGTTAAAGACAACTCAATATAATATAAGTCAGTTATTTAAAGGGTACCTGTAACGATTTTCAGTTTTGACATATTTTATTCGTCGTACTTAAATATGGCTGTGTCGAAAATTCAATAAACTTCCATATCATAATAAGGTAGATATCGATGATTTTCTAATACATCTCTAGAAATCCAAATCAAAAAGGTCGATATCGAGGCTCCCGTGTTGTGACGTCATACCAGTAACATACCTCCACAGAATATTATTTACCAACTACTAAAATAAGTCAAATACGAACTCGTAGTTTAACTTTCTATGATTATTTTACGAGAAAACCATTTAATGAAGTGGTATTAACACCCGTTTGACATGTACCGATAATTAAGATTATTATTAATCCTTTTGTTTATTAGACACATTCCTTAGATTCAGACCCACACCTGTAATTAACAGGATGTCACTTATAATTTGCAAAATTGATTTGCAGGTTGATAAAGTTATCTTACGTCCTGTAATATACAATAATATAATAACAGTTCGAGTAAAGTAAAATGATTTTATCTGATGAACGTAATTTGTCATATACAGTATAAAGATATCAGTCGGGGGAAAAATGGATATTTCATTTTTAAATTTTAAAAAGTAAAGAAAAAGATTTTTTTCCCTTAGTTTTCATGTCAATAATAATAATAATAATAATAATAATAATAATAATAATAATAATAATAAAATATGACTTTTAGGCAAAATTGAAAATTAAAAATTGACGACCAGAATATGTTTATTGATCTACTTACAGCATTTGATTTTATTAGATTTTCCTTGGGAATGCATTTAGCTGTGATATTCTTAAATTCTTAATTCTATATATACAAATCCATAAAATTATTATTATTATATTATTGTTATTATTATTATTATTATTTTTATCTCTTTTTTAAAATGTGGTCTCATTCTAAAATCCGTGTCATTTCATTTTAAACAATTTTGATATATTTCGCGTAAAATAATTTGAGATGGAATATCTTGTTTTTTTTTTCAAGTTTCTTTTTAATTACCCCAGCATTAATTAGTCATCGGACAGTTGAAAACAACTGTGTTACAAACTTTAATTGTGTGAAAATCTTCCAATTATCGAGGAAATGTGATGCCGCCAGAATATTTAAAAGTTTTCTACATCACGGTCATTTAATTTCAACTGTCAATAAACATTGCACAAAAGAGCATACGCGATTGGGTTTTTATGAATTGATTTTTAGCTGGTGCTACTGCCATGTGCTGATTTTGAATTTTTATTAAAATAATGCATTTAAAATTTTGAATTTTGAATGAATTATTTTAATAGAAATTCAAAATCAGCACATGACACCACAGTAAGTTCCATAATATTCACCCGGCAGTCTGTCCAGTCCGACTTGATATTTAATTCATTTTTAAATGTCGACGATTAAATTAATTTTGTATTTGACAAGTAAAAACTAATCGCGTATTTTTTGTTATAGCTATGCAACTTATCGTAATTCTTGAGTCTGTCCAGTCCGACTTAATAAGATAATTTATTTAAAAAAAGTCAAAGATATAATCAATTTTCGTGTTATTGACAAGTTAACACTCGTCAAGTATTTTTAAACAGCTATGCAACCAAATGCAGTCACAATTCTTGACGGTAGTTTGGGACTCGACTCAATATGTTCATCAGATTCGTCCGTTTCTGGTTTGAATAAATAACGGTTATACTCCAAATTCATCACTTATAAGAAAGTCTACTGCTTCCCCAAATAATGACGAACTATTTGACATAAATAGGTACATGTCAGAGTCGTTACTTTATTCTACATACGTCAATATATCATCATTGTTACTACTGTCTATTATGTTAGACACTACTTCTAATACTGCAATGACGTCACACTTTTATATCTCAAAACGAGGCGTTTCACTTTTCGATAAAGAGAAAGTTATAAAATGTGGATTTCAAACCGCTATAACTTTTTTATTTTGTCACCAATTTTGATGCGGTTTTCAATATTGTTATATTTAAAAAATATATAAAACAATTGTGATAAAAAAATTTTTGGTTACAGGTACCCTTTAAAACAAAAGTTTGTTTCCTCATGCAAAGTATTCTTTATTTTGATTGGGATTCAAATAATTAAAAAAAATTTGGAACTTTCGATTTTTGCTTATCTATTTTTCATCTATCAACTTTTCGGTCCCTAGTGTCACTGACGAGGAATGAATTTCCGGAATATATGCATGTGGAACATCAAAATAAAACAGGTATTTTTGATAAATATTAAGATAATTAGACCCTTTAGCATCCAGTTATATACTTTCAAGCAATGACTCTATCTTGCAATGTTTTTGTCTATTTTTATGAAGATTGTCTTAAGCATGTGAAGGAAAAGAAACACTAGACACAGAAGTAGATAAAAATTTATTCTTGCTCATTAACAAACTAATTTATACTCTGAAAAGGCTAGAGTAAAATATGTATTTAGACCTATAAACAAATGCTACAGGAAAAAAAAACTTATTTTTCATCATTTGCTATAAATAATTAAGATTCCAAATTAAATACATTAATAAGGATATCAATTTTAAAATCTATGATTCTATTTTGCATAAATAAAACATGTAAAATTGATTTTTGATCAATATATAATAAATAACACAAATACCAATTAAATTTTAATGTTCCCGATGTGTAAATTTCGGAAATTTATTCTTCATCAGTGACACTAATATAAGTGGTAGTTATATGAGTTTTTCTTTTCTTTATTTGTTTCGTTTTATTATCATTTCTGGCTGTTATGTCATTTTGTCATAATGTTTTACACTTTCTGTTTCTTTGGTATATTTCAGTTGTTAAAATCCATCTTCTTTTGAACGTTTTATTCATAACTTTTAATAGGAAATTAATAATTGGTGGAGTAAAACTCCTCGAGGGTTTCAATAACTCAGTAGGCACTGCTTTGAGCTGTCAGAAAATGTACCTTGTCAAAATTTTCAGCGGTCTTTGAAATTTATTTAAAACTCAGATTTGTTCCTTCGTGCAAAGAATTCCTTAGCTGAATTTATTCAAATAATTTTGGAACTTTAGATTAATTATTTTCAAACGTTCTTTATTTTATCTATCAACTTTTTTTGTCCCTTATCACTGATAAGGAATGAATTTCCGAAATATGCAGTATGACACATCAAAATTAAATGTTATATTATATTATATTATATTATATTATATTATATTATATTATATTATATTATATTATATTATATTATATTATATTATATCATATCATATCATATCATATCATATTATGTTTTTTATGTTATGTTATGTTATATGATATGATATCATATCATATCATATCATATCATATCATATCATATTATTTCATATCATATCATATTATAGTCTTCTTTTATAAGAATTCTGTCAGTTTGTTTTTTCATATAACTTACATATTTTTTATTTAAGGTGAATATAACCAAAAGAAGAATTTGCGATGGTTTGTTTTGTTCGCCTTTGGTTTTATGTTTTTTGTTATTGGTGCAATTAGCATTGTGGAGTTGTTACGGGCCTCAGGTACAAGTCATATAATGCATGAATTTGGTTTATCGCATATTTAAAACATTAAAAGTAAAATATTTATTTTATTTGATTACGCGATTTGATAAAGACAAGTGATTTTTCAATTCTTACCCTTTACTCTTATATAAATAAATAGATATATGCGAGATTGTTCATATGATTTGAATCGCGAGATATCCTGTTAGGTGTATTCAGCAATACATACGGTGCTTACTCTCCTGGATCACCCAGTGTCACTTACTTGATGAAAGATAACGTAAATAAGTACATGTATATAACATAAATACCTGTTAAATTTTGATGTGCCATGTGTGCACATTTCGGAAAATTATTCCTCATCAGTGATAACTAAATTGGTCAGTCTTTACTTTTTTCTTTTTTATTTTGATATGGACTGGTATGTTTTTGTTTTATTTCCAAGAATACGATTTATTTTCGAACTTTTAAATAAAACTGTATATAATTTTATGCGGTTTGTATAAAGGATTTATAGTTTTACTGTAAAAACTAGTGATATTTTAATGTTGCCGTTTTCTCGTCATATATGCAAAATAATTTTTGCGGAATTTCAAATTGTTGGTATTATTATAAATTCTTTGAAACAAAAGCTTTCCTGTTATTTCCAAGAACTTACAAAATCCCTTAGTCCACATTTGTTTTTAAGCAGTTTGCTTCGTTGTAAAACAGAACTAAAATTTTGTTTAAAAAAGCCTGGCCTATATACCGAGTGGATAGGAATCTTTAGACATAAACTGAAATGTTTCATTAGATCTTTAAATGTTTAAAAATTTTATCTCCGAAAAATATTTTTTGAACTGCAGTGTCAAGAGACGTCTTATTACTAAATAGTATTTTATTTCAACTACTGGGCTTTTCATCACTGTCTATAGTTATCTAATTGAAACCGAAAATGATTATTATTTGGATCAAAATTATTGTGATAACGTACAGCTAAGCTAATTTCTAAGAACGTTTTATTTTCTCTTTTACTAGATATTCTCGTTAAAATAGAAGAACTAAGAGAAGAAATAAAAGGTCGGTATTTAAAAAAATTGTTTTTGTTGATATGTTGTTCTTTAACAGAGTTGAGTTTATTATGATTTAGCAAATGAAAAGTTATAATGCTTTTATCGTCAAAACAAAATTTCTATTACATAATTTATATGACAAAATGCCATTATGGAGCGTACATTTAAGTATGTTTTATCAACTACTGGTTTCCTTTTCGACTTAAAATGAGAAAATCAAACCAACATTGAAAGGTTTGACAAAAAGGGATTGTTTGATTTTTTACATATATTTACATATAAACATTTGTATTATTCGAAAAAAGTAATATCGAAAAAAAATCCATAACATTTCAATTCACTCATTTTGTAATAAATAATAACATGGATTTTGGTTATGTAATCCTTTACATATTGCAACACGAATTTCGAGTATTAATCATGTCTATTAATCAAAGATTGGTATTTGGCTTTGACCTTTGTTGTCTTGAAGACGATATCCCAGCGCCTGTGTCACCGTCCTATGTTTAGGAGAGAACCTCTATGAAACAAAGTTTTTGGTTATATGCTGTAGTGATACAAATGTATTTAAACATTTATTTAAGTTTATTGGTTTCACTTTTCAAGGCAAACTTTGTCAAATGCGACTTAAAACTCATTCTTTTTTGAAAAACAATATTTAACAACATGGTATCTTTGAAGGGTTGTTAGCAAAATTTTGTTGTAAGTATTCAAGTTGTTTACTATGTCAATTTCATTTTTTAAATAAGTTTTTGTTTTGATATTACCTTAATAATGAGAATAAAAAATCAGCTGGGAGTATTAATGTCTAGGTGAACAAAAGAATGTTATTGGGTCTCTTGTTTAAATTATAGATTTCATTTGAGGTTTTTATGATTGATTTGGTTGAACAATGATAACTAAATTAGTTCAAGTCTTACCTGAACATTTCTGAATGAATCCCCTTATTAAAACAACATTGGCTCTATATGAATATATGATATCAAACAGAAATAATTTCAACAATTTGTTACAGCTATTGATGAGAACATAACACAAGCAGAGGCAGAAAAACAGGCTGTAATCGATCTTTTGGTGAAAGGAAAAATCAACGTTTTACACAGTAATGTACAAAAAATACTATCGCTTAAATTAATAAACAAACAGGTCTATAATATATGTATTTGATCTCCCGAATCTATGTTACTTTTACCAAACAATAAACCAACAACCACCACTATGAGAGCATTCGTTCTGGTCAACAAGTGTAAGAATGTTCAATTTGAAACTGCTCATTTTACGAGAGTGTTAAGGTTAAACGAACGGTTGAGTTGATCTTTATTGTAAACACTACTAGAAAAGTTGAAGCCTACTTCGATTTGTCGATCTGGTGTCTATCGGGTTTTACACGGTAATTAAATGCACATGCCTCAAACTCAACACAAATCAAACAAAATAAAAAAAATTATTGAGTAATTTTTTAATATGGAGGACATGGCAATACAATATTTACTGGATGAAGATGGCATTAAAACATCCTATTTATGGCCTCAGCTGACATTGTAACCATCATAGCGAGTGCTTTTCGTGTTATACCAAGTGATGAAGTTCCTAGAAAATTAATGCTTGGAGGCGGAAACGCTTCAAGCATAACCTTTATGATATTATTTGCACTTATTTAGTGTATTAGTTATATGTGACAAATCTAATTTTGACATTTTATACTTTTTTCTCCGTCCGCCATATTGATCACGGATTCAACTAGACTAAACTACCCCAAGGGATAGTTATAATCGAGTTGACGCGAGTTTAACACTAGTGCGTCAACTCAGAGCGTTTGATTTGCGGCCGAGGTAAACTCTACAAAATCGATTAACCCGACTTGGACAAATTGAAGTAGACCGGAAAGTTTGCTGTCAACACTTGTGTCGTGTTTTGGTGCCGAGTGCCTGTCGTTCGTTTAGTAACTGTTGTATCCCGAGTTACACGGGTAGACAAAACGGAATCGCTATAAATCTTTGTCTATTTGAACCCTCAAGAAAGGGAAAATATCCAATTTCATTGTCGTTTCTTTACTTTCTTTAAGATTTTTGTTTTGTTTAATTTATCAACTCTTAAATGTCGATTCAAACTTTAAACTTCTTTAAAACCTGATGTAAATATTATTATGTTGTAAACTGACATAGTTATTCTGATACTTAATGAAGTTATGTTTATTGTAATGGTTGGAGTAGAAAAACGTAGGTGAGTTTTGAGATAAGATTTTCTTTACTTTAGCAATTTATTAAAACTGTTTCATCACTATACAATGTCAAAAATCCAACCACTGACCAAATAGTGTTATTTTTTATAAGCAAAATATAATAAATCATTTTCTAACAACTTGTCTTGTTATAATATTGTCTTTTTAACAGTATCTTGTTTGCGTAGTGGATATGCCTTTCGAAGAGAAGGTTTGATTTGCATAAAACGAGTATTTAATGAGAACACTCAAATTCAATCATTGAGTGAATGTGAACAATGGCAGGCAGATCGATTGCTTTTAATAGACACTCCAGACAAGTTTGAAATGATGCAAAATGAGTTCCCTTTTGATAATGTTGTCAATCTAAATCACGGTAAGTAGACAACTCCATAAATACCGGTACAGTAGCTCAAACATTACTAGTCAATTTAAAACAGGAAGAACTTGACCTGCCTTACTTGTATTGGATTTCAAAACTTCACACCAATCCATACAAGGAAAGATATTTAGCAAGTTCTTCTAAATGTACTACTAAATATATAAAACAAATACCAGTTAAAGTTTGATGTGCCAGATGTGCACATTTCGGAAATTCATTTCTCATCAGTGACACTTAGACCGAAAAGTTTGATAGATAAAATAACATAAGCCGAACAGTTTAAAATAATGAATCTAAAGTTCCAAAATTATATAAATCCAAATCCAGCTAAGGAATGCTTTGCATGAGGGAACAAACCTTGGTTTTAATAAATTTCAAATTTTAGACGGCTGAAAACTTTGCTAAATGGTACACTTTTCTGACAGCACAAAGTACTGCCTACTGAGTTATGTATACCCTCGGGGAGTTTTACTCCACCAGCAGCGGTACCCGCTCAGGGATAGTAAATATATAAAACAAATACCAGTTAAATTTTGATGTGCCAGATGTGCACATTTCGGATTTTCATTCCTCATCAGTGACACATTAAATCATTATCAGTATTTCTAGCACAAATTTTGACAGTCGTCAAAGATGGCCTTCAAAAACGTTTGTTCTACGTCTGGCATCAACCAAATGTAGATTCTCATAAATTCTAAAGAACTATTTGACCATCTTGTTTCCAATACTCTATCTTCGATAAAAAGTATAAAAACTTTTTTTCTACCCTTTACACCGCTATCCCTCATTCTAAATTGAAAGAACGTCTAAATCAAACCATTGACTTGTCATTCTTTTACACAAACGGTATAAATATAAACGGTTTAGATATAAATATCTAGTGCTCAACAGGGATTCTGGTTATTTTGTAAAACACCATACAGACTACAAACAAAATAAACTGAAGATACCATCAACAAAATCTAAGAGTTTTTGATAAACGACATATTTGTTGTGTTTGGCAATATATAACATAATATATATATATATATATATATATATATATATATATATATATATATATATATATATATATATATATATATATATATATATATATATATATATATAATACTGTTAAACGTTGCCATATGTCGGAAAATCATTCCCCATCAGTGACGCCGAAAAGTCCGATAGATAAAAAACACTAGCCAAACAGCTGACAATTAATGAATCAATCGATATACAATCAATCGGTATACCTATGGGCACAAACTGATTGTTGATTTGTTTCTTTATTCATATGAATCAGAATTTTTACAGAAGGCTTGTCAAATCTGGAGAAATCATTCAACTACACATACAGATATATAGATGGTGTTCTATCTCTAAAAATATGACACAAATACCAGTTACATTTTGATGTGCCAGTTTTCATATTCAAATAATCCCAAATTTGGAGAATATGTTAATGTCATCTATCCAAGTCAGTTTGAAATAAAAGACACCACGGATTCTCCATGTTCTGCTTTATATTTGGACTTATAGCTCAATTATGACAACCACGAAAGGTTACATCTTAAGCTATACGGCAAACGTAATGACTTCAATTTTTTATTATAAGTTTCCGTTTCTTTGCAGTATTATCCCTGCTGCTCCTGCGAATGGTATATATGTTTCACAGTTAATAAGTTATGGTAGAGCTTGTTCTCCTATTGGGACTTTCTACTACGATGCAAACTGCCTACAATTAAATTGTTGACCGCAAGAAAATTGCAAGCCTAGGTTAATCAAGGTCCTTAAAAAGTTTTATGGCCGTCATCACAATATTGCTGATAAGTATGGAGTCACTGTAATCCAAACTTATACAGGAGTCATATATTTGCACTTACTATAGTTCTTTCGTTCCTTTCATTCTCAAAATTGACTTTGCACGTGACAGGTGTTGCTAGCTAGACAGGAGGTTCTTACCCTTCCGGAGCACCCGGTCTCACTTCCTCGATGAAAGTTCACATGTATAACTAAATTTGCCAGCTTTCAAAGTTTTTACTTTGTTTTTGGGATTGTGATTTGGACAAGTACTGGAATGTTTGTGTTTTATATCAAAGTATATTATTAGTTTCTATGGCCACATATTGAACCGTTTTGCATTAAATTCTGATGACTAGCGTTGCTAAGAAGTCTTATCACCTATGAAATGCACTCAGGTATACAAGTTAGATTTAAATTGGTTAGATTAACATGTTTATTTAAATTTAAATTTGAGAAAGATTTGGTTATTTATATTTATTTTAGTTTAACTACTTAACTAGAGAAATCCTCAATAACAATTATAATAATATTAACGTATATTAATCGCAATGGTGGGGAAATATTGGGTCAATATAAGAGGGAATGCGTTTGTAGGTTCGCGTTATGGCTCAGAGAAAGAAAAGGAAAAAAAAAACATATACGAGCTTTGGTAAATCTTTAGATTTTAATTTACCTTGTTCTTCTCGCGAATAGTTAAAACATTTCTGATGCGGCATTAAATAATGTTACAACTAACAACCAACGCTCTATACAGCTTTGACCAAAGTTTTCTTTGAAATGCATTAATCTCGACACTAACATTTAGAAAGACGTGACATGTAAAATAAGTATACTGAATTAAACAAAGACATAGACAATTAAAATGCATATTATATTCCTATAAAATTACAGATTAGAACATAAATGTTTTACGCTATTTCTGGTTAAACTCCCTCCCCTGGATAATTGGTATCATTCGTATAAACGTTTGTATAACCTGGAAAGGTATCAAAAGCTTATAACAAGACACAAAATACAAATTTTAAGAAAAGCAAAGAGCAGAACTAAACAGCTTTCCGTGTTGCTCAGACAAAACGAGAGTCGATGGTGATTTCTTACCCGTACATTTCTAGCGATTGCGGCATCTATAAAACTGAAACTAAGTACAAAGTAAACTTTTATTCTTTGCATAAATGCGTTACCAATGTATGTTTAAATATCTGACATATTTTATCTACCGATAACAAAGCTCCAAACTAAATTTATAAACAATCAACAGACAATGTTTTCTGTAGAATTTGTTGAATAGTTAAGAGCGCCGCCAACTTTCTAGTTTGTTCTTGTAGCCGATTGTTTGTTTACTTCTGATTTTCAGACATAGTAATAATTTTGTGATTTGACTTATCAAAAAGATATTTGTTATTGATTTTATGTGTTTTTGTCTGTTCTTGTCATATATTTATTTTTTGTAATTAATACTTCAAAGCTTTGCAAAATGCTTTTGTGCATAGGTTTGCTAAAAAGTATGTATTCTTTTGATGTAGGGGAAGATGCTGTATACTGGGTTGGTGGTGCCATAGTTAATGGTAAATGGACGTATCCAAATGGATCGATAATTCCTGCAGAATATACCGTAGGTGGTGGTCCTAACATACAGGAAGGTTGCTTAGCAGTAAGCAAGAGTTCAAACTTCAAGCTTACACCTTATAAATGTGAGAGAAAGTTTTTGGCTATATGTGAGAAAGTCATTACATATGTGAAGGATGACTATGAAAAAGAGTGAAGGAAACATGATAAAACATTTTAATAAAAAAACTGTTGGACATTTTTACGACTTATACAATACTATCCTAAAAGATCTTGTTTAATTCTGATGTATTATTATCTACTGTAGATGTAGTCTAGAAACATAATGGACAAAAACTAAAAATATTCTTAATAGTTGTATTTTATTAAGCATATTGTCGTTATACTTATTAAATATGTTTTCTTGTATAAAGTCGTATTCTTGATTTCGTTGCCTTTTCTCACTCCTTTAGTTTTTGTTCAAATATTCTTTATTCTGTTTTAAGTTAATTGATAAATAAAAATTTATTGCCTTCATAAACATACCTAAAACAGGATGTAAAACTATTTAGTTAATTGAAAAGATAATTTTCTGGTTCATTTTCACAATTTTTTCTATACTTTTTTAAATTTCATTCAGTGTGTGTATGGTATCTAATCTTTAAACTAAAACTGTTGTTTTCCGCCCGGCTATTGTTTCACAAAAACCGCTTAATTATTATATTAACTTGCTATGTCCTTCAAACCAAAAAATAAATGTTACATCATTCATCGTCTGAGTACATCATGTATGAAACATCTTGAGCAACTGTAATAGAATCTTCATCTGCTACTTTTACTCTGCCAAGTTTCTACAATAAAAAGAATTTTTTAGCAAATTTCAGCAAGAACATAAATCATAACAAAGTTCTCATCAAGACAATTATGGAATTTCAGTCGATGAAACAATACAAGTAAAGAAAACAAGCGAATAATACAGATACTGTTAATAAAACCTCATTGTTTTTATGGGTATTGGAGTTTAAATTCATTGACTTTGTGACTGTAATATTTGAAGGACTTCAACGATAAAACTAAACAAAATGAAAACAAACAAAAGTAAAAATTCTAAACAATAAGCTAAGCGGATCATGTTAGAAATGTAGGAATAAAAACTCCACTTATAAGAAGCTTAACTACTATGATCTTACATTGTTAGTTTTATAATATAATGGTAGAATGTTAAGTTATACATACAAAATCAATTTAACATCAAATCTGGATACTGTTTTGTTAGTTTTGTTATTTGATGCAATGTCAAACCAAAGACATGAGGTATTCATATCAGGACATTTTATCATATTGTGCGTATTATTGTATTTTTATCATGTAATGGTAGTTATTTGTATAGAATTAAAACTGTACTTTTTCTCGGAAAGTTGAATATTTTAACGTAATGTAAATCTTTGTAGGTAAGATATATTATTGTAAGTATCACGATGGTACTGATGTAAATTTACACTGTCACCTCTGTGTATCAGTCAGACTTATTTAAACAATGTTTTAACAAGCTTCCTGAAAGCTTAGATTTGTACCGCTGTTATATTTTTGTTTAAAATATTAAAATGAAGTAAAACTATGTGCTCTTTATTTTTTATGTTCTACAATAATTTTCAAGATTTATTGTTATGTAAAATATGGTTTTTAATATTTATTTTATATACCAATGGCTGCTAAATAAGTTGGAGCTCCAATAACATTAAAACCAAAACGATGGACATTTACCCCTTAAAATTCCAAAGTCGGGAAAAAATCAGTGACCCAAATATGCGTTTTTGTGTTATACAGGCGTGTTTCATTTGCAAACTTTTAACTTTTTGAAAGAAGAAAATTGAAATTGAAAAATAAGTACTTTACAAAATCCAGTGCAACATAGAACATTAAACAGTAGAAGAACATGACAAAAAAAAACAGAAAACAAAACAAAAACCCGAAATTATAATATAAAGTGAAAAATAAAAATCAGTGTGTAGTGAATGGACCGCCTAAAGCAGTCCTCAATGCCATCCGCCAATACCACAAGTAATTTAATGCTTTATAAATTGGTTAAAACGTTTATGATGTTTGATTTATATTTGTTGTTGTAAATTTTTAGCTTGGTTTTCTATCACCAAGAAATATTTTTTCACCACATAGCTTTTGGTTTTCAAAATATAAAGAAAAAAACAAACCTTTGTTCTAGATTTTGCTGTGACTTTCTTTTCATTTCTGTTGCTTCTCCAAGATACACCTAGAAGTTTAATTGCCTTTTCCTATAATATCCAGACAATGCCGTAATTCAAATTAGTAAGGTTCTAATAACAAAAAAGTCAAAAGGATTTTAAAAAAATGGTTTCGTTTGAAGTAGAAGTATCTCTGTTTATCTGGACCCTAATGTTCAAAGCTTTGTTAATTTTACAGGTTTGAAAAATGAAAAATAACATTAATTTAAGGTTTTGATTTAAATTGTTTCTGTTTTATAACAATTGTAAGCACTTACTTTTCCTATAATGTCCAAATAAAATCATAACTAAAATTAGTTAGATCCAACAAACCAGGAAAAGGAAATGACAAAACATGTGGTGTAGCTTATTTAAAGTAAACGAATGGCTGTATATCTGGTCATATTGTTTTGAAACATGTATTTATCTTGTTTGTTGTTTTACAGATTTTGTTTTGTTTGATGATGTAATGGACAAGTCTTTGACTTCCAAAATGATTTTTTGTTGTCAACAATAACAACAATATATATATATATATATATATATATATATATATATATATATATATATATATATATATATATATATGTTAATACAAAAGGTTAAACAATTATTGTTGAATGTGTTGCTATAGCTACCTCGTATCTTCTTTCTTTATCTTTTAGTATAGATCTTCTGAATAAAACCTAAAATTTAAAGATTGAAACCAAATATCCAAACTGGTCCACTTTTTTCGTTTCAATCATTTTAAAATATTTCATAAAAGAAACGTTAACAACATTTACTAAAGTTTTAAATTATGCGCATATTTTTCTTTGAAAATATAGTTAAAATGTAAGAAAAAAATTTGTTCTAAAAATTTTGGAGAACGTGCAAAATATGAATAACAAGTAAAAGCTTTATAACTCCTAACATCACACTCTTACTTGTAGAAATGTTTACAAAAAATAAATATTTATCACAAAAGAAGTTATTAAATTTTTTTTGCAAAAATCTACACATGATACAGCGCAAGTAACTAAACAAAAAATAATTAATGTGACACTAGAGTTTTTGTCTGACGTCACATTTTGCAGCGCAAGTATCTAAATAAAAACTTTAATTATTAAATGTGACACTAAGACTTTGTTTGATGTCACATTAAGCTACCTTAACTAGTGTGTAACGTCACTAAATTGTGCATGCAGATAACATAACCATTTTGACATCACCAAATACAGTGAATGTTACTTTTTTATATATAGATTTCCTTTGGTTTTTGTTAATTTAGCTACGAATGTAAATGCTCTAAAGTAAGCGAAAAAAAAGCATAACCATTCTTGTAAGTGTCGGTATTTTGTATACACATAGATATAGACATAGTATCAGTTGTGATTAGTCTACATGATATAAGTATAAGTCTTTATTGTTGATATTAAGCACGTATTTAGATTTGTTCTTACAGAGTTAACATTGATTGTTACCCTTACTTACCTTACAGACAATGACTGTAAAATATATAAAGTTGAAGAGCAGATATATAATGACAAAGACAACAAATGCCCAGTTGTCAATCACTTCTTGGAGGGCGGGGTTACTTTCAAATCTACTTATTATTGCATGCCACATACAGACTCCAAATGTAAATGCTATACAGTATAATATAAAAATATCCTAAAACATACAATAAATCAGCAATGAATGGTAGAATACTTTGTACAAAAATTTATTTTTACAACACAAACTGCAAATTTTATCAACACTCGGGTAGATCCTAACCTAAGTTCCCTTGCCGAAGGATAAAAGTTATCCGCTTCGATCTCAGTGAAAGAATCTTAAACGCCATTTATCATATTCAATCAAATCATCAACAAGAACTAGAAGAAATATTTTAATTTCGAAAAAGCAGTAAGTGATACGCAGACAAAAATATTTTCTAAAACGAATGAAGGAACAGTAAATGTCAACTTTCTCTGAATACATCAGATCCCTGATTGGCTGCATTAAAGGGAAATACTGATGCATCAGTTCACGCGATTGGCCGCGTAAAAGGCAAATATTGACGTCGTTTTCATTAATAAAATGTTAATTCGATATTTTGACTCCTCAAGCTGTTGAGCTACACATTGAAAATTTGCGTATCAGTACAATTTTTAAAATCATTGTTCTGTCAAAGATTAGGTAGACGGTAGTTAAGCCCTACAAAATTTATTTTATCCTTTATTTTATAGCTTTAAACTGTATTGCTAGAAGTTTTAATCTAAAAGTATCATTTGGAGACATATTGAAGACTTTGTCATAAATATGTTACACAACACTGTTAAATTTTGATGTGCCATATGTGCGCATATAGAAAATCATTCCTCATCAGGGTCACTAGAGACCGAAAAATTTGATAGATGAAAACATACGCCAAACAGTTGAAAATTAATGAATCTAAATTAAAACCGACTGGATCAATATCCAAACAATATATATTTTGGTTCATATTTTAGAGGTGCCTTCTGCCGATTTTATTTTTCATAACTTTTTATTTTTACAAAGTCAAGATTTACATTATTATCTTTTGTTGGTTTTTTGATACATTTTAAACCTACCATATATGTAAGGTATGATATTTTAGGAAGATTCTGATTCGCAACAAATCTAACGGCGACGCTGGTCAACATTAAAGTCATGGACAACTGTAATCTATTCTGTGTTAACGCCCGAGAGACTGCGAATGTCGAAAACGACAACAGTGAAATAAAAGTCTGAAAGGAACAAAAAAATAAACCACAGACAATGCAATGTCACAAATAACATGTACATAAAATAATGAGAAAGAAGAGATAATTAAGTATAATTAACGTGAAACAAGAACATATCAAAGTAACAAATAATTAACAATTGGACTGTTTTAAAATGATGTTCATTGTCAGTATGAAGGCACCAACTTTGCAAGCAAACTTATAACGCGCTAACGCGCATTATTCTGTTTGCTTGCAAAGTTGTTGCCTTCATACTGACAATGAACATCATTTCAAAACAGTTCAATTGCTATATTTTCTGTTAAATATTTCTAAAAAAAATTATTTATTGATCTTAAGAATAAAACATTCCCATCTTTAACACATGCACATCGAGGGGAGTCCAGTAGACGCAACAGCTGAATGAATGTTAGACGGAGAAAAACACATTATTAATCCGCATTATTTTTGGTGTGTGTTAACAACGGAGGGGGGGGGGGTTGGATTGAAAAATAATAGTGTTATCAGGTATTTTGATGGTAATTCCTCGAATTTTCATGAACATAATTTTTTTTTAGAATATTGAATATAAATAAATATAAATAAAAAATTGAATATCAACAATAAATGTGTTGTTATTGTGACTATATTTCGGTCGAAAATTAGGTGCCTCCTTGTGGCGCCATTTCAATAACAGTAGAATTTACAAAGAAGTGTTATTTGCATTGAAAGATTGCTGGCTATATGTCGGAAGTGAAATTTGTGAAAATGAAAGGGAGCGAACTGTAGCAGAAGGATAATTATCAATGTCCAAACATGTGGGTTTCGAATCTGCGCCGAGATATGTGAGCGTAGACAGGGATTTGAAAGAAATCGCGAGAAATTTTTTTCTGGAATGTCGACATTGTTAGGCTGAGATTCACTCCAACTTTATTGCCAACCTCATACTCAGTATCGTTCAAATGTTAGACAGCAAAGCAGTGACGGGTATTCTCTACATATGCGCGTTGCAAATCTCTCTAAAAGTTAAAAAAATGATCATTTTAAGAGTTTTGTAGTACTTAAACCATGTATTATAGTTTTGAGGATTTCCTATTGTATCCCTAGTATATTGATTAAAAGCATATAGCTGATTTTTAAGTTTTTCCGACCAACAAACACAGCATGTGAAAGGGACAATTTTTGCTGGATGTGGCATACATGCGTGAATCAACTGAAACTTACATCACTTAAAATTTACATCCTATGTTTGTTTACCTTTGGTAATGAAGTTCAGGATTGTGTATTGCATTTTATATGTATTCATACAATGAGTGACAATAATTTTTGGCGTCCATTGTCAGTAACAAACACAAAGGCTTTCAAGCTTGCAATTATGGAATTTCACAAGGCAAATGAAAAATAATACATAAAAAAGATAACAAACGTGTAAACAAAGTATTAACAATTAAACATTACACAAATAAAATATAACAAAGTATGAAAACAAAGCTAGTTGTAATTGACAGATTGACAAAATTTGTAGACTAAGTACAAAAATACTCCAATTACAGAACAAGCATAAGGACCATTAATTAGTAAATAAATACAGTTAAGGGTACAATTATTAAAGTAATTAACTCGCTCCGTTTGTTACCAGTTTTCATCCTAATTTCAAATGTTCTTTTTTCTTTTCTTTGTTATATTTGTGTTATAATTACTAATAAAACACGAACACACCAGTCCATATCCAAATTCATTCATTGTTTATGTTTAAGGGAAGTTTTAAGAGAGAAAAAAAACCTATTTTTAGTGGATAATAATTACAACTTATGGAAAAATAAAATTCTTTACAGGGATCTTAAAATGTTCGAAAATCTAAAGTTTGTCATCGAATTTTCTATAAAAATTATGTTTTACTCAATCAAAAATATTTTTTTGTGTTAATTAACATAAAACTACAAAATATAAGTAAAATTAACTTTATCATTGTATATTATAATTGTCAATCACCATAGTTTACTATATAGTAAACCCTAAGATTTACCAATGACTGAATTGGCATAAAATGTATATTTTTTAAAAAGGTACATGATTTTACCAATGGAAATTTTCAAAGAGTTTAACGTATATTGACAACAGTTCTCAATTTAATAATTATTTAAACTTTGGTTTAAAATGCGTTGGCTGTATAGGGCGTTCTAAAAATCCTTTAAAACTGTTAATTTTTAAACTGATAATTTTTGTGTTATTATGTTCAAACACGAACATTTGACTCGAAATCTCAATTTGTTGTTGGAATATTTTACTTCATTTATTTTACCTGTAGCGTGTTGTATTCGTGGTACTTTGGCTACTGGCAAGAAAATATTCCCAGCGTTTGAGTGAAATTTGAAAAAAAAATTCACAGCAGAAATTATATTCTTTATATTTTAAACTATGTGTTACTTACCATAATAAGAATCATATTCCAAATAAAAAACCCATATCTCCTGTCAGCGCAGCATCCGAAAGAAATTCCAGGATATTTCATATTTTTACTTCTAGAAAATTCCTTTGTGGTCACGTGTTTAATGGAGGATACAAAGTCATAAAGCGACCATTCCTGTTCATCAACAAAACAGGCAACATTTATAAAACTTATTTCCTGATCATCTTCCACCATGTCCACCTCATTGGCTCCCAACTCAGAGGATAAAGACAGGTTTAAAAACTACAACGTAATGTATTAACATCAGAATGAAGATTTCGATGACATATGAAAACTACAATATAATGTTTTAACATCAGAATGAAGATTCCGATGACGTAAAAAAAAACTACAATATAATGTATTGACATCAGAATGAAGATTCCGATGACGTATGAAAACTACAATATAATGTATTGACATCAGAATGAAGATTCCGATGACGTAAAAAAACTACAATATAATGTATTAACATCAGAATGAAGATTCCGATGACGTAAAAAAACTACAATATAATGTATTAACATCAGAATGAAGATTCCGATGACGTAAAAATGTCCTTAAAGTAGATGATTAAGGTAGTTTAATAAATGCTTAATGAACTAGAATTAAAGCTGAAAACGTAAACCGAACCATAGCAAATACTGTAAACCAAATAGCTTACCATCTCTGGTTTGATGGACCAAACCATAGCTAATAATGTTATTCAAATAGCTTACAATCTCTGGTTTGATGGACCAGAACCACAGCTAATAATGTAAACCACATAACTTACCATCTCTGGTTTGATTAACTAGAAACATAACTAATAATGTAATCCAAATAGCTTACCATCTCTTGTTTGATGGACCAGAACCACAGCTAATAATGTAATCCAAATAGCTTACCATCTCTGGTTTGATGGACCAGAACCACAGCTAATAATGTAATCCAAATAGCTTACCATCTCTTATTTGATGGACCAGAACCACAGCTAATAATGTAAACCACATAGCTTACCTTCTCTGGTTTGATGGACTAAACCATAGCTAATAATGTTATTCAAATAGCTTACCATCTCTGGTAAGAACCACAGCTAATAATGTAAACCACATAGCTTACCTTCTCTGGTTTGATGGACATGACCATAGCTAATAATGTTATTCAAATAGCTTACCATCTCTGGTTTGATGGACCAAACCATAGCTAATAATGTAAACTGAATAGCTACCTGTATTCGATTTGGATGAATCAGAACCATTGCTAATAATGTACACCAAATATCTTTAAATCTCTGATTTGGATGGATCAGAAATATATCTGGTAATTTTAACTAAAAAGCTTACTATTTTCTATTTCGATGGATCAGCTTATAACGTAAACCGAATTCGATTTGTTAATGAAGATGTTTATTCGGTCGGTCCTGTATGAAATATTTCAACACCTTTACATTCCTTATATATCAAACATAATTAATTATATTATATATCTTTAAGTTTTATGAACTACAAATGTACTTCAAAAAAAAAAACAAAAAAAAAAAAACTTCCAACCAGCTGACGTAATCAAAAAATTAGGTAATAAAACGTATGTGGTAGGTTTGGGTTTAAACCCCGGTCGGTTCTGACCAAGACTTGAAAATAGGATTTTGACTTCTTTCGACAAACACTCGGCATTTTGTAATTAATGTCACAGGGTCCTTCGGGGAAGCCCTTAAAGCCCGATGTTCCGTGTCACGGCAGGCGTGACACACTAAAGAATCCTCCCTGTACATTGCCCTAAGCGCACTGCAAAGGTAAAAATTTCTGCAACTTCACCTATATTGGTGACGTCATGAAATAAGTGAAATTTTCTTGACTGGGAGGTAAAAACCTATTATATCAATCCATCAATCTTGTAAAAAGATATATATTTATGTACAACAATAGCGGAAATGAAATTTATTGTTCCGTTAAGAGTGATTTTTATATGTCTTTTTACATACCTGTGAATCGAATGGAAATTCATTCAGTTCTAATTTTTCGGTGAAATGCCCGTATATTCTTCTCTTTTCCACTACGTACGCCTCGTCTAATTTTCCGTACTGGATTTCCCGCCATATTTTCTTCTTTTTGTGATCTGTCAAGTTTTGTATTATCAATTTAGGATTCCAATATTTTGTGAAATCTACATCCAAGTTCTTAAAAAAATCATAAAAAAATAAGGAAATAAAGAAAATTCTGTAAAATAAAGAAACGATGATAATTGATTTTTATATTGGCGCATGGCGAGTCCTTAAAAGAGCGCGTTTACGGATCATACCGTTAAGACGTCTACTCCTGCAGATAATGATGTGTGAGTGTTTGTCAGTTTGCTTGCGGATGGTCGGTGATATTTTCCGGATACTTGGTTTCATTCCACCATCCAAAAAAAACTATTGACTTGATATCTTTCTCGACTGCGGCGTAAGACAACATTACTCTTTTGCTTAAAAGTTGTAAAGACTTTAACAGACAGAGTAGTGAAATTCTCTCTCTCTCTTCTCTCTCTCTCTCTCTCTCTCTCTCTCTCTCTCCTCCTACTGTCTCTGTCTAGCAGTGGTTCCCACCCCCTCTCTCTCTCTCCCTTACCTGTCTCATGTCTAGCAGTGGTTCCCGTCATCTCTCTCTCTCTCTCTCTCTCTCTCTCTCTCTCTCCCTTACCTGTCTCATGTCTAGCAGTGGTTCCCGCCATCTCTCTCTCTCTCTCTCTCTCTCTCTCTCTCTCTCTCTCTCTCTCTCTCTCTCTCTTACCTGTCTCATGTCCAGCAGCGGTTCCCGCCATCTCGCCTGTATATAGACATCTGCCTGATACTTCTCTTTCACTGTATCGATTTCACCCACTTTCAAAAATACAACTTTAATATGTACGCTTCTCTGTAAAATGATCAGAGATAAAATAACATGGTAAAATCCGAGATAAAATAACATGGTAAAATCCGAGATAAAATAACATGGTAAAATTCGAGATAAAATAACATGGTAAAATCCGAGATAAAATAACATGGTAAAATCCGAGATAAAATAACATGGTAAAATCCGAGATAAAATAACATGGTAAATCTAAAATAACATGGTAAAATCCCTTTGAGCCAGCTAATAGAAGAGAATTAAGTTTTTTCTTTGGCGACAACTGATGGAAGAAAATTAAGATTTTTCTCTTTTTTGAGACAAACAATTGATAAAAAAATATTTTTCTTTGGCTACAATTATGGAAGAAAATTAAGTTTTTTTTATTGCGACAGCAAATAGAGGTAAAAAACTTATTAAGTTAATAAAAATGTACTTTTGTGTCAGCTAACTACAGTAAAAAGAAAGTATACCTTTGCGCCAACTAATGGCGGAACATCAACCAAAAACGTACTTGTCTTCTTTATCATCTAACAAAAAGAAACAAAATGAATCAATGTTAGGCTTGTTGCAAATATATGTAAAAACCTGTTAACCTTAAAATAACCCAGATTCCTACACATACCTGCGTAATTCTTAGTTTCAGGTATCGCGGGTTATAATTCAGCAATCTATTGCCTTGCAGACCCTGTAGAAAACCAATAGAAAGGTGATTTAATCCTCAATCCCCAGATCATTATAACTGCCATCTCTCTCTCTCTCTCTCTCTCTCTCTCTCTCTCTCTCTCTCTCTCTCTCTCTCTCTCTCCTGAAAACGTGAAGAATTTTTTTCTTTACCCTTTACTGTGAAGTGTCCGTGTGTCCGTATAAGCGTCCTGGTTTCTATGTAACATTTAATGATTTTAACGATTTTAACAATTTTCCATTACTTTATCCGCTTGACCTCTACATTCTATAATATCCAGGTACACAAACAAAAACACCTCAAGTCAATCTAATACCGAGAGAATTCTTCATTCAGTTATTTAACATGGTCTACTTTTCTTCCTTTTTATTTGGCTGTCTTCTGATAAACTCGATTGTAAAAGTGTGTCAATATTGATTGGTTTTTAATCAATCAGGTTTATTGATTGTTAAGTACACATACGAGTGTTGCTTAACTTCTCTGATTGATTTAAAACCTTAAACTATATTAATAAGAATTATATAAATAAGAATTATAATTACGACAAAAAAGATTTACAATATAAAACATGTTATAAATAAACAGAACGTAAACATTTAATGATTTCCTAATATAAGCCATTTACTTATGTCTAAACTTTGGATAGTTGATTTAAAATGTAGTTACGTCACATCAGCAACTCGTCAGCTATTCAGTTAGTGTAGTTACGTCACATCAGCAACTTTTCAGCTATTTGGATAAATGTAGTTACGTCACATCAGTAACTTTTCAGCTATTCGGTTGTGTAGTTACGTCACATTAGCAACTTTTCAACTATTCGGTTAATGTAGATATGTCACATCAGCAACTTTTCAGCTATTCGGTTAATGTAGTTACGTCACATCAGCAACTTTTCAGCTCTTCGGTTAATGTAGTTACGTCACATCAGTAACTTTTCAGCTATTCGGTTAAGTGTAGTTACGTCACATTCAGCAACTTTTCAACTATTCGGTTAATGTAGATATGTCACATCAGCAACTTTTCAGCTATTCGGTTAATGTAGTTACGTCACGTCAGCAACTTTTCAACTATTCGGTTAATGTAGTTACGTCACATCAGCAACATTTTTAAGCTATTTGGTTAATGTAGTAACGTCACATCAGCAACTTTTCAGCTATTTGGTTATTGTAAATATGTCACATCAGCAGCTTTTCAGCTATTTGGTTAATGTAAATACATTGTATGTCACATCAGCAACTTTTCAGCTATTCGATCATGACTAATAGGCGAAATTCAGTGGTGTGTTAGATTACATGCATGTACAACATAACTCGTATATAGAATAACAAGATGCAAGATGACAAGACTTGTGTGTAAGATGACATGACTTGTATGCAAGATGACAAGACTTGTATGCAAGATGACAAGACTTGTGTGTAAGATGACATGACTTGTATGTAAGATGACATGACTTGTATATAAGATGTGTAAGATGAAATGACTTGTGTGTAAGATGACATGTGTTGTTTGTAGGATGACGTGACTTTTATGTAAGATCACATGACTTGTGTGTAAGATGACAAGACTTGTATGCAAGATGACAAGACTTGTGTGTAAGATGACATGACTTGTATGTTAGATGACATGACTTGTATATAAGATGTGTAAGATGAAATGACTTGTGTGTAAGATGACATGTGTTGTTTGTAGGATGACATGACTTTTATGTAAGATCACATGACTTGTGTGTAAGATGACGTGTTGTTTGTAGGATGAAATGACTTGTATGTAAGATGAGCAGGATGACTTATACCGATATATATATATATATATATATATATATATATATTCAGATTTACCAGGACCATAACAACCTCAGGTCCCAAGATTAAGGAAAACTTAATGATGAAATAGACGGATTAACGAGCCTGAGGATTTAAGGTAGAGAGAACGGATTACCGAACGGATTACGATAAGAATGAACGGATTTTATAAAGTTATAATTATAAGTAGATGTTCTGTGCTAGTTACTAATAAATTATTGTCGAAGATTCTGTTAATGTTGTTTTAGTATAAAATAATAGATAGATAGATAGATAGATAAATAAATAGATAAATAAATAAGATAACAATAAAAAATAGATAAATATAAATAAGAAATAGATAAATAAATAAAGTAAAACTTATATAAAGTATAATCTGCACACAATTAGGATAAGTTGAAGAGCTTACTAAGTACAGCTGGAGTAAGGTATTATAAATGAGCAGGGGGGGGGGTATCAAAGATTAGAACTCGGTGAAATAAACAACCCTTTAACTTACCAAATACTTTATATTTAACATAATTAAACAGCTTTTAATAATTTAAATATTCAACTTGATCTTCTTAACTTTTTAATCGGTCAAAGATCAAAATAAAAAATTATTTATCAAAACACACACGTGACCATTTTATTCCACTTGTCCGCTATGGTATGTGAGTTTAAAACCATGATGTCCAGATAAACGATCGATGTGTTGTGAATAATTTCAGTTAGATTTTAATTTAGATAAAACTTAAGTCAATCATCATTCTTAGACCCACTGATAGTTTTTGAACTACTCTAAATGGTCCAGGAGGACTCAATGAAGTATTTTAAACTCGATATCAATTAAAGAATTAGTATCTGTTTTGTGGACTCAGTGGTAATTGTTTCTTATGGACTCAGTATTGGGTTTTAGACTTGGTGGTATGATTTGGACTCAGTTTTATTTTAGAGGCACTGTTGTCATTTTTATAATATGTCGATGTGAAAATAACGTTGTAAACGAACATTCAAAACATTGTATTGGAAAATTAAATATTAGACGGGATTAACCAAAGCAATCAAACATAACTGATATTATCAAATTGGTTGTTTTAATTTGAAAGACACATCTAAAAATTTTAAGTGATGGACGAATATATGACAAATATCGGATTTATAAAAGTCTTAAAATCGTCGATTACAAACGAACATTTATTACAAAATCTCGCAAATGTTTGAAATACGAAAACAAAATAATAGACCATTATAGAACAATTTAGGTCGGATGTGTATCTATATAGACAAGATAAACCTCGTTAACAAAACAAAAAAAGGAGCACGAAGAAAATGATTGGTGTGGGAAGAGAATACGCTTTGTAAATGAACTGAAAACTGTATATTCTGATGATTTAAACTTTAATTTACTAATTAATACAACAATGTCATACGAGAGAAGAGAACTAGAACAGAAAGAGGATAGAGATCCTTACGAAATTAATACACACATCAAGGTAATAATTCACTGGTTTTGTTTGATGATTTATAACGATAAATCGTTTGGTAGAGTGCTAACACTCTAATTGGAGATCGTCGGTTCAAACTCCAAATTTGACTAACCTAATAAATAAATAAATGTAACCGAGTACTCTTAACTAGTTTTAAACAAATCGACAATTAAACAAATAATCTCTGTGATATTTAAGTTAGAATAATTACTGAGATATCTGAGTTAGACAAATTATCTCTGTGATATCTGAGTAAGACAAATTATCTCTGTGATATCTGAGTTAGACCAATTATCTCAGATATCTGAGTAAGAAATTATCTCTGAGATATCTGGGTTAGACAAGTTATTTCTGTGATAAATGAGTAAGACAAATTATCTCAGATATCTGAGTTAGACAAATTGTCTCTGAGATAGCTGAGTTAGACAAATTATATCTGAGATATCTGAGTTAGACCAATACTTAGATATCTGAGTTAGACAAATTATCTCTGAGATATCTGAGTTAGACCAATACTTAGATATCTGAGTTAGACAAATTATCTCTGAGATATCTGAGTCAGACAAATTATCTCTGAGATATCTGAGTTAGACAAATTATCTCAGATATCTGAGTTAGACAAATTATCTTTGTGATATCTGAGTTAGACAAACTATCTCCAAGATATCTTGGCCAGAAAAATTACTGAGATATCTGAGTTAGAGAAACTATCTCCGAGATATCTTGGTCAGAAAATTATCTCTGAGATATCTGAGCTTGACCAATTATCTCTGTGATATCCGAGTAAGACAAACTATCTCGGATATCTGGGTTAGACAAATTATCTCTTAGGTATCCAGGTCAGACAAATTATCTCTAAGGTTTCTGGGTCAGACAAATTACTGAGATATCTGAGTTAGACAAATTCTCTGAGATATCTGGGCTAGACAAATTATCTCTAAGGTATCTAGGTCAGACAATTTATCTCTAAGGTATCTGGGTCAGACAGATTATCTCCAGAACATTTTGGTCAGACAATCTATGTCTTGGAGGGTTAGCCTAACCCTTATTCTAGTTTAGAAATCTATGTCAGAAATATATGAATCAGACTATCTATGTCAGAAATATATGAATCAGACTATCTATGTCAGAAATATATGAATCAGACTATATATGTCAGAAATATATGAATCAGACTATCTATGTCAGAAATATATGAATCAGACTATGTCAGAAATATATGAATCAGACTATCTATGTCAGAAATATATGAATCAGACTATCTATGTCAGAGATATCTGGGTATAATTAAATTTGACAAATTTCTAACGATTTCATTGGTTGAAAAGAGAAAATACTTTAAGGTAATTTCTCAATGAGTCGAACGTAATTTAGCCACGCCCACTCATGTGCCTAAGTGTTCATCGGTGACGCAATTTGGAATAAACTACTTCTAATGTGCGTCATTTTACCTTGTTTTGAAGTTATTAAAAGCAAAAACTGTATAAAGTTATTCTCTCATTTGATTATGTTGTCTTTAAAATTTAATTATAAGCATTGAATCTGATTTTCATTCGGGTCATTGAAAAATAACCTGAATGGATCCTGTGCACACTTTTGCGTAATTCGCTACACAGTGTGCAAAGCGTCCATTCAGCTCATTTCTCAATGACCCGAATGAAAAACAGATTCAATGCTTACAGACAATCCATGTCAGATATAACTGGGTCAGAAATCTGTCTCAGATATATCTAGGTAAGACAATCTATGTCAGATATATCTGGGTCAGATAATTATGTCAGATTTATCTGGGTCAGAAATCTATGTCAGACAATCTATGTCAAATACATGTATATCTAGGTTAGACAATCTATGTCAGTTATATCTGGGTCAGATAATTTATGTCATATTTATCTGGGCAGAAATCTGTGTCAGATATATCTGGGTCAGACAATCTATGTCAAATATATCTAGGTCAGACAATCTATGTCAAATATATCTGGGTTCGACACTCTATGTCAGATATATCTGGGTCAAATGGTTTTCTCAAAATATTTCTTTTATTCAAAACTTTTTTTCATAAAAATAAAAGTTAGATTTAATTAAAACACATTGATCTAACCAAATTCTATTTTTAAATGAAAAATTCTTCTGCGAATTCTTTTGTTCATAAAGCAGATTTTGAAAAAAAACTTACCTACTCCTCTTCGTGCTGGTTAGCACATAAGGCCGTCACCAGAGACTTCTTTGCTGGCCTGTCTTGTGTTCATCTTTGGATCTGTCCCCATGTCCAGTTGTTTTCTTTTATCTTTTTCTCTACAGATCTTCTCCATGTATCTTTTGGTCTTCCTCTCTTTCTCTTGCCAGATGGTGTCCATCTCAATGCAACCCTTGGGATGGAGGTTGGGTGCATTCTACATATATGTCCTATCCACAGCCATTTTCTTTTCTTTATAACTTGGGATAGTGGAAAGCTGAAATTTAATGACTTGAACCATCCAGTTAGGCTTGACCCAATATTACACCAGGGTATTTTAAGATTAACAAAGTTCAAATGAATTAATATGCAAATCACATTCCCTTACTACATGGTGTTTAATTTAAAAAAATATTAAAAAAGAAATTGAAGTAAAAAAATGCAAAAGATAGTTTTACAAGTTTTGTTTTTTTTTCAATCAAAAAAAATGTAGGAAAGAATCATAAGTTAATGTTTGGATGTTCGTTGTTGTTCGAATTTTCAAGGGGTGATCATCATGAATTTTCAAATCATAACAACATATCTTATATATGGTAAACTAGGAAGGTACATAAGGGATATTTTAGACAAAGTTAATTTGTTATCGTGGTGAAAACATTAAAAAATTGTTATACGTTCAGAATTAAAGCAACTTTTTCAATAAGGTCTGGTTATTTTTCCTTATTAGGTCAATACATTTTACATGGAATTTTGATGTTTTTGAATGATTTTGTTGAAATATGGAGTTTTGTTCTCCAAATATGTATTAACAAACAATTATGGATTAACATTGCTTACTTATATCATATATCTAAAATGAATTAATAAGTTTGATTTCCGGATCCAGTCGCACTTTTAACCCTTATATTTTTATTTATTTTCAGATTGATTTTAACAGCGTTATAGCAGAACAGAACAGTTATAGGAGTTTTGACATGGTGTGGGATTTTTCCAGATATTGTTTTGACTGCTGGAAGGACTGTTGTTATGGACTTATAACTCTAGTTTGTGGATGCTGGATTGCCGGTGCTTGGGGAATGACTATGGCACATTTAGCCTTCCCTAATATATGGTGTAAAACACCATTCATATTGACTATCAAACTTTTTACGTTTCATTTCTTTCAGCGATGCTTCAAAGCAGTCATTGATTGTTGTATTGTTCCATGGACGAGTTCCTGTAGTAAATTCTTCAGGGTATTTCAAGTGGAGATTGTAAAAAAAGAACCGGAAGTAAAACGACAGCCATCAGCAGTAAGAGCACCACTTCCGGTGGTAAAGGCTCCTATTCCACCTAACACTCCAGAAAAAGAGGACAGTTTCCATGATATATTTCTAGGTCAACGTGAAAACATGACTAAATCAGTACAGAGAACATTAGGCTTATACATGGGTAAACAAAAACAACAGAAACATTCAACTGAAGCGGAAGATATGACGTTTGAATAAATGTTCTCTCTACGTTAAATGTACTTAATGGACTTCCGCCTATCTGTGACGGTGTAGTATTATGTACTTCCGCCTTTCTGTGACGGTGTAGTTTTGTGTGGTTTCACATGTCTGTGACCGTGTAGTTTGGTGTGGTTCCAGATGTCTGTGACCGTGTAACTTTGTGTGGTTTCACATGTCTGTGACCGTGTAGTTTTGCGTAGTTCCGCCTATCTGTGACGGTGTAATAGTATGTACTTCCGACTATCTGTGACTGTGTTATTTTGTGTGGTTCAGCCTATCTGTGACGGTGAAGTATTGTGTGGTTCAGCCTATCTGTGACGGTGTAGTATCGTGTACTTCCGCCTATCTGTGACGGTGTAATTTTGTGTGGTTCCACATGTCTCTGACTGTGTAATTCTGTGTGGTTCAGCCTATCTGTGACGGTGAAGTATCGTGTACTTCCGACTATCTGTGACCGTGTAATCTTGTGTGGTTCCACATGTCTGTGACTGTGTTATTTTGTGTGGTTCTGTCTATCTGTGACGGTGTAGAAGTATGTACTTCTGACTAACTGTGACTGTGTTATTTTGTGTGGTTTAGCCTATCTGTGACGGTGAAGTATCGTGTACTTCCGACTATCTGTGACTGTGTAATCTTGTGTGGTTCCACATGTCTGTGACTGTGTAATTTTGTGTTGTTCAGCCTATCTGTGACGGTGAAGTATTGTGTGGTTCAGCCTATCTGTGACGGTGTAGTAGTATGTACTTCCGTCTATCTCTGACGGTGTAATTTTGTGTGGTTCCACATGTCTGTGACTGTAATTTTGTGTGGTTCCGCCTGTCTGTGACTGTGTAGTTTTGTGTACTTCCGTTTGTCTGTGACCGTGTAATCTTGTGTGGTTCCGCCTGTCTGTAACTGTGTAATTTTGTCTGATTCCGCCTGTCTGTGACTGTGTAGTTTTGTGTACTTCCGTTTATCTGTGACTGTGTACTTCCGCCTATCTGTGACCGTGTAATCTTGTATGGTTCCACATGTCTGTGACCGTGTAATTTTGTGTGGTTCCGCCAGTCTTTTACTGTGCAGTTTTGTGTACTTTGGTTTATCTGTGACCGTGTATTTTTTTTTTTTTTTTTTTTTTGTAATCCCGTTTATCTGTGGCCTTGTAGTTTTGTGTACTTCCGTTTGTCTATGACCGTGTAGTTTTGTGTACTTACGTTTATCTGTGACCGTGTAGTTTTGTGCACTATTGCACATCTGTTTTTGTGCAGTTTTCTGTACTTCCGCCCGTTTGTGACCGTGTAGTGTTATAAATGTACTTCCATTTATCTGTGACCCGTGTAGTTTTGTGTACTTCCGTTTATCTGTGACCGTGTATTTTTGTGCACTATTGCCCATCTATTTTTGTGCAGTTATCTGTACTTCCGCCCGTTTGTGACCGTGTAGTGTTGTAAATGTACTTCCGTTTGTTTGTGACGTGGAAGGTTTTTTTGTAATTCCGCCTCTCTGTGACCGTGTAGTTTTGTGCACTATTGCCCATCTGTAATTGTGCAGTTTTCTGTACTTGCCGCCCGTTTGTGACCGTGTAGTGTTATAAATGTACTTCCATTTATCTATGACTTGTGTAGTTTTGTGTACTTCCGTTTATCTGTGACCGTGTAGTTTTGTGCACTATTGCCCATCTGTTTTTGTGCAGTTTTCTGTACTTCCGCCCGTTTGTGACCGTGTAGTGTTATAAATGTACTTCCATTTATCTATGACTTGTGTAGTTTTGTGTACTTCCGTTTATCTGTGACCGTGTAGTTTTGTGCACTATTGCCCATCTGTTTTTGTGCAGTTTTCTGTACTTCCGCCCGTTTGTGACCGTGTAGTTTTGTAAATGTACTTCTGTTTATTTGTGACCGTGTAGGTTTTTCGTAATTCCGCATCTCTGTGACCGTGTATTGTTACAAACGTAATTCCGCGCGTTTTTGACTGTGTAGTGTTATAAATGTACTTCCGCCTCTCTGTGACCGTATAATTTTATACTTTTTCGTGTTTGGTTAAAAGTTACTTCATTTAGTTTTTAGTCATTTTCGCTGTAAAAGAATATTTTTATTTTTTAAACATGTTTTACTAAAATCAATTATCAGATTAACAAAAATCAGAACTGTATTATATATTGTTATTTACTAGGCCATGTCTTTTACCTCTGTAACAGAACCAAATTCAAATTCAAGACAAATAATATCATACAGCGCGCGACATATATATATATATATATGACATAAACAATACAACACGTCACGATAAGTCATAGCAACGATTGTCACATGATGACGTAGTCCAGAGGTATGGCTGTTACACTTAGTAGCGTAGCATTCTTTATCATCTTGAACAAGGCGCAAATTTTATATAAAATTTAAGATTAGAACCTCAGTGTAAACAGCAATGTCATAGCTATTTCGACAAACTAATCATCACGCGCTAACTTTGATTATTTATTTTGCCTGGATTATCGAAGGCAAACTGTGCTCATGTAAAGTACCGCACAAGTTAGAAGTGGTCAAAGGGAAATAACTCTAACAAATAAGATTTTTGTTTAACAATTGGTTGTAGGAGTTACTTCCTTTTGTCTATTCACTGCTATTGTAGAAAAAATGCATGAAATAATTCTTATGTGTGAGAAAGTTATCCTCTCACTGCCTGGGATCTAACCCCACTCGGGACAGATCCTAGTGTGATAAAGTGTGTCAGTTCGCTTGCCGAAGGTAAATGGTTTTCTACGGGCACTCCGGTTTCCTCCACCATCCCAGAACTGATCGCCTCGAAAACAGTGAAAGATTCTTGACTGGGGTGTAAAACACCATTACTCCACTCCACTCCTTAAAGTTCCAATGATTTTTAATCACCGTTTTTATGGACCACCGATTATACCACAAGTGATATGTGACGCACCATTGACTATTTGAGGGATCATTGATTATTTAACTACTGGTGATATATGACGCACCATTGACTATATGATGGATCATTGATTATTTTACCACGGGTGATATGTGACGCACCATTGACTATTTGATGGATCATTGATTATCTTACCACGGGTGATATGTGACGCACCATTGACTATTTGATGGATCATTGATTATTTTACCACGGGTGATATGTGACGCACCAGTGACTATATGATGGATCATTGATTATTTTACCACGGGTGATATGTGACGCACCATTGACTATTTGAGGGATCATTGATTATTTAACTACTGGTGATATATGACGCACCAGTGACTATATGATGGATCATTGATTATTTTACCACGGGTGATATGTGATGCACCATTGACTATTTGAGGGATCATTGATTATTTAACACTAGTGATATGTGACGCACTATTTACCACCAGTGATATGTGACGCACCATTGACTATTTGATGGATCATTGATTATTTACCACTAGTGATATGTGACGCACTATTGACTATTTGATGGATCATTGATTATTTTACCACGGGAGATATGTGACGCACCATTGGCTGTTTGAATGATCATTGATTATTTTATCATTGGTGATATGTGACGCACTATTGACTATTTGATGGATCATTGATTATTTTACCACGGGAGATATGTGACGCACCAGTGACTATATGATGGATCATTGATTATTTTACCACGGGTGATATGTGACGCACCAGTGACTATATGATGGATCATTGATTATTTTATCATTGGTGATATGTGACGCACTATTGACTATTTGATGGATCATTGATTATTTTACCACGGGAGATATGTGACGCACCATTGGCTGTTTGAATGATCACTGATTATTTTATCATCGGTGATATGTGACGCACTATTGACTATTTGATGGATCATTGATTATTTTACCACGGGAGATATGTGACGCACCATTGGCTGTTTGAATGATCATTGATTATTTTATCATTGGTGATATGTGACGCACCATTGACTATTTGATGGATCATTGATTATTAACCACCAGTGATATGTGACGCACCATTAAATGATTATTTAACCCTTGGTGATATGTGACGCACCATTGACTATTTGATGGGTCATTGATTATTTTCCGGATAATTTCCGATAATTAATTCAATGAACTACTGACTATACAAATGTATTTATTAGATTTAAGATTTGGATTTTTTCCCCTTCATAGAGAAACTGGTCGTTTTAATGGAACTGCCCTCGATCGAGGATCGTAAATGTTTTTGGCGTGGAGTGTTAATATTGAAAACGAACAACATTTCTTATTAAGTGAGATTTTTATTCCGATATAAGATTTGTTTTACTTTAAAAGAGCTGTCGATCGCGAGGAAAATTTTGATTCTTTTATTAATTTCTTTCTATAATGATTCATTCTTTTATACAGTCTACACTCAGAAAAATTCTTTTTATATATTTAAGCTTAGAGAAGACTTTTCTGATTTGTAAATATATATTTTAATATTAAGCTTTGTTTTATAAAAAAATAAATAAATAAATAAATAAATAAATAAATAAATAAATAATATCTTCATAGCTATTACATAGTAGCAAGATCATGAAAAATAAATAATCTATATGGTCAGTTTTTTGTCATGGAGAAAATAAAAATAAATAATCTATATGGTCAGTTTTTTGTAATGGAGAAAATCAAAATAAATAATCTATATGGTCAGTTTTTTGTCATGTAGAAAATAAAAATAAATAATCTATATGGTCAGTTTTTTGTCATGGAGAAAATAAGAATAAATAATCTATATGGTCAGTTTTTTGTCATGTAGAAAATAAAAATAAATAATCTATATGGTCAGTTTTTTGTCATGGAGAAAATAAAAATAAATAATCTATATGGTCAGTTTTTTGTCATGGAGAAAATAAAAATAAATAATCTATATGGTCAGTTTTTTGTCATGTAGAAAATAAAAATAAATAATCTATATGGTCTGTTTTTTGTCATGGAGAAAATCAAAATAAATAATCTATATGGTCAGTTTTTTGTCATGGAGAAAATCAAAATAAATAATCTATATGGTCAGTTTTTTGTCATGTAGAAAATCAAAATAAATAATCTATATGGTCAGTTTTTTGTCATGTAGAAAATAAAAATAAATAATCTATATGGTCAGTTTTTTGTCATGGAGAAAATAAAAATAAATAATCTATATGGTCAGTTTTTTGTCATGGAGAAAATAAAAATAAATAATCTATATGGTCAGTTTTTTTTCATGGAGAAAATAAAAAAAAAATAATCTATATGGTCAGTTTTTTGTCATGGAGAAAATCAAAATAAATAATCTATATGGTCATTTTTTGTCATGTAGAAAATAAAAATAAATAATCTATATGGTCAGTTTTTTGTCATGGAGAAAATCAAAATAAATAATCTATATGGTCAGTTTTTTGTCATGGAGAAAATCAAAATAAATAATCTATATGGTCAGTTTTTGTCATAGAGTAAATCAAAGTAAATAATCTATATGGTCAGTTTTTTTTCATGGAGAAAATAAAAAAAAATAATCTATATGTTCAGTTTTTTTTTCATGGAGAAAATCAAAATAAATAATCTATATGGTCATTTTTTGTCATGTAGAAAATAAAAATAAATAATCTATATGGTCAGTTTTTTGTCATGGAGAAAATCAAAATAAATAATCTATATGGTCAGTTTTTTGTCATGGAGAAAATCAAAATAAATAATCTATATGGTCAGTTTTTGTCATAGAGTAAATCAAAGTAAATAATCTATATGGTCAGTTTTTTGTCATGTAGAAAATAAAAATAAATAATCTATATGGTCAGTTTTTTGTAATGGAGAAAATCAAAATAAATAATCTATATGGTCAGTTTTTTGTCATGGAGAAAATCAAAATAAATAATCTATATGGTCAGTTTTTTGTCATGGAGAAAATAAAAAAAAATAATCTATATGGTCAGTTTTTTGTCATGGAGAAAATCAAAATAAATAATCTATATGGTCAGTTTTTTGTAATGGAGAAAATCAAAGTAAATAATCTATATGGTCAGTTTTTTGTCATGGAGAAAATCAAAATAAATAATCTATATGGTCAGTTTTTTGTCATGGAGAAAATCAAAATAAATAATCTATATGGTCAGTTTGTTGTTATGGAGAAAATCAAAGTAAATAATCTATATAGTCAGTTTTTTTGTCATGGAGAAAATCAAAATAAATAAATTATATGGTCAGTTTGTTGTCATGGAGATGTGTACAGTTTGTAGTAACAATAATATTGTGTTGATTGTTTGTATAGATAATGAGGGTCATGTCTAAATGATCATAAAATAAGTTTAATGTCCTGAGTTTAATTCTGATTTTATTACCTTGTGTCATCATTACTGTCAAATAAAAACATAAAAATTTACTGATGTATCCCACACATGTTGATAGCTGTAAATTAGAACCTATCAACAGTGTGTCATTACACATACAAGACAGATTTTATTGTCAGGTAAAAGTCCAGGTTTATATATCTACTTTTATATATAATTGTTAGGTTCACCAATATATCACACTGAAATGATTATTTTTTTAATTTTGCGAAAATTGTCCATTGATTTATTTTTCAC
Source organism: Tegillarca granosa (assembly GCA_029721355.1). Taxonomy (NCBI): domain Eukaryota; kingdom Metazoa; phylum Mollusca; class Bivalvia; order Arcoida; family Arcidae; genus Tegillarca; species Tegillarca granosa. The sequence continues at coordinate 186,368 of JARBDR010000367.1, read as the reverse complement.
CACACACACACACACACACTATATATATATATATATATATATATATATATATATATATATATATATATATATATATATATATATATCACAAATACCTGTTAAATTTTGATATGTCATATGTGCACATTTAGGAAAATCATTCCTCATCACCAGGGACCGAAAAGTTTGATAGAGAAAAAGCATAGCCAAAACAGTTGAAAATTAATGAATCTAAAGTTCCAAAATTATATGAATCCAAAAAAATATATAAATAAAATAGAAAATGATAATAAAAAAAGATAATAATGATGATGATGATGATGAATAAATCACCAGATTGCCATAATTTTAGTATAATTCATTTTATAGATTAACAAAAATTCATTACATATAATGCTTTGACAATGTAAAAGCGTACATAACTGCTTGTGTGAAGTATTAACAGAGCCAACAAAAAAGTTCTGACCAATCAAAATCCTTGACACAATGTAGGATTAAATTATTTAAAAAAGATACATAATACGTATATTTTATATACTCAGAAGCTTATAACCACTTATATGTATACATAGTAATATACAACTCAGAGGTAAATATATAGGTCGAGTTTAGTTCTGGAACCTAGAATAGCAATTTACGAGACATGAATTAATACGCGATACTGCAGTAAAATTACACTATAATGACAAGATTGTGTCTCAAAAACGTGATGTCAGTATGATCATTGTTTGTAATTAGTGAGTTGTAATTAATAATTACAGATTGGATAAGATTTTCCTGAAGTTTGGATATTTTATTAACAGCGAATTCTAAGACACAATTAATACATCACAAACGAAATAAATCAATAAATAAACACTTATTGATTCTGTGAAAACTTGGCTCATTAAAATTAAACGGAACACTTGAAGAAATCCGAATCATTAAAATGATTTTATTACCCGCTGATATAAACGTGTATGAATTTCTTAGAAAATCAATGAAATATTAATCCTTCCTGAGAGTGATTGATCAAGATTGTAAATTTATAGTTTATATAGATACAGAAAGATGATTGATCATGTCATTATAACTCACAATAAAAAAGAAATACAAAATGTACCGGTGTTAAATCTAACGAGTAAGCGTGGTATAACACTGGGCAAATGTAATATAATACTAAACAATATAGTTTAATACTGGAAAAATATAGTCTAACTCTGGACAAATGTAGATCACTAGGCTGATAAGACAGATCACCGGGCGAATATCGTAGATCACTGGGCTGATATCGTAGATCACTGGGCTAATATCGTAGATCACTAGGCTAAAATTAAAGATAACTGGTCTAAAATTAGAAAATTACTAGGCTAATATCGTAGATCACTGGACTGATATCGTAGATAACTAAGCTAATATCGTAGATCACTAGGCTAATATCGTAGATCACTAGGCTGATAATACAGATCACTGGGCTGATATCGTAGATCACCAGGCTGATATTGTATATCACTAGGCTGATATTTTAAATCACTAGCCTAATATTATTGATCACTAGGTTGACATCGTAGATCACTAGACTGATATCGTAGATCACTAGGCTGATGAGACAGATCACTGGGTTGATATCGTAGATCACTAGGTTGATAAGACAGATCACTGGGCTGATATTGTAGATCACTAGGCTGATAAGACAGATCACTGAGCTGATATTGTAGATTACTAGGCTGATATTGTAGATCACTAGGTTGATATTGTAGATCACTAGGTTGATATCGTAGATCACTAGGCTGATATCGTTGATCACTAAGCTAAAATAAAAGATAACTAGGCTAAAATGAGAAGATTACTTGGTTGATATCCTAGATCATTAGGCTGATATCGTAGATCACTGGGCTGATATTGTAGATCATTAGGCTGATATCGTAGATCACTGGGTTGATATCTTAGATAACTGGGCTGATAACCTAGATCACTGGGTTGATATCCTAGATCACGGCTGATATCGTAGATCACTGGGCTGATATCGTAGATAACTGGGATGATATCTTAGATCACTGGGCTGATATCGTAGATAACTGGGATGATATCTTAGATCACTGAGCTGATATCGTAGATAACTAGGCTGATATTGTAGATCATTGGGCTAATATCGTAGATCACTGGGCTGATATTGTAGATCACTAGGCCGATATTGTAGATCAGTAGGCTAAAATATAAGATTAATAGGCTTAAATTTGAAGATTACTAGGCTTAAATTTGAAGATTAATGGTTGATATCGTAGATCACTGGGCTGATATCGTAGATGACATGGTTGATATCCTAGATCACTGGGCTGATATCGTAGATCACTAGGCTGATATCGTAGATTACTTGGCTAATAATGTAGATCACTGGGCTTCTATAGTAGATCTTTATGCTGATATCGTAGATCACTAGGCTGGTAAGGTAGATTAGTAAGTTAATGGGGTATATCATTAGACTGATATTGTATATCGCAAGGCTTCTATGGTAGATCACTAGACTGATAAGTAGAACATTAGGTTGATAATGTAGATCACTGGGCTTCTATAGTAGATCTTCATGCTGATATCGTAGATCAATAAGGCTGGTAAGGTAGATTAGTAATTTAATGAGGTATATCATTAGACTGATATTGTATATCGCAAGGCTTCTATGGTAGATCACTAGACTGATAAGTAGAACATTAGGTTGATAATGTAGATCGCTAGGCTTCTATGGTAGATCTTTATGCTGATATCGTAGATCACTAGGCTGGTAAGTTAGATCAGTAAGTTAATGAGGTAGATCACTAGAACGATATCGTATATCGCAAGGCTTCTATAGTAGATCCCCAGACTGATAAGGTAGATAGATCACTGGGCTAATACTGTAGATCGCTAGGCATTATGGTAGATCCACTTATTTAATAAGTACTACGGTTGCTGTTTTGAGTTCATTCTCATTATGACGACATCACACAATAAATATTCATTCCATTTATATATAGTAATTTGTAACCTTGACAAGTTTTACGTGAAGAATTTTACTGTAGCATTAATATTTGTACCTACTGACTGAGAGCGGTCTGGTTAGTACCTTGTTTTGTGGCTGTGTACCTACTGACAGAGAGTGGTCTGGCTAGTATGTTGCTTTGTGGCTCTAAAAATTGTTCCTGTATTTGATGTCCGGGCTAGTCCGACAAGACCTTTCCCATATAACATCTTTCTTTGAGTTGAGACCACAAAAACGGTCAACCTTTCTAAAGTTACAATATACATGTACATCATGTAGGTACTATTTACCCGTGCATTTACCTGTGGGTCGATTACAAAATATACATCAAATAACATATTGCTGCATTAGATGACATGACTTGAAATTACGTAACGTAATGCGGGATTACGTGACTTAACGAGACACAACGTAACATTGCGTGACTAATCCCATAAACTTTTGAACTTCCACTAACAGACAAAGTGACACTATCAGATCGGAACCTCTTTTTATCAGTTGAGCGCGCGCGCGCACACACACACACACACACACACACACACACACACACACACACACACTTATCATAAATAAAACTACAAAACTTTACTTATATTATAATTACTTTGTTTCTTATTTCTTAATTATTCATTTTTTATATCACTTAATTAAATACACTACAACATCATTGTAATTTTATCATGCTAGAGAGCGTCTAGTTACACACCATAAATAATTAAAATAAAAATGTGATAATAAACAATGTCTTCAATATTTGAATACAAGATTATTTCGTGCATTGTTGCAATGACATAATTACACTGGTTATACCCCGTCTGTGGTAATGTGGGAAATAAGAAGTGGATTGTGGGAAATAAGAAGTGGATTGTGGGAAATGACAAGTGACTTGTGGGAAATGTCACATGGATTTTCTTATTGTTATACATGTCCATGTACAACATTTTGGTCTGTCAAAATTATCATGTCTAACATCATCTGAATGTTTTATAACATCATCTGAATGTTTGTGACATTTAGTACTACATGGTGTAAACATTGTATAAAATAATTTCCTGTCAGAGAGAAAGAGAGACTGGAGCCGGATTTCTTTATCAAATTTTAACAGGCATGACTTCTAGATGTTTTCTTTTTTATTTTAAAGAATCGAATATGCCGCAAGTTGTCCATCCGTTAGTTTTTGACAATTACTTTCCTTTAACTTAGTTTTTCGCAATGAAGAACTTCTTTTGAATTTCTATATGTGATGAGACAATTAGAATTAGCACATGATAAGTAATTACCAAGTATAATTATATGGATATAATATATATTATATCTATGTAATAAACCATTACATAGAAATCCAAAAATTAGCACATATACAAAACAACAATACATAAGATAGATGTTATCGGCATTAACACGACGGACAAACAGAAAATAAATTAATCATATTTCTGTTAAATCAATTAACTATTAACCAGAAAACACCTGCAGCAAAATTAAAAGTTTAACTTGTCTGTCACTACCAAGATACAGAATAAAAATGTAATATATCAGCCGTCACTACCAAGATACAGAATAAAAATGTAATATATCAGCCGTCACTACCAAGATACAGAATAAAAATGTAATATATCAGCCGTCACTACCAAGATACAGAATAAAAATGTAATATATCAGCCGTCACTACCAAGATACAGAATAAAAATGTAATATATCAGCAGCCGTCACTACCAAGATACAGAATAAAAAATGTAATATATCAGCCGTCACTACCAAGATACAGAATAAAAATGTAATATATCAGCCGTCACTACCAAGATACTAATAAAAATGTAATATATCAGCCGTCACTACCAAGATACAGAATGAAAATGTAATATATCAGCCGTCACTACCAAGATACAGAATAAAAATGTAATATATCAGCCGTCATATATGTATATATATATATCACGACGGTTTGTATAATTATATAAGAATTATGTAAATATAAGGTTTATAAGGACTGATACACAGTTCATTTAAGTTATCAAAATTAATTTTCTGTTTTTTTCTTCCTTTTTTTCTATATCGGTGCATTCTACTGATAAATACGTGAAATGATAATTTTATGCATATTATTTTATGTAAGACACAATCATTTGGTACATTTTAAATTTTTTGGAAATGCATAGAAATTACCGAATCATATATAGCACCAAGTACATTTTAAACTCAAGTCGAATCTCTGAAAATTCAGAAATTTATTTCAGAATGTAAATTATTTTGTAAATAAATAAAAAACAGCATTTCACTTATATCGAGACGTCGACAGCCATAGGCGAAAGTGTAGAAATTTTTCCTTGCGTTGCGCTGATGGCATTATACAGGTTTGAACTCACGACCTCCCACTTACGGAGCAAGCACTCTGCCAACTGAGCTACCGCAGTGGTACACAACCATTACGACAGATTAGTTGATAGAGGGCTCGTTTCATATGTGTAAGGTTGGGTTCGAATCCCGGCCGGGTCTGACCAAGACTTGAAAGTGGGTAGTGACTGTTCTTTCATCAAGCACTCGGCCGATTATGAAATGAAAGTAACGGTTCTTTCGGATGGGAACTTAAAATAAACGAGGCCCTGTGTCACGGCAGGCGTGACACGACAAAGATCCCTGCTGTATATGCTACTTTTGAATTGTATTATTTCATAAAAATTCAAAAGTAGCACATGACACTACTGTTCGGTAGATCTGATAGCATAAGAAAAGTTTTATCTCTCCGCATGAAAACTTTTCGCGATGTTTTCAGTGTTTTCGGAAGTGGATCATTACTGCATATCGGTAAGTGTTAAATCAACTCATCACTAATGGAGATCTTGTGATATTTTTTTTATTTTTCAGCATAAACAGTATGACTTTTACCAAATCATTTAGAACACAAGCGAGTTCCCTTAACTTCACAAATACAGAAGGACCTCAGGTGAATGGATTAATATTGCGCAATTTTTTAGGAATCTACTTTGACTGTGAATGGGACGGTGAGGTGGGGATGAGTAGACTATGGTATGCAGCTGTTGCAGAAACAAAGTTCATATCTTGTTTGAATGCAAGATATCATATTCTTTAAAAATACTATTGCATTACCTTCCACAAAGATTTGATTTAGATTGATTCAATGAAGTTTTACGTCCCAGTCAAGACAATTTTACTTATATTGAGACGTCACTGGCTATAGTTGAAGTGACATCTGGACATAAATCCGGATGCCGACTGAAAGCCGGTATTTAAAAATCGGTTATCTATGTGTTAGATGCACGACCAAAGTCATAATTAAAACATATTTTGCTATGAGTAATTTGCACATCCAAAATCAGATTTGAAAAAAAAGAAAAAAAATCAATGTTCTCAAATGTTATTTGTTACATGCCCTTCCAAAAGTCAATTTAATCTCTATACCCCATTACTAATTTAATTCACCTTTTTTCATTTTAGAACATCAATGTTTTTAAAGGATGATGGACTACTTAACTGTTTGATATCTTGCATAAATAGAGAGCTTTTCACCAATAACCTTGACCTTGTCTTAACCTTGACCTAGGTTATAGCTTGACCTTGATTGACCTAAGGCATCCATCTTAACCAGAATTATGAAATTTTACATCCATGGTCAATACAGAAAGGGCCTTCCAGACACTCTGATATCTATGGGAGTCCTTGGGACTGTGATTGACTCCTTGGAATGTATTGAAGTCCCTAAAACATTCACTTATTTATGTAATGGAGTACATGTAGTGATTTGTTATAAATTTGACCAATCCAGTATGTTAGATTTTAAAACGTGCTACATAAATCATTAAAACTAGATAAATTAAGAATGTCACATCTGTGCAATTTTAATTTCATCATACAAGTGGTTACAAGAGTGTAATTTTTAAAATTTTAATGATGATTTATTTTTCAAGATCCTGGAGGCGAAAAGCGTACACAATGTGGAGAGGGAGAAGAGGTGGTTAAATGACAGAATCTGTATGAGACAAATATTATGTTATAAGTTTTATATTAATATGAGTTTTGAAAAATAATTAGAAATTTTATTTTCAAACAAGTAGGATTATATTATATAAGACCATGAGGCATGAAGGATTATATTATATAAGACCATTAGGCATGAAGGATATATTATATAAGACCATTAGGCATGTAGGATTATATTATATAAGACCATGAGACATGTAGGATTATATTATATAAGACCATGAGACATGTAGGTTTATATTATATAAGACCATGAGACATGTAGGATTATATTATATAAGACCATTAGGCATGTAAAATTATATTATATAAGACCATTAGGCATGAAGGATTATATTATATAAGACCATTAGGCATGAAGGATTATATTATGTAAGACCATTAGGCATGAAGGATTATATTATATAAGACCATTAGACATGAAGGATTATATTATATAAGACCATTAGGCATGAAGGATTATATTATGTAAGACCATTAGGCATGAAGGATTATATTATATAAGACCATTAGACATGAAGGATTATATTATATAAGACCATTAGCCATGTAGGATTATAATATATAAGACCATTAGGCATCAAGGATTATATTATGTAAGACCATTAGGCATGTAGAATGATATTATATAAGACCATTAGGCATGAAGGATTATATTATATAAGACCATTAGACATGTAGGATTATATTATATAAGACCATTAGACATGAAGGATTATATTATATAAGACCATTAGACATGAAGGATTATATTATATAAGACCATTAGGCATGTAGGATTATATTATGTAAGACCATTAGGCATGTAGGATTATAATATATAAGACCATTAGGCATGTAGGATTATATTATATAAGACCATGAGACATGTAGGATTATATTATATAAGACCATGAGACATGTAGGATTATATTATAAAAGACCATTAGGCATGAAGGATTATATTATATAAGACCATTAGGCATGAAGGATTATATTATATAAGACCATTAGGCATGAAGGATTATATTATGTAAGACCATTAGGCATGTAGGATTATATTATATAAGACCATTAGGCATGTAGGATTATATTATATAAGACCATTAGGCATGTAGGATTATATTATATAAGACCATTAGGCATGTAGGATTATAATATATAAGACCATTAGGCATGTAGGATTATATTATGTAAGACCATTAGGCATGTAGGATTATATTATATAAGACCATTAGGCCTGTAGGATTATATTATATAAGACCATTAGGCATGTAGGATTATATTATATAAGACCATTAGGCATGTAGGATTATATTATATAAGACAATAGGCATGTAGGATTATATTATATAAGACCATTAGGCATGTAGGATTATATTATCTAAGACCATTAGGCATGTAGGATTATATTATGTAAGACTATTAGGCATGTAGGATTATATTATATAAGACCATTAGGAATGTAGGATTATATTATATAAAACCATTAGGCATGTAGGATTATAATATATAAGACCATTAGGCATGTAGGATTATATTATGTAAGACCATTAGGCATGTAGGATTATATTATATAAGACCATTAGGCCTGTAGGATTATATTATATAAGACCATTAGGCATGAAGGATTATATTATATAAGACCATTAGGCATGAAGGATTATATTATATAAGACCATTAGGCATGTAGGATTATATTATATAAGACCATGAGACATGTAGGATTATATTATATAAGACCATGAGACATGTAGGATTATATTATATAAGACCATGAGACATGTAGGATTATATTATATAAGACCATTAGGCATGTAAAATTATATTATATAAGACCATTAGGCATGAAGGATTATATTATATAAGACCATTAGGCATGAAGGATTATATTATGTAAGACCATTAGGCATGAAGGATTATATTATATAAGACCATTAGACATGAAGGATTATATTATATAAGACCATTAGGCATGAAGGATTATATTATGTAAGACCATTAGGCATGAAGGATTATATTATATAAGACCATTAGACATGAAGGATTATATTATATAAGACCATTAGGCATGTAGGATTATAATATATAAGACCATTAGGCATCAAGGATTATATTATGTAAGACCATTAGGCATGTAGAATTATATTATATAAGACCATTAGACATGAAGGATTATATTATATAAGACCATTAGACATGTAGGATTATATTATATAAGACCATTAGACATGAAGGATTATATTATATAAGACCATTAGACATGAAGGATTATATTATATAAGACCATTAGGCATGTAGGATTATATTATGTAAGACCATTAGGCATGTAGGATTATAATATATAAGACCATTAGGCATGAAGGATTATATTATATAAGACCATTAGGCATGTAGAATTATATTATATAAGACCATTAGGCATGAAGGATTATATTATATAAGACCATTAGACATGTAGGATTATATTATATAAGACCATGAGACATGTAGGATTATATTATATAAGACCATGAGACATGTAGGATTATATTATATAAGACCATTAGGCATGAAGGATTATATTATATAAGACCATTAGGCATGAAGGATTATATTATATAAGACCATTAGGCATGAAGGATTATATTATGTAAGACCATTAGGCATGTGGGATTATATTATATAAGACCATTAGGCATGTAGGATTATATTATATAAGACCATTAGGCATGTAGGATTATATTATATAAGACCATTAGGCATGTAGGATTATAATATATAAGACCATTAGGCATGTAGGATTATATTATGTAAGACCATTAGGCATGTAGGATTATATTATATAAGACCATTAGGCCTGTAGGATTATATTATATAAGACCATTAGGCATGTAGGATTATATTATATAAGACCATTAGGCATGTAGGATTATATTATATAAGACAATTAGGCATGTAGGATTATATTATATAAGACCATTAGGCATGTAGGATTATATTATCTAAGACCATTAGGCATGTAGGATTATATTATGTAAGACTATTAGGAATGTAGGATTATATTATGTAAGACCATTAGGCATGTAGGATTATATTATGTAAGACTATTAGGAATGTAGGATTATATTATGTAAGACCATTAGGAATGTAGGATTATATTATGTAAGACCATTAGGCATGTAGGATTATATTATGTAAGACCATTAGGCATGTAGGATTATATTATATAAGACTATAAGGCATGTAGGATTATATTATATAAGACCATTAGGCATGTAGGATTATATTATATAAGACAATTAGGCATGTAGGATTATATTATATAAGACCATTAGGCATGTAGGATTATATTATATAAGACCATTAGGCATGTAGGATTATATTATATAAGACCATTAGGCATGTAGGATTATATTTTATAAGACCATTAGGCATGTAGGATTATATTATATAAGACGACCATTAGGCATGAAGGATTATATTATATAAGACCATTAGGCATGAAGGATTATATTATATAAGACCATTAGGCATTTAGGATTATATTATATAAGACCATTAGGCATGTAGGATTATATTATATAAGACCATTAGGCATGAAGGATTATATTATATAAGACCATTAGGCATGAAGGATTATATTATATAAGACCATTAGGCAAGAAGGATTATATTATATAAGACCATTAGGCATGAAGGATTATATTATATAAGACCATTAGGCATGAAGGATTATATTATATAAGACCATTAGGCATGTAGGATTATATTATATAAGACTATTAGGCATGAAATCATATTGTAGAGTATATAACTACAAATCTTCTTTTATGATCTAAAGCTTGTTCTTTTAGATCACAGTGCCTCTTGCCAACTAGGTACATATATAGGTGGGGCAGATCCTAGTGTAAAAAAGTATGTCAGTTCACTTGCTAAAAGTAGGTGTTTTTCTCTGGGCACTCAGGTCTCCTCCATCATTTCAGAATTGACTCGTATAAGTAAAAAATCTTGACTGGGTAATTAAACACCATTTCTCCATTCATTATTCTTATCTATGTTCTCATTTATATGGTTATAAAAGAGAGAGAGAGAGAGAGAGAGAGAGAGAGAGAGAGAGAGAGAGAGAGAGAGAGAGTTTGAGAGTTTACTATAACAAAAATTAATAAGATCAAATTAAAACATAAAAGTACCTCAACAATTATTAATACATATGTCTGTCCTCCATTTCTTCAGCAAGGCAATTGTCCATCTTCTGACCTTGACATACCTTTCTTCTTTCTGAACTTTGACCTTCTGTTTGACCTCTGGCATACACCTTTCTTGAAGTTTTTCCCCTTCTCCCTGACCTTTGAGTCTTAGCTTAACAGAAATACCTAATAATGTCACAGTTGCAGAATATGATGTCACTTATTTTAGGGTAAATTAAAATTTGTGTTTTACACATAATGAAGTAGACATATTTAATTATAGATCACATAAAATATACTCTTACATCTTACAAACTTTTTCCTTGGTTGATTGGACAGACTAGCTGTCAGATGAAACACAAATTCAGATTAGAAAACTGTTACATTTATTCATGTTGACCCAGTTACCATAGAGATTTTAATAACTTAAGAACATGGAACAACTCTATTCCTTAAAATTTTTCAGAAAAAACAATGTTGAGAGAAAATTTGTTCAAAATAACGCTGTGATTGGACTTTGTGTGGCTCTAGGAACGACCTTTGACCTTATGCACTGATATCAATGTAAATAATAAGCTTTCTGCATTTTTACCTAAATGACTAATGTTTAACAAACAATACTTTCTTTTTCTATCAATATTTTTATTTATTTATTATTTATTTATTTTATTATTAATGAATTAATTAATTTAATTTTAATTATTGTTACATTTTTTATTGTGAATTGACACTCAAAAGTTTTCATGTAACGCACCTATTTATCAATTTCTGTTAAGGTAAAGATTCCTTCGTCTTTTTTGTTCAACTTCTGACGAGTCAGTTTTGAGGTTTGTTGCTATTTTTAAATTTTTTGTGACTTAAATATCTTGCCTTTAACATGTTTCCATTACAGGTGACTTGGAAACTAATTCTGTATAAATCCAGGATGAGGTCTATTGATCCTAAATTTCCTGTAGCCATGGTCAGTGAGGTCAGTTATTTTTACATGTTTAAATGGCATTGTAAAATCTTAAATCTTGATAAGACAAAGGTTTTAACATGTTGGCATGGTAACAGCTAGTTTTTGCTAAATTTAAGTATTGTGAAATTTAAAAAAAAATAAACAGCTGAAGTATTCTAAAAAGCTTTACATAGAGCATTAAACGCTTATTAACCCCTTAAACGCTAATTAACCCATTAAACGCTAATTAACCCAGTAAACGCTAATTAACCTAGTAGACGCTAATTAACCCATTAAATTTGTTATTGATTCAGAAGTAAATGTTTTAATTTATGTAAAAATAAACAAAATAAATTATATATTTTTGTCAATGTTTTAATGTTAATCATGATTTATCTATTATCAAAAATTTTTGAGTTTGATCAAAGTCAGAGCACTTAATTACTGAAGAAGTTCACTCCTGACCAAAAAAATTAAACTTTTACAAAAAAAAAAAAAAAAAAAAAAAAAAAAAAAAAAAAAAAAAAAAAAAAAAAGAAAAACCAGCAAATTCTGATTATTTATTTACAAACACAAAACAGAAAAAGAAACTTGATATAAATAATAAACAAGATAACATATACAGTTTGTAATAAAAATTTCAAAAATTAAAATAAATTTGTTTATATAAGATATTTACAATGTCATCTGAACTTAAGGATATTTTTTATTGAATTTATATAAATTTTCCACAGTGAACTATGATCACATATATAGATAAGTAAACCAATAAGTATGGTTGTGATTTATAAAACAGTGTTACCAGTAATGTGACCCTTGATATAGACTTTAGTACATTTGTTATATTCCATATATTTACCTGAGACAAAAAAGTAAATAAATGTAAAAAAAAAAAAAAAAAAAAAAAAAAAATAGTCCAAGATAATTCTGTAAATTGAAGCGTTTTTTGTCTGTAAGATAACACATATAGACCACGAAGCATTGAGCAATTGTGTAACTTAATATCATTAAAATTAACCGTATAGTATTTATCACTGGGTAAAAACTACACACAATAAAGAAATATGTATTTTATGAGAAATATTATTTACACTTATTTAAAAGGTGAATAGAAAAGTTGACATATAATTAAAGTATGAGATATTTATTCCTTGAACTTTATGTTGGGCGGTACACTACGTGTCTATACTATCAAATAATAATTATATATATACATATATATATTTTCTGTTTGTTGTATGTATATTACATTAAAAATAAAGACTCTAGATCACTTTAATGTGAATTGTTGGGGTACAATAACAAATTGTGTACCATCTACATTGATATTTGTGTTGTTTGGGTACAATAACAAATTGTGTACCATCTACATTGATATTTGTGGATCTTTGGAGTTGACAGGTGAGGTACAAGGGCAAACTGCAGCCAGGTTGAATTAATATATTTTGATATTTGTGGATCTTTGAAGTTGTCAGGTGAGGTGCAAGGACAGACTGCAGCCAGGTAGAAGTAAAACATTTTGATATTTGTGGATCTTGGGAGTTAGCAGGTGAGGTGCAAGGACAGACTGCAGCCAGGTAGAATTAATACATTTTGATATTTGTGGGTCTTTGGAGTTGTCAGGTGAGGTGCAAGGACAGACTGCAGCCAGGTAGAATTAATACATTTTGATATTTGTTGGTCTTTGGAGTTGTCAGGTGAGGTGCAAGGACAAACTGCAGCCAGGTAGAATTAATACATTTTGATATTTGTGGGTCTTTGTTGTCAGGTGAGGTGCAAGGACAGACTGCAGCCAGGTAGAATTAATACATTTTGATATTTGTGGATCTTTGGAGTTGTCAGGTGAGGTGCAAGGACAAACTGCAGCCAGGTAGAATTAATACATTTTTTTTTTTTGTATTTTGGTCAAGCGGAAAACAATTTTTTTTTGCACTTTTGTGGATATGCTGTGTTTATTGTGAATAAGTGGCTTACATTTTAATACTTTTTTTTGGGGGGGGAGGGGGGTTAAATTTAACAAATGCAGTGGACAAACCCAAATCAATCTGTTGTTTACAAAGTGGACAACACTGAATTAATCTATTGGTTACAATGTGGAAAGCCTCAGATAAATCTGTTAGTTACAATGTGGAAAGCCACAGATTAATCTGTTGGTTACAATGTGGACAACACTGAATCAATCTGTTGGTTACAATGTGGAAAGCCCCAGATTAATCTGTTGGTTACAATGTGGAAACCTCAGATTAATCTGTTGGTTACAATGTGGACAACACTGAATTAATCTGTTGGTTACAATGTGGAAAGCCTCGGATTAATCTGTTAGTTACAATGTGGACAACACTGAATTAATCTGTTGGTTACAATGTGGAAAGCCTCAGATTAATCTGTTGGTTACAATGTGGACAGCCCTGGATTAATCTGTTGGTTACAATGTGGACAACCCTGAATTAATCTGTTGGTTACAATGTGTACAGCCCTGGATTAATCTGTTTGTTACAATGTGGACAACCCTGAATTAATCTGCTGGTTACAATGTGGACAACCATGAATTAATTTGTTGGTCACAATGAGTACAGCCCTTGATTAATCTGTTGGTTACAATGTTGACAACCATGAATTAATCTGTTAATAACAATGTGTACAACCCTGGATTAATCTGTTAATCTGTTGGTTACAATGTGGACATCCATGAATTAATGTGTTGGTTACAATGTGTACAACCCTGGAATAATCTGTTGGTTACAAAATGTTGCAAAGTAACATATAAATTTATTTTTATAATGTAAAGTGCTTTGAACTTGAATATAAAGGCTAAATATTGACATAGTTTTTTGTTTTTACAATTCTCTCCTTGCTGACATTGCAGACAGTTGAATAAATAACTGACTCAGATGTAAAGAACTAAAAGAAGTACTCAGACAATCAAGTATGGGTGTTGGGTGGGGCAAGTGTGGCTAAAGCATTGTCAAGTGTGGCTAAAGCATTGTCTGTTGTGGCTAAAGTATTGTCTTATTGAGCTAAAGTATTGTCTAGTGTGGCTAAAGTATTGTCCAGTGTGGCTAAAGCATTTTAAAGTGTGGTTTAAGTATTGTCTAATATGGCTAAAGTATTGTCTAATATGGCTAAAGTATTGTCTAGTATGGCTAAAGTATTGTCTAGTGTGGCAAAAGCATTTTCAAGTGTGGTTTAAGTATTGTCTAAAATGGCTAAAGTTTTGTCTAGTGTTGCAAAAGCATTATCTTATGTGGCTAAAGTATTGTCTAGTGTTGAAAAAGCATTATCTTGTGTGGCTAAAGTATTGTCTAGTGTTGCAAAAGCATTATCTTGTGTGGCTAAAGTATTGTCTCGTGTGGCAAAAGCATTTTCAAGTGTGGTTTAAGTATTGTCTAGTGTGGCAAAAGCATTTTCAAGTGTGGTTTAAGTATTGTCTAGTATGGCTTAAGTATTGTGTAGTGTGGCAAAAGCATTTTCAAGTGTGGTTTAAGTATTGTCTAGTCTGGCTAAAGTATTGTCTAGAGTGGCAAAAGCATTGTCTTGTGTGGCTTAAGTATTATCAAGTGTCACAGCATTGTCAGGTGTGGTTGAAGTATTGTCAAATGTAGGTAAAGCATTGTCTTGTGTGGCTAAAGTATTGTCTAATTTAGCTCAAGTATTGTCTAATGTGGCTAAAGTATTGTTTAGTGTAGCTAAAGCATTGTCTTGTGTGGCTAAAGTATTGTCTAATGTGGCCAAAATATTTTCTAGTGTGGCTAAAAAATTGTCTAGTGTAGCTAAAGCATTGTTTGGTGTGGCTAAAGTATTGTCTAGTGTGGCTAAAGTATTGTCTAGTGTGGCTAAGTATTGTCAAGTGTGGCTAAAGTATTGTCAAGTGTGGCTTAAGTATTGTCTAGTGTGGCTAAAGCATTGTCAAGTGTGGCTAAAGTATTGTCAAGTGTGGCTAAAGTATTGTCAAGTGTGGCTAAAGTATTGTTTAGTGTAGCTAAAGCATTGTCTTGTGTGGCTAAAGTATTGTCTAGTGTGGCCAAAATATTTTCTAATGTGGCTAAAAAATTGTCTAGTGTAGCTAAAGCATTGTTTGGTGCAGCTAAAGTATTGTCAAGTGTGGCTTAAGTATTGTCTAGTGTAGCTAAAGCATTGTCAAGTGTGGCTAAAGAATTGTCTAGTATGGCTTAAGTATTGTGTAGTGTGGCTAAAGTATTGTGTAGTGTGGCTAAAGTATTGTCAAGTGTGGCTAAAGTATTGTTTAGTGTAGCTAAAGCATTGTCTTGTGTGGCTAAAGTATTGTCTAGTGTGGCCAAAATATTTTCTAATGTGGCTAAAAAATTGTGTAGTGTAGCTAAAGCATTGTTTGTGCAGCTAAAGTATTGTCTAGTGCAGCTAAAGTATTGTCTAGTGTGGCTAAAGTATTGTCAAGTGTGGCTAAAGTATTGTCTAGTGTAGCTAAAGCATTGTCAAGTGTGGCTAAAGAATTGTCTAGTATGGCTTAAGTATTGTGTAGTGTGGCTAAAGTATTGTGTAGTGTGGCTAAAGAATTGTCCAATGCGGCTAAAGTATTGTCTAGTGTGGCTAAAGTATTGTCAAGTGTGGCTTAAGTATTGTCTAGTGTAGCTAAAGTATTGTCAAGTGTGGCTTAAGTATTGTCTAGTATGGCTTAAGTATTGTGTAGTGCGGCTAAAGTATTGTGTAGTGTGGCTAAAGAATTGTCTAATGTGGCTAAAGCATTGTCTAGTGTGGCCTAAGGATGGACACATTTGATGAAGTGTTGTTTAGAGTGGATGAAGAGTGACCAAATGTGGCTGAAGCATTGTATACCTTAAAGATGTTTAGACAAATTATTGTCTGTTTGAATTAAGAGTTGTAAAGTTAGACTGAAGGGTGTCCATGTGTGGTTTTATCATGTCAGGTGTGTAGATATTGTAGTTGTCAAGAGGTAATTCTATACAGGTATACTTATAAATTTGATTTTTGTTTTAACATTTGCAGTTAAAGTCATCTGAAGTACTGAATCCTGATTGGCCAAAAAATGGCAAAGAAAAACTTGGAAGAAATATTACTGATCAAGATAAAGACAACTTTAGTGTCTGTTGTATACGCCTACAGTACAGTCAAAAATGGAATTAAGGTGAGTCGTTAATTGTATACGCCTACAGTACAGTCAAAAATGGAATTAAGGTGAGTCGTAAATTGTATACGCCTACAGTACAGTCAAAAATGGAATTAAGGTGAGTCGTAAATTGTATACGCCTACAGTACAGTCAAAAATGGAATTAAGGTGAGTTGTAAATCGTATACGCCTACAGTACAGTCAAAAATGGAATTAAGGTGAGTTGTAAATCATATATGCCTACAGTACAGTCAAAAATGGAATTAAGGTGAGTTGTAAATCATATATGCCTACAGTACAGTCAAAAATGGAATTAAGGTGAGTTGTAAATCGTATACACCTACAGTACAGTCAAAAATGGAATTAAGATAATTCAGATTTGTTCAGTCTTGTTATAACTGTTGTAGCACGTTTTTCAGTCTTTATGTTGAGTTTGTTTTATTTTTGTTCTAAAAATAAAGTTTTTATCTTTTTACACCTAAATAAGAATCATTAAGTTATGACTTGATTATTAATTAGCTTATTGTTTTTTCAAACACCTGTTAGAGTTAATTAGGTGTGTGTGTTTATATATATCACTTATTAACAATCTTGTAACACATTCCACATTTTTGCAATTTTTTGTGATTTTTTTTGTAATGTATAAATCATTTATAAGTAATAAGACAAAGGTTTTTAAGTTCAAAATGTTGTAAAATCTGCAATGACAGACAGGTATATTAAGTTAAATAAATATATATGTGTGTGTGTGTTTGTGTGTGTGTGTGTGTGTGTGTGTGTGTGTGTGTGTGTGTAACATGTAGAGAAAATAAAAATAGATTAACAATATAAATGAAAAAAAATAATGTATATATTGATTGGATAGTTTTTATGTAATGTATATATTGATTGGATAGTTTTCATGCAATGTATACATTGATTGGATAGTTTTTATGTAATGTATACATTGATTGGATAGTTTTTATGTAATGTATACATTGATTGGATAGTTTTTTTCTAATGTAAGTCATTATGATGTTATCAAGTTGTTATCAAGGGGTCTGGTGGTCATTAGGGGCCATTACATTGCCAAAAGAAGTTCATCACCAGGGTTTTCAAAAGTCATTATATTGTTATCAAATTGTCATCAAGGGTCATCAAGTGGTCATTAGGGGCCATTAAGTTGCCAAAAAAGGTAATCACCAGGGTTTTCAAAAGTCATTATATTGTTATCAAATTGTCATCAAAGATCATCAAGTGGTCATTAGGGGCCATTAAGTTGCCAAAAGAAGGTCACCATTAGGGTTTTCAAAAGTCATTATATTGTTATCAAATTGTCATCAAGGGCCATCAAGTGGTCATTTGGGGCCATTAAGTTGCCAAAAGAAGGTCATCACCAGGGTTTTCAAAAGTCATTATGTTGTTATCAAGTTGTCATCAAGAGTCATCAAGTGGTCATTAAGGGCCATTAAGTTGCCAAAAGAAGGTCATCATTAGGGTTTTCAAAAGTCATTATGTTGTTATCAAGTTGTCATCAAGGGTCATCACCAGGGTTTTCAAAAGTCATTATGTTGTTATCAAATTGTCATCAAGGGTCATCAAGTGGTCAATAGGGGCCATTAATTTGCCAAAAGAAGGTCATTAGGGTTTTCAAAAGTCATTATGTTATAAAGTTGTCATCAAGGGGTCTGGTGGTCATTAGGGGCCATTAGGTTGCCAATAGAAGTTCATCACCAGGGTTTTCAAAAGTCATTATGTTGTTATCAAATTGTCATCAAGGGTCATCAAGTGGTCAATAGGGGCCATTAATTTGCCAAAAGAAGGTCATTAGGGTTTTCAAAAGTCATTATTTTATAAAGTTGTCATCAAGGGGTCTGGTGGTCATTAGGGGCCATTAGGTTGCCAATAGAAGTTCATCAGCAGGGTTTTCAAAAAGTCATTATTTTGTTATCAAATTGTCATCAAGTTGTCATTAGGATAATTAAGAATTTATGTCTGGGATATCACAGGGAGATTATAAAGTCATCAAGTGACATTTATAAAATGGGTCACCTTTATAAGACAGGTGACCTTTATGAGACAGTTGACTTTTATGAGACAAATTACCTTTGTGAGATGGGTGACCTCTATAAGACAGGTGACTCTTATAGAACAGGTGGCCTTTATAAGATGGGTGACCTTTATGAGGCAAGTGACCCTTACCAAAAAATTATCTTTATGAGACAAGTGACCTTTTTGAATAAAGTGACCCTTATGGGACAAGTGACCTTTGTGAAACAGGTGACCTTTATAAGTCAGATAACCTTTATGGGACAAGTTGCCTTTATGGGACAAGTTATCTTTTTGATACATATTCAGATAAACTACCTTTAGGAAATATAAATCTAGATGGTCAGATAATAAATCAGTTGGTTTTGTATCAGGATATATCAAGTACATATCAGAATGTGTACAGTTGGTTGTGTTTGAGGATATATCAAGTATATATCAGAATGTATACAGTTCATTTTTGTATCAGGATATATCAAGTATATATCAGAATGTGTACGGTTGGTTTTTGTAACAGGATATATCAAGTATATATCAGAATGTATACAGTTCGTTTTTGTATCAGGATATATCAAGTATATATCAGAATGTGTACAGTTGGTTTTTGTATCAGGATATATCAAGTATATATCAGAATGTGTACAGTTGGTTTTGTATCAGGATATATCAAGTATATATCAGAATGTGTACAGTTGGTTTTTGTATTAGAATATCAAGTATATATCAGAATGTGTACAGTTGGTTTTTGTATCAGGATATATCAAGTACATATCAGAATGTATACAGTTGGTTTTGTATCAGGATATATCAAGTACATATCAGAATGTGTACAGTTGGTTTTGTATCAGGATATATCAAGTATATATCAGAATGTGTACAGTTGTTTTTTGTATCAGGATATATCAATTATATATCAGAATGTGTACAATTGGTTTTGTATCAGGATATATCAAGTATATATCAGAATGTGTACAGTTGGTTTTGTATCAGGATATATCAAGTATATATCAGAATGTGTACAGTTGGTTTTTGTATCAGGATATATCAAGTACATATCAGAATGTGTACAGTTGGTTTTTGTATTAAAATATCAAGTATATATCAGAATGTGTACAGTTGGTTTTTGTATCAGGATATATCAAGTACATATCAGAATGTGTACAGTTGGTTTTGTATCAGGATATATCAAGTATATATCAGAATGTGTACAGTTGGTTTTTGTATCAGGATATATCAATTATATATCAGAATGTGTACAATTGGTTTTGTATCAGGATATATCAAGTATATATCAGAATGTGTACAGTTGGTTTTGTATCAGGATATATCAAGTATATATCAGAATGTGTACAGTTGGTTTTTGTATCAGGATATATCAAGTATATATCAGAATGTGTACAGTTGGTTTTGTATTAGGATATATCAAGTACATATCAGAATGTATACAGTTGGTTTTGTATCAGGATATATCAAGTACATATCAGTATGTGTACAGTTGGTTTTTGTATTAAAATATCAAGTATATATCAGAATGTGTACAGTTGGTTTTTGTATCAGGATATATCAAGTACATATCAGAATGTGTACAGTTGGTTTTGTATCAGGATATATCAAGTATATATCAGAATGTGTACAGTTGGTTTTTGTATCAGGATATATCAATTATATATCAGAATGTGTACAATTGGTTTTGTATCAGGATATATCAAGTATATATCAGAATGTGTACAGTTGGTTTTGTATCAGGATATATCAAGTATATCAGAATGTGTACAGTTGGTTTTTGTATCAGGATATATCAAGTATATATCAGAATGTGTACAGTTGGTTTTGTATCAGGATATATCAAGTACATATCAGAATGTATACAGTTGGTTTTGTATCAGGATATATCAAGTATATATCATAATGTGTACAGTTGGTTTTTGTATTAGGATATATCAAGTATATATCAGAATGTGTACAATTGGTTTTGTATTAGGATATATCAAGTATATATCAGAATGTATTCAGTTGGTTTTTGTATCAGGATATATCAAGTACATATCAGAATGTGTACAGTTGGTTTTGTATCAGGATATATCAAGTACATATCAGAATGTATACAGTTGGTTTTGTATCAGGATATATTAAGTATATATCAGAATGTGTACAGTTGGTTTTTGTATCAGGATATATCAAGTATATATCAGAATGTGTACAGTTGGTTTTGTATTAGGATATATCAAGAATATATCAGAATGTATTCAGTTGGTTTTTGTATCAGGATATATCAATTATATATCAGAATGTGTACAGTTGGTTTTGTATCAGGATATATCAAGTACATATCAGAATATGTACAGTTGGTTTTTGTATCAGGATATATCAAGTACATATCAGAATGTATACAGTTGGTTTTGTATCAGGATATATCAATAACATATCAGAATGTATACAGTTGGTTTTGTATCAGGATATATCAAGTATATATCAGAATGTGTACAGTTGGTTTTGTATCAGGATATATCAAGTATATATCAGAATGTGTACAGTTGGTTTTGTACCAAGATATATCAAGTATATATCAGAACATGTACAGTTTCATTCTATAAATATATATAAGTTTGTTTTTATATAAGTCTGTCAATCTGTGGTATTGTTTGTGGTTGATTGATTAACATAAAGATGCTCTTAAAGCTGTTTAACATTTTAAATGTCATATTTTACTTTTTACAGATCTTAATTACACCATTTCAGGTAAACCACAAAATATTTAACGCTTAAAATACTTATGTCTTAAACATACATTATATACTTGTTTAGCCAAATGAATAACTCTAATCCGTGCTACTTCTCACTTTTAATCACTTACTAGACTATGCTAATTAATCTTTCTTTTAACAGTGCACCTCTCTCTCTCTCTCTCTCTCTCTCTCTCTCTCTCTCTGTCTTACTCTCAGTCTTAACACTGCACTTTTGGTGTCTCCCTGACACTTTATAACACACACACACACACACACACACACACACACACACACAAACACACACACACACAGAGTTCTGTTAAGGAAGGTAAAACAAACATAGATTTTGTTGTGTCATCTACAGTCAAATCAATGACTGTAGTTTAATGTATTTTATGTCTTCAAAAACAAAATATTTAATAGATTTTTCATGAATTGAATATAAATAATTGTCACACTAAAGATAAAATGTTGATTGATTGATAGCTTTATAAACATTCTGATTGGCTGGTGCAGTAATCTCTAAATACAAATAGTTACATACTTTATATAAATGTCAAGGTCATATTATTCAGTAGCATTAGGGTTAAATTGCTTCCCAAAATTTTGTTGACATGAATATTATGTTTTGAGACATTAAAGGCTGATGATGTTAAATATATAAACAATGTTAAATACATACTGAATGTTTAATACATACTCAATGTTTAATACATACCCAATGTTTAATACATACTCAGTGTTTAATACATACTCAGTGTTTAATACATATCAATGTTTAATACATACTCAGTGTTTAATACATACTCAGTGTTTAATACATACTCAATGTTTAATACATACCCAATGTTTAATACATACTCAATGTTTAATACATACTCAATGTTTAATACATATCAATGTTTAATACATACTCAGTGTTTAATACATACTTAGTGTTTAATACATACTCAATGTTTAATACATACTCAATGTTTAATACATACCCA
This sequence comes from Tegillarca granosa, assembly GCA_029721355.1. Taxonomy (NCBI): domain Eukaryota; kingdom Metazoa; phylum Mollusca; class Bivalvia; order Arcoida; family Arcidae; genus Tegillarca; species Tegillarca granosa. Next base: position 163,460 of record JARBDR010000367.1, on the reverse strand, counting down.
ATGTTTAATACATATCAATGTTTAATACATACTCAATGTTTAATACATACTCAATGTTTAATACATACTCAATGTTTAATACATACTCAATGTTAAATACATACTCAATGTATATACATACTCAATGTTTAATACATACTCAGTGTTTAATACATACAATGTTTAATACATACTCAGTGTTAAATACATACAATGTTTAATACATACTCAATGTTTAATACATACTCAATGTTTAATACGTACTCAGGGTTTAATACATACTCAATGTTTAATACATACTCAGTGTTTAATACATACTCAATGTTTAATACATACTCAGTGTTAAATACATACAATGTTTAATACATACTCAATGTTTAATACATACTCAATGTTTAATACATACTCAGTGTTTAATACATACTCAGTGTTTAATACATACAATGTTTAATACATACAATGTTTAATACACACAATGTTTAATATATACTCAATGTTTAATACATACTCAATGTTTAATACATACTCAGGGTTTAATACATACTCAATGTTTAATACATACTCAGTGTTTAATACATACTCAATGTTTAATACATACTCAGTGTTAAATACATACAATGTTTAATACATACTCAATGTTTAATACATACTCAATGTTTAATACATACTCAGTGTTTAATACATACTCAGTGTTTAATACATACAATGTTTAATACATACAATGTTTAATACATACTCAATGTTTAATACATACTCAATGTTTAATACACACAATGTTTAATACATACTCAACGTTTAATACACACAATGTTTAATACATACACAATGTTTAATACATACTCAATGTTTAATACATACTCAATGTTTAATACATACTCATTGTATATACATATTTAATGTTTAATACATACTCAATGTATATACATACTCAATGTTTAATACACAATGTTTTACACATACTCAGTTTTTAATACATACTCAATGTTTAATACATACTCAATGTTTAATACATACTCAGTGTTTAATACATACTCAATGTTTAATACATACTCAGTGTTAAATACATGCAATGTTTAATACATACTCAATGTTTAATATATTCAATGTTTAATACATACTCAATGTTTAATACATACAATGTTTAATACATACTCAGTGTTTAATACATACTCAATGTTTAATACATACTCAGTGTTTAATACATACTCAATGTTTAATACATACTCAATGTTTAATACACACAATGTTTAATACATACTCAACGTTTAAACATACTCAATGTTTAATACATACTCAATGTATATACATACTCAATGTTTAATACATACTCAGTGTTTAATACATACAGTGTTTAATACTCACAATGTTTAATACATACTCAATGTTTAATACATACTCAATGTTTAATACATACAATTTTAAATAAACACACACACACACACACACACACACACACACACACACACACACAGAGTTCTGTTAAGGAAGGTAAAACAAACATAGATTTTGTTGTGTCATCTACAGTCAAATCAATGACTGTAGTTTAATGTATTTTATGTCTTCAAAAACAAAATATTTAATAGATTTTTCATGAATTGAATATAAATAATTGTCACACTAAAGATAAAATGTTGATTGATTGATAGCTTTATAAACATTCTGATTGGCTGGTGCAGTAATCTCTAAATACAAATAGTTACATACTTTATATAAATGTCAAGGTCATATTATTCAGTAGCATTAGGGTTAAATTGCTTCCCAAAATTTTGTTGACATGAATATTATGTTTTGAGACATTAAAGGCTGATGATGTTAAATATATAAACAATGTTAAATACATACTGAATGTTTAATACATACTCAATGTTTAATACATACCCAATGTTTAATACATACTCAGTGTTTAATACATACTCAGTGTTTAATACATATCAATGTTTAATACATACTCAGTGTTTAATACATACTCAGTGTTTAATACATACTCAATGTTTAATACATACCCAATGTTTAATACATACTCAATGTTTAATACATACTCAATGTTTAATACATATCAATGTTTAATACATACTCAGTGTTTAATACATACTTAGTGTTTAATACATACTCAATGTTTAATACATACTCAATGTTTAATACATACCCAATGTTTAATACATATCAATGTTTAATACATACTCAATGTTTAATACATACTCAATGTTTAATACATACTCAATGTTTAATACATACTCAATGTTAAATACATACTCAATGTATATACATACTCAATGTTTAATACATACTCAGTGTTTAATACATACAATGTTTAATACATACTCAGTGTTAAATACATACAATGTTTAATACATACTCAATGTTTAATACATACTCAATGTTTAATACGTACTCAGGGTTTAATACATACTCAATGTTTAATACATACTCAGTGTTTAATACATACTCAATGTTTAATACATACTCAGTGTTAAATACATACAATGTTTAATACATACTCAATGTTTAATACATACTCAATGTTTAATACATACTCAGTGTTTAATACATACTCAGTGTTTAATACATACAATGTTTAATACATACAATGTTTAATACACACAATGTTTAATATATACTCAATGTTTAATACATACTCAATGTTTAATACGTACTCAGGGTTTAATACATACTCAATGTTTAATACATACTCAGTGTTTAATACATACTCAATGTTTAATACATACTCAGTGTTAAATACATACAATGTTTAATACATACTCAATGTTTAATACATACTCAGTGTTTAATACATACTCAGTGTTTAATACATACAATGTTTAATACATACAATGTTTAATACATACTCAATGTTTAATACATACTCAATGTTTAATACACACAATGTTTAATACATACTCAATGTTTAATACACACAATGTTTAATACATACACAATGTTTAATACATACTCAATGTTTAATACATACTCAATGTTTAATACATACTCATTGTATATACATATTTAATGTTTAATACATACTCAATGTATATACATACTCAATGTTTAATACACAATGTTTTACACATACTCAGTTTTTAATACATACTCAATGTTTAATACATACTCAATGTTTAATACATACTCAGTGTTTAATACATACTCAATGTTTAATACATACTCAGTGTTAAATACATACAATGTTTAATACATACTCAATGTTTAATATATTCAATGTTTAATACATACTCAATGTTTAATACATACAATGTTTAATACATACTCAGTGTTTAATACATACTCAATGTTTAATACATACTCAGTGTTTAATACATACTCAATGTTTAATACATACTCAATGTTTAATACACACAATGTTTAATACATACTCAACGTTTAAACATACTCAATGTTTAATACATACTCAATGTATATACATACTCAATGTTTAATACATACTCAGTGTTTAATACATACAGTGTTTAATACTCACAATGTTTAATACATACTCAATGTTTAATACATACAATGTTTAATACATACTCAATGTTTAATACATACTCAATGTTTAATACATACAATTTTAAATAAGAGAGTAAGGAAGACTATTGTTTGTTGTTATTAAACAGATAGGGAGTAGGTACTTAGAGAACATCTTGATTCTAAAGTACACTACTTGATATAAGTGACAGTTTTTATCTTGATAGTTACAGCAACATCTATCTAGGTAAGTAGTAGGCTGTTAGTGTTTTATTTTATGGTTCAGTGTTTAATTTTCATCATAATCAGGAATATTTTATTTAAATCGAGATGTCACCAGCTCTTGAAAAGTTGAAGTTATCAATGAAGAATATCTCATTTTGATATATACCTTTAAGAAGGGGTTAAAATTAGCTTCATCTTTACTTGTTTAGTCTATTGGTGAAGTTTAAGAATTCTTGGAGCATAAAATGCACATCACCTAAATTGTTAAAACTGAAAATACATTAACATGAGAAAAATTAAAAAAAAATGTTTCAGCTCTGGCAAAAATTATAAATAACAAAAAATTATGTACAAGTAGGAAGTTTAAGATAAACTAAAATTTTATTATATATAACCATTGTATCAGTTATCATAAAAGTCTATCCCACACACACAACATGTAAATAGAAGTTTGATGTTTGATATACAAATGTGTTGTTTATATGAGAAGTTTCTGTTGGTAATGATGACTTTACTAAAACTGGTCTGGAACAGCAGTAAGGAGGAGATTAACCATGGTTTACGAGAAATGTTTATATACAGTTATAAGGTAAATACAAGTCTTTGAGTATGTTAAACATATTTTAATGTCTCAGTTTCAACTCTTGTTGCATTGACAACAAGAGTTTTTGCGAAGCTAGGTGAAGGAAATGTTAAATAAGTGATCCTGATGATGATACTGATGATGATGATGATGATTGGAAGTAATCAGCTGTTGAGCTGAGCTGTAGGACTGGTCATTGTAAGACTGGTCATCGTAAGACTGGTCATTGCTTAGAGGTTTAAATATCTGTTAGAGATGCACAGTTAATCATGAAAGCAATATTCCGACTACTTTCTCATTAAGCTGCTTTAAAACACAAATAAGCTACACCTGGTTATAATAATGGTAATCTGATGTATATCAAAAGAAAAGTTCTTTAAAAGAGGGATTTACATACCAGTACTGGAAATTGATGTTAAAATTAAATAAGTGCTACTTTATAGTAAAATACTGTATATGTAGAAATATTCACTGGTATAAACTTTCGCGGTTTTGGTATGGAGAGCATTTTCACTGGTATAAACGTTCGCGGTCACACAGTGATTTAACACTAGCATCTGACAAGGATATAAAATTTCACGGTGGATTTATTTTCGCGGTTGTTAATACACAGAGAATATTTCTACGTATACAGTAGTGTCCAAAAACAGTTTACTCAAAATTACTGTGCTACGACTCAATCAGTCACTCTAAACATAAGGTCTGTCAGTACTGAGCTACCACTAAGTCAATCACTGTAAACATTAGGTCAGTCAGTACTGAGTTACCACTAAGTCAATCACTGACAACATTAGGTCAGTCAGTACTGAGCTACCACTCAGTCATTCACTGACAACATTAGGTCAGTCATTACAGAGCTACCACTAAGTCAATCACTGACAACATTAGGTCAGTCAGTACTGAGCTACCACTCAGTCATTCACTGACAACATTAGGTCAGTCATTACAGAGCTACCACTAAGTCAATCACTGACAACATTAGGTCAGTCAGTACTGAGCTACCACTCAGTCAGTCACTGACAACATTAGGTCAGTCATTACAGAGCTACCACTAAGTCATTCACTGACAACATTAGGTCAGTCATTACAGAGCTACCACTCAGTCATTCACTGACAACATTAGGTCAGTCAGTACTGAGCTACCACTCAGTCATTCACTGACAACATTAGGTCAGTCATTACAGAGCTACCACTCAGTCATTCACTGACAACATTAGGTCAGTCAGTACTGAGCTACCACTAAGTCAGTCACTGACAACATTAGGTCAGTCATTACTGAGCTACCACTAAGTCAGTCACTGACAACATTAGGTCAGTCATTACAGAGCTACCACTCAGTCATTCACTGACAACATTAGGTCAGTCAGTACTGAGCTACCACTCAGTCATTCACTGACAACATTAGGTCAGTCATTACAAAGCTAACACTAAGTCAGTCACTGACAACATTAGGTCAGTCATTACAGAGCTACCACTCAGTCATTCACTGACAACATTAGGTCAGTCAGTACTGAGCTACCACTCAGTCATTCACTGACAACATTAGGTCAGTCATTACAGAGCTACCACTCAGTCATTCACTGACAACATTAGGTCAGTCAGTACTGAGCTACCACTCAGTCATTCACTGACAACATTAGGTCAGTCATTACAGAGCTACCACTCAGTCATTCACTGACAACATTAGGTCAGTCAGTACTGAGCTACCACTCAGTCATTCACTGACAACATTAGGTCAGTCATTTCAGAGCTACCACTCAGTCATTCACTGACAACATTAGGTCAGTCATTTCAGAGCTACCACTCAGTCATTCACTGACAACATTAGGTCAGTCATTACAGAGCTACCACTCAGTCATTCACTGACAACATTAGGTCAGTCATTACAGAGCTACGACTCAGTCATTCACTGACAACATTAGGTCAGTCAGTACTGAGCTACCACTCAGTCATTCACTGTCAACATTAGGTCAGTCATTACAGAGCTACCACTCAGTCATTCACTGACAACATTAGGTCAGTCAGTACTGTGCTACCACTCAGTCATTCACTGACAACATTAGGTCAGTCATTACAGAGCTACCACTCAGTCATTCACTGACAACATTAGGTCAGTCAGTACTGAGCTACCACTCAGTCATTCACTGACAACATTAGGTCAGTCATTACAGAGCTACCACTCAGTCATTCACTGACAACATTAGGTTAGTCAGTACTGAGCTACCACTCAGTCATTCACTGACAACATTAGGTCAGTCAGTACAGAGCTACCACTCAGTCATTCACTGACAACATTAGGTCAGTCATTACAGAGCTACCACTCAGTCATTCACTGACAACATTAGGTCAGTCAGTACTGAGCTACCACTCAGTCATTCACTGACAACATTAGGTCAGTCATTACAGAGCTACCACTCAGTCATTCACTGACAACATTAGGTCAGTCATTACAGAGCTAAGACTCAGTCATTCACTGACAACATTAGGTCAGTCAGTACTGAGCTACCACTCAGTCATTCACTGACAACATTAGGTCAGTCATTACAGAGCTATGACTCAGTCATTCACTGACAACATTAGGTCAGTCAGTACTGAGCTACCACTCAGTCATTCACTGACAACATTAGGTCAGTCATTACAGAGCTACCACTAAGTCAGTCACTGACAACATTAGGTCAGTCATTACAGAGCTACCACTCAGTCATTCACTGACAACATTAGGTCAGTCAGTAAAGAGCTACCACTCGGTCAGTCAATGTAAACATTAGATCAGTCAGTCAGTTAGTCAGTCAGATAAGGAACAATAAGTTTATATATGGTGATAATCATTTTGGTTTATATCAAACAGTTGTTAATTTAAAATTCGTGTTGAAATATTTGTAAATTTACTTTGTGATTAAATCTGTATAAAAAAAACTTGTTATAATTAAAATATGTTGAATTTTAGTTGTTTAGGTCATTTTTTTGTCATAAATTCTTGTGATTATGGGATTTTATTTTACATCAATAATACTTTGCTTAATTCAAACATTTTAAAATAAATTTTTGATAGTTTTTTATCCATTTTTCCAAATCTTCTGTTAGTGACTCACACATTTTACAGTGGTTTTTTTTTTCACAGTTTTGTATTTATTGTAATATTGACTGCAGGATATTGCATATCTTAATTTGAATCTTCAGAAAAATTATAATTTCAGAATAATTATGATAACTGTCTTTTATATCCACTCAGTATTTGAATATTACAAAAAAAAAAACAAAAAAAAAAAGAAAAAAAAAAAAAAAAAAAAAAAAAAAGATAGCAAAAAAGAAAATGTTAAGCAGTATTTCAGCATTGTTCATCTCTAGCTGCTATTTGTCATATGTATTGTATATAGCAGTCTGGTTGAAGATTATAAGACTCTTTCATTATGTGTGGATGAAAGATAGGACTATTCCACCTGAGGGATCACTAAATGCAGTAAAACCTGAGGCTTGCCAAGGATTTTACTGCATTTAGTGACCCCAAGGGTGAAATAACCTTATATTTCATCTATACATAATGAAAGAGTCTTTTTCTCTCATATTGATGACAAAACAGTGGTGTAAATTTTGCATAAGGAAGTTCTTACACTCGGCCATTTTCTGGATTTTTACAACCCCGGGGAAGAAATAAACATCATATTTATAAAAACCATGTTCGAAAATGGCAAACTAGGTTTGCACAGAAATTTAAACCTTCTCTTCATTTCTTTTATTGGAAGCAACTGAAAAAATTGCTTATTTATTATAGTAAATTGACAGATTTTCCTGACTCTGTCACAGTGAAAGGATCTGATTGAAAAACTAGTACTGTTGTGTCAAATAATTAAATTAAAAGTCAATGTACTAATTTTTAAAATTCAACACAATTTTAATTTTTGAAACATTTCATCCCAACAAAAATAATTTGATCCTCAATTTCAGTCAATATTTCAAAATAATAGTAACACAATCAATGACATCACAAATCAGGAATTTTATTCATAAATTTAATCTGTGTCACTTTCTATTGTCATAATATGACGACGTTTTTATCGAGATCAGTGCGCGTGCATGAAATGGTATGTAAGATAGATTTGTCTTACATGGCTTTATTTCATGGGCAAAATCTATCGTTAATAGTGTGATATGAGAGAAAATTTTTGATAGTGCTGCATTAAGAACAATAAAGTTATTTATGTTGATTCACGTACAAAATTTTCAAAAAAAAGTTTGTTTTGAATTTAAATCTAATTGTGATAAACTGTGCCAGCATACTGTTATACAGATGTTTCTTAGTGGCCAGCATTCATGTTAAACTGTGCCAGCATACTGTTATACAGATGTTTCTTAAGTGGCCAGCATCCATGTAAAACTCAGCATGCTGTTATACAGATGTTTCTAAGTGGCCAGTATTCATGTTAAACTGTGCCAGCATACAGTTATAAAGGTGTTTCTTAAAGTGGCCAGCATTCATGTTTAACTGTGCCAGCATACAGTTATAAAGGTGTTTCTAAGTGGCCAGTATTCATGTTAAACTGTGCCAGCATGCAGTTATACAGGTGAGTTTGTGTGGCCAGCATTCATTTAAGCTATGATCAGATAATTTGATTTTCTATGTTTTTCTAGTAGATAAATATATTCTAACCAGACATAATTGTTTTTGATGAAGTTACATGAGTGTGGTAGTTTTGATATTTATTAATTTTGATGTCATAATTTAGGTTCTGTTGGAAATAAATGTTGCATTATGGGAAGGATTTTTACATTTGATGATAACTGACATAAATTAATTAAATTTGCCTTTTTTTTTTTTTTGTTATGAACCTGGTAATTCATAGATACTAAGGATGTATTATACATTTATAAAATACTGCTTGATAATTAATTTGATCAGAGTCTGGTCTGTAGCTAGGGAACTCTAAGATTAACCAAGATAAAGATTTTAGACTTTAAAAACAGAGATTGAAAATGTAATTACTGCATTAGGAGTAAATCTATCATGATTACACAGTTATAAAACATCTGATGTAAATGTTTATCAGTCTGCTCACAGTATCTTGTTATTTACCAGACCAACTAACATGTTCCTAAATAGTTAAGATCTGTTATAACAAGATCAAAGGTCAGATGTCAAAGGTCACATATAATTATTATAAATGAGATCTGCTGTATCAAGCTGTTATATTTATTAGCTGCAGTTTGATCTAATCAGGATAATGTTTTAGCACTGAATCTTGAACTTTCTTTATAGATGAGGTCGAAGGTCATTTGGTACACCATTCAGATAATTTTATATCAAGTCAGTGGGTTTTTTTTTACCATTGCTAGGGCCTGTGCAATTGGGAATTTTTTTTTTTATTTATTTATTTTTTTTTGGTTATCTTAAGACAAAATGTCTTAAAATAACCAATGATGTGTTCATCATCAGTTAAAACGCATTCGGCATAATAATTGTCGTTTATTATGTCTGTGTATCAGCAGACATCTTGTCTTAACTCAAAATCCTTATTATTGTTATTATTATTCCTCCTTGTTTCTGACAAATTTTTTTCAGAGACATCTCCTTCTACGTTTCTTATCCGATCAGGTTGAAATTTTGTCAACTGGTAGGGATTGACCATGGGGAGGTCGCTTTCTCTCCGTTTTTCAGAATTCAGAAAGACTTTGGAGAAACCTGGTTAAAACCACAGAATTCCAGAGAGTTCTTGCTAGAGAGTTCTTTCTTGAAATTTCCTCTACTATTTGGAGCACCACTTCAGAGAGCTGATAGACAGACATATACTTGATCTCAAGTATACATTCTAGTTGCATTTAAAATCACATTATAAACTGATGTGTTGATAACTGGTGTTGATGTGGGTATAAACTGACATGTGGATAACTGGTGTTGATGTGGGTATAAACTGATGTGTGGATAACTCGTGTTGATGTGGGTATAAACTGACATGTGGATAACTGGTGTTGATGTGGGTATAAACTGACATGTGGATAACTGGTGTTGATGTGGGTATAAACTGATGTGTGGATAACTGGTGTTGATGTGGGTATAAACTGATGTGTTGATAATTGGTGTTGATGTGGGTATAAACTGACATGTAGATAACTGGTGTTGATGTGGGTATAAACTGACATGTGGATAACTGGTGTTGATGTGGGTATAAACTGATGTGTGGATAACTGGTGTTGATGTGGGTATAAACTGATGTGTGGATAACTGGTGTTGATGTGGGTATAAACTGATGTGTGAAAAACTGGTGTTGATGTGGGTATAAACTGATGTGTGGATAACTGGTGTTGATGTGGGTATAAACTGATGTGTGGATAACTGGTGTTGATGTGGGTATAAACTGATATGTGGATAACTGGTGTTGATGTGGGTATTAACTGATATGTGGATAACTGGTGTTGATGTGGATCTTAGCTGACATGTGGATAACTGGTGTTGATGTGGGTATAAACTGATGTGTGGATAACTGGTGTTGATGTGGGTATAAACTGATGTGTGGATAACTGGTGTTGATGTGGGTATAAACTGATGTGTGGATAACTGGTGTTGATGGTGTTGATGTGGGTATAAACTGACATGTGGATAACTGGTGTTGATGTGGGTATAAACTGATGTGTGGATAACTGGTGTTGATGTGGGTATAAACTGATGTGTGGATAACTGGTGTTGATGTGGGTATAAACTGATGTGTGGATAACTGGTGTTGATGTGGGTATATTCTGATGTGTGGATAACTGGTGTTGATGTGGGTATAAACTGGTGTGTGGATAACTGGTGTTGATGTGGATCTTAGCTGACATGTGGATAACTGGTGTTGATGTGGGTATAAACTGATGTGTGGATAACTGGTGTTGATGTGGGTATAAACTGATGTGTTGATAATTGGTGTTGATGTGGGTATAAACTGACATGTGGATAACTGGTGTTGATGTGGGTATAAACTGATGTGTGGATAATTGGTGTTGATGTGGGTATAAACTGATATGTTCATAACTGGTGTTGATGTGGGTATAAACTGACATGTGGATAACTGGTGTTGATGTGGGTAAAAACTGACATGTGGATAACTGGTGTTGATGTGGGTATAAACTGATGTGTTGATAATTGGTGTTGATGTGGGTATAAACTGATATGTGGATAACTGGTGTTGATGTGGGTATAAACTGACATGTGGATAACTGGTGTTGATGTGGGTATAAACTGATGTGTTGATAACTGGTGTTGATGGTGTTAATGTGGGTATAAACTGATATGTGGATAACTGGTGTGATATGGGTATAAACTGATGTGTGGATAACTGGTGTTGATGGTGTTAATGTGGGTATAAACTGATATGTGGATAACTGGTGTGATATGGGTATAAACTGATGTGTGGATAACTGGTGTTGATGTGGGTATAAACTGATGTGTGGATAACTGGTGTTGATGTGTGTATAAACTGATATGTGGATAACAGGTGTTGATGTGTGTATAAACTGATATGTGGATAACTGGTGTTGATGTGGGTATAAACTGATGTGTGGATAACTGGTGTTGATGGTGTTAATGTGGGTATAAACTGATATGTGGATAACTGGTGTGATATGGTATAAACTGATGTGTGGATAACTGGTGTTGATGTGGGTATAAACTGATGTGTGGATAACTGGTGTTGATGTGTGTATAAACTGATATGTTGATAACTGGTGTTGATGTGGGTATAAACTGATGTGTGGATAAACTGGTGTTGATGGTGTTGATGTGGGTATAAACTGACATGTGGATAACTGGTGTTGATGTGGGTATAAACTGATGTGTGGATAATTGGTGTTGATGTGGGTATAAACTTGTGTATGGATACTGGTGTTGATGTGGATCTTAGCTGACATGTGGATAACTGGTGTTGATGTGGGTATAAACTGATGTGTGGATAACTGGTTGTTGATGTGGGTATAAACTGATGTGTTGATAATTGGTGTTGATGTGGGTATAAACTGACATGTGGATAACTGGTGTTGATGTGGGTAAAAACTGATGTGTTCATAACTGGTGTTGATGTGGGTAAAAACTGATATGTTCATAACTGGTGTTGATGTGGGTATAAACTGGACATGTGGATAACTGGTGTTGATGTGGGTAAAAACTGATGTGTCATAACTGGTGTTGATGTGGGTATAAACTGACATGTGGATAACTGGTGTTGATGTGGGTATAACTGACATGTGGATAACTGGTGTTGATATGGGTATAAACTGATGTGTGGATAACTGGTGTTGATGTGGGTATAAACTGACATGTGGATAACTGGTGTTGATATGGGTATAAACTGATGTGTGGATAACTGGTGTTGATATGGGTATAAACTGATATGTGGATAACTGGTGTTGATGTGGGTATAAACTGATGTGTGGATAACTGGTGTTGATGTGGGTATAAACTGATGTGTGGATAACTGGTGTTGATGTGGGTATAAACTGACATGTGGATAACTGGTGTTGATGTGGGTATAAACTGATGTGTGGATAACTGGTGTTGATGTGGGTATAAACTGACGCATAGATAACGTGTGTTGATATAAATATCAGCTGGTTTGTAGGAATGACTAGTGTTGGCATCAATGTAAGATTACCTGAGTGTACAACTGATGATGATGATGTGGATCTTAGCAGACATGTGTTTTTTGTGTATGTCAGCTGATTGAAAACTTTCTTTTATTTACACTAACATTTTATAAACCTTGTTAAAGATGTTTGAAAGTAACCCTATTCAACCTCTATTATATATATCTTGTTAAATTTGTATACACCCTGTATAATATGCATGTTTTAGGGTTTCTATACACCCCGTATAAGATATTAGTTGTGAGGTAACTTTCTATACACACTGTATAAGATGTTATTTGTGAGTTAACTTTCTATACACCCTTTATAAGATGTTATTTGTGAGTTAACATTCTATACACCCTGTTTAAGATGTTATTTGTGAGTTAACATTCTATACACCCTGTATAAGATGTTATTTGTGAGTTAACATTCTATACACCCTGTTTAAGATGTTATTTGTGAGTTAACATTCTATACACCCTGTATAAGATGTTATTTGTGAGTTAACATTCTATACACCCTGTATAAGATGTTATTTGTGAGTTAACTTTCTATACACCCTGTATAAGATATTAGTTGTAAGGTAACTTTCTATACACCCTGTATAAGATGTTATTTGTGAGTTAACATTCTATACACCCTGTATAAGATGTTTTAATAAGATTGTTTATATCAGATTTGATTTTATCAATGTAGAACTGTTTACAGCATTATCTTTAGTAAACATAAGTTATAGTATATATATATAAACCAGTAGCCAATAGTGTGTAGTCGTCCATCTGAATGACTTACTGACTGATTACAGCTACTGCAGCAGATGTTGTTAGTACTATACATATATACTTATTGGAATCTGGATAAAAAAAAAACTACGGGAAGAGGTATAGATATTATACTATTGGAGCAATTTAAAGTTTTTATTCAGTTTTTATATAGTAAGTATTTTTTAAATTTGATATTTTATTTTCTAATTAAATTTAACATTCACAGAATTTTATATAAGATTTTATGAATGAACAGGACAACAAAATCTGAGTAGTGTGCTGACAGTTAAAAACTGTATAGAGCAAAAAAAGGGTAAGGATTTTATTTTAGAAAGCATGTTACGGAGGGGGGGGGGGAGCAGTGAATGTCAGATATATAATTACATACTGAACATCTGTTAAAATACTAACTTTTTCTTCCTTTGTGACAAAAGGTTTTCTAGGTATTTCTGATCTCAATTTATTAAAGATTTTCTGTCTTCAAATTAATTTTACGTATATTAATTGTCAAAAATGATATCAAATAATTCCTTGGTTTTAGGGAAACATAATTATCTGTTTAAATGAAGTTTTAAAAAGTGTATTTTGTTATCGAAGTTTAAATGTTAGATTCTGCTAAAAATGCAAAATGAATAATAAACTGCTTTATTCAGTATCTCCTCAATCTTGATAGACAAAAAAGATAATACAGGGCAACCAAATATAAAACCCTGAAGAATACAGGGCAACTAAACCCAAATACAAAACTTATCATAAATATGTCAAACATACATCACAGGTCAGTGATTTAGACAATTTGTTCCTGATGTGTCACACATATATCACAGGTCAGTGATTTAGACACATTTGTTCCTGATGTGTCACACGTACAACACAGGTCAGTGATTTAGACACATTAGTTCCTGATGTGTCACAAATACATCTCAGGCCAGTGATTTAGACACATTTGTTCCTGATGCGTCACACATACATCATAGGTCAGTGATTTAGACACATTTGTTCCTGATGCGTCACACATACATCACAGGCCAGTGATTTAGACACATTTGTTCCTGATGCGTCACACATACATCATAGGTCAGTGATTTAGACACATTTGTTCCTGATGCGTCACACATACATCATAGGTCAGTGATTTAGACACATTTGTTCCTGATGCGTCACACATACATCATAGGTCAGTGATTTAGACACATTTGTTCCTGATGCGTCACACATACATCACAGGTCAGTGATTTAGACACATTTGTACCTGATGCGTCACACATACATCACAGGTCAGTGATTTAGACACATTTGTTCCTGATGCGTCACACATACATCACAGGTCAGTGATTTAGACACATTTGTTCCTGATGCATCACACATACATTACAGGTCAGTGATTTAGACACATTTGTTCCTGATGCATCACACATACATCACAGGTCAGTGATTTAGACACATTAGTTCCTGATGAGTCACAAATACATCACAGGCCAGTGATTTAGACACATTTGTTCCTGATGCGTCACACATACATCATAGGTCTGTGATTTAGACACATTTGTTCCTGATGCGTCACACATACATCACAGGTCAGTGATTTAGACACATTTGTTCCTGATGCGTCACACATACATCACAGGTCAGTGATTTAGACACATTTGTTCCTGATGCGTCACACATACATCACAGGTCAGTGATTTAGACACATTTGTTCCTGATGCATCACACATACATCACAGGTCAGTGATTTAGACACATTTGTTCCTGATGCGTCACACATACATCACAGGTCAGTGATTTAGACACATTTGTTCCTGATGCGTCACACATACATAACAGGTCAGTTACTTAGACACATTTGTTCCTGATGCATCACATATATCACAGGTCAGTGATTTAGACACATTTGTTCCTGATGCGTCACACATACATAACAGGTCAGTGATTTAGACACATTTGTTCCTGATGCATCACATATATCACAGGTCAGTGATTTAGACACATTTGTTCCTGATGCGTCACACATACATCACAGGTCAGTGATTTAGACACATTTGTTCCTGATGCGTCACACATACATCACAGGTCAGTGATTTAGACACATTTGTTCCTGATGCATCACACATACATCACAGGTCAGTGATTTAGACACATTTGTTCCTGATGCGTCACACATACATCACAGGTCAGTGATTTAGACACATTTGTTCCTGATGCGTCACACATACATCACAGGTCAGTGATTTAGACACATTAGTTCCTGATGCATCACACATATATCACAGTTCCATTAATTTAGTTTCAATAACTTAAACTTGTACTTAATTAAATTCAAGAAATGAAAAAAAGCTTTTTTTCTCCTTCTTTTTCCACTTTCAACTTGCCTGGAACAATTCTAGAGGTGGCTCATTCAATACTTTGTACAATTTCATATTAAGAATAATAAGTGATAATTGCATGTTTTTACACTTCTTTTTTTGACCAGGGTCCATTGAAATAATTTAAGGCTTCAGTTGTGTTTTCTAGTTGATATTCCAGTACAGTTGTTTAATGTCAATTTTTACTAATAATTATACTGAAAGAGTGTCTGCAACGGAAATGTCAAAATCTGGATATAATTCATTTCTGGTAAGAGTACAGTGTAACGGATGACAATGATTTTATTGAATTTAAAGTCTATCAATTTTTTCCAAAAAGACAAATTAAAAAAAAATGATATTTATTGTAAATACTTTATATAGTAAACATCACCCTAAAACGTAATACAGATTTAATAATAAAAAAAAACATAAATTTATAATTACTATTGACTTTATATTATATAGATAGTGTCCTTGGTTGAGGGAAATATTAAGGATTGTCTCCCCGAGGGAACACTATCTCCCGAGTCATAAAATTTCATCTGATAAAGAACTGTAGAAGTTACTGGACTATAGCTTATGTAATCTTAAGTAGGATTACTTGGTAGTTTCCTGATGGACAGTTGTAAGTTTCCGTGTCTAGCAGTGAACATTGCAATATCCCATGCCAATGTTGACCACTGCTTCAAACATTGTGAATTGTTTCATACCATGTATTTAGAAATTGACCATTAGTAGTTTGAGAATTTTCCATCTTTTTTTCATGACAAGTTCTGCTAGGCTTATTTTTAATGACAAGTTCTGCTAAGCTTATTTTTGAAGGGAAGTTCTGCTAAGCTTAGTTTTGATGGCAGGTTTTGCTAGGCTTATTTTTTATGACAAGTTCTGCTGCTGCTTATTTTTTATGACAAGTTCTGCTGCTGCTTATTTTTCATGGCAAGTTCTGCTAGACTTGTTTTTTAATGACAAGTTTTGCTAGGCTTATTTTTCATGGCAAGTTCTGCTAGGCTTGTTTTTTAATGACAAGTTCTGCTAAGCTTATTTTTCATGGCAAGTTCTGCTAGGCTTATTTTTCATGGCAAGTTCTTCTAGGCTTATTTTTCATGACAAGTTTTGCTAGGCTTATTGTTCATGACAAGTTCTTCTTGGCTTATTTTTCATGTCAAGTACTGCTATGCTTATTTTTAATGACAAGTTCTTCTTGGCTTATTTTTAATGACAAGTTATGCCAGGCTTATTTTTAATGACAAGTTCTGCCAAGCCTATTTTTAATGACAAGTTATGCCAGGCTTATTTTTAATGACAAGTTCTGCCAAGCTTATTTTTCATGAAAGATTTTCCTAAGTTAATTTTCACCCTAAGTTCTTCTAGGCTTATTTTTCTGAAAGCTTTCCTTCTCTTTAATCTTACATAACAGTTTTTGAAGCCATTGACCCGCTGTTATATGATTTTATAATGTTAAGTAACCAATAATGGTTCCAATACTCCACACCATCCACAAAATGGTTCCAATAATCCACACCATTCGCAAAATGGTTCCAATACTCCACACCATGCACAGAATGGTTCCAATACTCCACACCATCCACAGAATGGTTCCAATGCTCCATACTGTCCACAGAATGGTTCCAGTACTCCATACTGTCCACAGAATGGTTCCAATACTCCACACCATCCACAGAACGGTTCCAATACTCCACACCATCCACAAAATGGTTCCAATACTCCACACCATCCACAGAATGGTTCCAATACTCCACACCATCCACAGAATGGTTCAAATACTCCACACCATCCACAGAATGGTTCCAATAATCCACACCATCCAATGAATGGTTCCAATACTCCACACCATCCACAGAATGGTTCCAATAATCCACACCATCCACAGAATGGTTCCAATACTCCACACCATCCACAAAATGGTTCCAATACTCCACACCATCCACAGAATGGTTCCAATACTCCACACCATCCACAGAATGGTTCCAATACTCCACACCATCCACAGAATGGTTCCAATACTCCACACCATCCACAGAATGGTTCCAGTACTCCATACTGTCCACAGAATGGTTCCAGTACTCTATACTGTCCACAGAATGGTTCCAATACTCAACACCATCCACAAAATGGTTCCAATACTCCACACCATCCATAGAATGGTTCCAGTACTCCATACTGTCCACAGAATGGTTCCAATACTCCACACCATCCACAAAATGGTTCCAATAATCCACACCATTCGCAAAATGGTTCCAATACTCCACACCATGCACAGAATGGTTCCAATACTCCACACCATCCACAGAATGGTTCCAATGCTCCATACTGTCCACAGAATGGTTCCAGTACTCCATACTGTCCACAGAATGGTTCCAATACTCCACACCATCCACAGAATGGTTCCAATACTTCACACCATCCACAAAATGGTTCCAATACTCCACACCATCCACAGAATGGTTCCAATACTCCACACCATCCACAGAATGGTTCAAATACTCCACACCATCCACAGAATGGTTCCAATAATCCACACCATCCAATGAATGGTTCCAATACTCCACACCATCCACAGAATGGATCCAATAATCCACACCATCAAATGAATGGTTCCAATACTCCACACCATCCACAAAATGGTTCCAATACTCCGCACCATCCACAGAATGGTTCCAATACTCCACACCATCCACAGAATGGTTCCAATACTCCACACCATCCACAGAATGGTTCCAATACTCCACACCATCCACAGAATGGTTCCAGTACTCCATACTGTCCACAGAATGGTTCGAGTACTCTATACTGTCCACAGAATGGTTCCAATACTCAACACCATCCACAAAATGGTTCCAATACTCCACACCATCCAAAGAATGGTTCCAGTACTCCATACTGTCCACAGAATGGTTCCAATACTCCACACCATCCACAAAATGGTTCCAATAATCCACACCATTCGCAAAATGGTTCCAATACTCCACACCATGCACAGAATGGTTCCAATACTCCACACCATCCACAGAATGGTTCCAATGCTCCATACTGTCCACAGAATGGTTCCAGTACTCCATACTGTCCACAGAATGGTTCCAATACTCCACACCATCCACAGAATGGTTCCAATACTCCACACCATCCACAAAATGGTTCCAATACTCCACACCATCCACAGAATGGTTCCAATACTCCACACCATCCACAGAATGGTTCAAATACTCCACACCATCCACAGAATGGTTCCAATAATCCACACCATCCAATGAATGGTTCCAATACTCCACACCATCCACAGAATGGATCCAATAATCCACACCATCCAATGAATGGTTCCAATACTCCACACCATCCACAAAATGGTTCCAATACTCCACACCATCCACAGAATGGTTCCAATACTCCACACCATCCACAGAATGGTTCCAATACTCCACACCATCCACAGAATGGTTCCAATACTCCACACCATCCACAGAATGGTTCCAGTACTCCATACTGTCCACAGAATGGTTCGAGTACTCTATACTGTCCACAGAATGGTTCCAATACTCAACACCATCCACAAAATGGTTCCAATACTCCACACCATCCATAGAATGGTTCCAGTACTCCATACTGTCCACAGAATGGTTCCAATACTCCACACCATCCACAAAATGGTTCCAATAATCCACACCATTCGCAAAATGGTTCCAATACTCCACACCATGCACAGAATGGTTCCAATACTCCACACCATCCACAGAATGGTTCCAATGCTCCATACTGTCCACAGAATGGTTCCAGTACTCCATACTGTCCACAGAATGGTTCCAATACTCCACACCATCCACAGAATGGTTCCAATACTCCACACCATCCACAAAATGGTTCCAATACTCCACACCATCCACAGAATGGTTCCAATACTCCACACCATCCACAGAATGGTTCAAATACTCCACACCATCCACAGAATGGTTCCAATAATCCACACCATCCAATGAATGGTTCCAATACTCCACACCATCCACAGAATGGTTCCAATAATCCACACCATCCAATGAATGGTTCCAATACTCCACACCATCCACAAAATGGTTCCAATACTCCACACCATCCACAGAATGGTTCCAATACTCCACACCATCCACAGAATGGTTCCAATACTCCACACCATCCACAGAATGGTTCCAATACTCCACACCATCCACAGAATGGTTCCAGTACTCCATACTGTCCACAGAATAGTTCGAGTACTCTATACTGTCCACAGAATGGTTCCAATACTCAACACCATCCACAAAATGGTTCCAATACTCCACACCATCCATAGAATGGTTCCAGTACTCCATACTGTCCACAGAATGGTTCCAATACTCCACACCATCCACAGAATTGTTCCAATACTCCACACCATCCACAGAATGGTTCCAATACTCCACACCATCCACAAAATGGTTCCAATACTCCACACCATCCACAAAATGGTTCCAATACTCCACACCATCCACAAAATGGTTCCAATACTCCACACCATCCACGAAATGGTTCCAATACTCCACAATATCCACAAAATGGTTCCAATACTCCACACCATCCACAGAATGGTTCCAATACTCCACACCATCCACAAAATGGTTCCAATAATCCACACCATCCACAAAATGGTTCCAATACTCCACACCATCCACAGAATGGTTCCAATACTCCACACCATCCACAGAATGGTTCCAATACTCCACACCATCCACAGAATGGTGCCAATACTCCACACCATCCACAGAATGGTTCCAATACTCCACACCATCCACAGAATGGTTCCAATACTCCACACCATCCACAAAATGGTTCCAATACTCCACACCATCCACAGAAATGTTCAAATACTCCACACCATCCACAGAATGGTTCCAATACTCCACACCATCCACTGAATGGTTCCAGTACTCCACACCATCCACAAAATGGTTCTAATACTCCACACCATCCACAAAATGGTTCTAATACTCCACACCATCCACAAAATGGTTCCAATACTCCACATTATCCACAAAATGGTTCCAATACTCCACACCATCCACAAAATGGTTCCAATACTCCACACCATCCACAAAATGGTTCCAATACTCCACACCATCCACAAAATGGTTCCAATACTCCACACCATCCACAAAATGGTTCCATTACTCCACACCATCCACAGAAATGTTTAAATACTCCACACCATCCACAGTATGGTTCCAATACTCCACACCATCCACAGAATGGTTCCAATACTCCACACCATCCACAGAAATGTTCAAATACTCCACACCATCCACAGAATGGTTCCAATACTCCACACCATCCACAGAATGGTTCCAGTACTCCACACCATCCACAGAATGGTTCCAATACTCCACACCATCCACAGAATGGTTCCAATACTCCACACCATCCACAGAATGGTTCCAAAATACTCCACAACATCCACAGAATGGTTCCAATACTCCACACCATCCACAGAATGGTTCCAGTACTCCACACCATCCACAGAATGGTTCTAATACTCCACACCATCCACAAAATGGTTCCAATACTCCACACCATCCATAAAATGGTTCCAATACTCCACACCATCCAATGAATGGTTCCAATACTCCACACCATCCAATGAATGGTTCCAATACTCCACACCATCCACAAAATGGTTCCAATACTCCACACCATCCACAGAATGGTTCCAATACTCCACATTATCAACAAAATGGTTCCAATACTCCACACCATCCACAGAATGGTTCAAATACTCCACACCATCCACAGAATGGTTCCAGTACTCCATACTGTCCACAGAATGGTTCGAGTACTCTATACTGTCCACAGAATGGTTCCAATACTCAACACCATCCACAGAATGGTTCCAATACTCCACACCATCCATAGAATGGTTCCAGTACTCCATACTGTCCACAGAATGGTTCCAATACTCCACACCATCCACAGAATGGTTCCAATACTCCACACCATCCACAGAATGGTTCCAATACTCCACACCATCCACAAAATGGTTCCAATACTCCACACCATCCACAAAATGGTTCCAATACTCCACACCATCCACAAAATGGTTCCAATACTCCACACCATCCACAAAATGGTTCCAATACTCCACACCATCCACAGAATGGTTCCAATACTCCACACCATCCACAAAATGGTTCCAATAATCCACACCATCCACAAAATGGTTCCAATACTCCACACCATCCACAGAATGGTTCCAATACTCCACACCATCCACAGAATGGTTCCAATACTCCACACCATCCACAGAATGGTTCCAATACTCCACACCATCCACAAAATGGTTCCAATACTCCACACCATCCACAAAATGGTTCCAATACTCCACACCATCCACAAAATGGTTCCATTACTCCACACCATCCACAGAAATGTTCAAATACTCCACACCATCCACAGAATGGTTCCAATACTTCACACCATCCACAGAATGGTTCCAATACTCCACACCATCCACAGAAATGTTTCCAATACTCCACACCATCCACAGAATTGTTCCAATACTCCACACCATCCACAGAATGGTTCCAATACTCCACACCATCCACAGAATCATTCCAGTACTCCAAACTGTCCACAGAATGGTTCCAATACTCCACACCATCCACAGAATGGTTCCAATACTCCACACCATCCACAGAATGGTTCCAGTACTCCATACTGTCCACAGAATGGTTCCAGTACTCCACACCATCCACAGAATGGTTCCAATACTCCACACCATCCACAAAATTGTTCCAATACTCCACACCATCCATAAAATGGTTCCAATACACCACACCATCCACAAAATGGTTCCAATCCTCCACACCATCCACAGAATGGTTCCAATGCTCCACACCATCCACAAAATGGTTCCATTACTCCACACCATCCACATAAATGTTCAAATACTCCACACCATCCACAGAATGGTTCCAATACTCCACACCATCCACAGAATGGTTCCAATGCTCCACACCATCCACAGAATGGTTCCAATACTCCACACCATCCACAGAAATGTTCAAATACTCCACACCATCCACAGAATGGTTCCAATACTTCACACCATCCACAGAATGGTTCCAGTTCTCCACACCATCCACAGAATGGTTCCAATACTCCACACCATCCACAGAATGGTTCCAATACTCCACACCATCCACAGAATGGTTCCAAAATACTCCACACTATCCACAGAATGGTTCAATACTCCACACCATCCACAGAATGGTTCCAATACTCCACACCATCCACAGAATGGTTCCAGTACTCCACAGTGTCCACAGAATGGTTCCAATACTCCACAGCATCCACAGAATGGTTCCAATACTCCACAGCATCCACAGAATGGTTCCAGTACTCCATACTGTCCACAGAATGGTTCCAGTACTCCATACTGTCCACAGAATGGTTCCAATACTCCACACCATCCACAAAATGGTTCCAATACTCCACACCATCCACAGAATGGTTCCAATACTCCACACCATCCACAGAATGGTTCCAATACTCCACACCATCCACAGAATAGTTCCATTACTCCACACCATCCACAGAATGGTTCCAATACTCCATACTGTCCACAGAATGGTTCCAATACTGCATACCATCCACAGAATGGTTCCAATACTCCACACCATCCACAGAATGGTTCCAATACTCCACACCATCCACAGAATGGTTCCAATGCTCCATACTGTCCACAGAATGGTTCCAGTACTCCATACTGTGCACAGAATGGTTCCAATACTCCACACCATCCACAGAATGGTTCCAATACTCCACACCATCCACAGAATGGTTCCAATACTCCACACCATCCACAGAATGGTTCCAGTACTCCATACTGTCCACAGAATGGTTCGAGTACTCTATACTGTCCACAGAATGGTTTCAATACTCCACACCATCCACAGAATGGTTCCAATACTCCACACCATCCATAGAATGGTTCCAGTACTCCATACTGTCCACAGAATGGTTCCAATACTCCATACCATCCACAGAATGGTTCAATACTCCACACCATCCATAGAATGGTTCCAGTACTCCATACTGTCCACAGAATGGTTCCAATACTCCATACCATCAACAGAATGGTTCAATACTCCACACAATCCACAGAATGGTCCCAGTACTCGATACTGTCCACAGAATAGTTCCAGTACTCCATACTGTCCACAGAATGGTTCTAATACTCCACACCATCCACAGAATGGTTCCAATACTCCACACCATCCACAAAATGGTTCCAATACTCCACACCATCCACAAAATGGTTCCATTACTCCACACCATCCACAGAAATGTTTAAATACTCCACACCATCCACAGAATGGTTCCAATACTCCACACCATCCACAGAATGGTTCCAATTCTCCACACCATCCACAGAAATGTTCAAATACTCCACACCATCCACAGAATGGTTCCAATACTCCACACCATCCACAGAATGGTTCCAGTACTCCACACCATCCACAGAATGGTTCCAATACTCCACACCATCCACAGAATGGTTCCAATACTCCACACCATCCACAGAATGGTTCCAAAATACTCCACAACATCCACAGAATGGTTCCAATACTCCACACCATCCACAGAATGGTTCCAATACTCCACACCATCCACAGAATGGTTCCAGTACTCCAAACTGTCCACAGAATGGTTCCAATACTCCACACCATCCACAGAATGGTTCCAATACTCCACACCATCCACAGAATGGTTCCAGTTTTCCATACTGTCCACAGAATGGTTCCAGTACTCCACACCATCCACAGAATGGTTCCAATACTCCACACCATCCACAAAATGGTTCCAATACTCCACACCATCCATAAAATGGTTCCAATACTCCACACCATCCAATGAATGGTTCCAATACTCCACACCATCCAATGAATGGTTCCAATACTCCACACCATCCACAAAATGGTTCCAATACTCCACACCATCCACAGAATGGTTCCAATACTCCACATTATCCACAAAATGGTTCCAATACTCCACACCATCCACAGAATGGTTCCAATACTCCACACCATCCACAGAATGGTTCCAGTACTCCATACTGTCCACAGAATGGTTCGAGTACTCTATACTGTCCACAGAATGGTTCCAATACTCAACACCATCCACAGAAATGTTCCAATACTCCACACCATCCATAGAATGGTTCCAGTACTCCATACTGTCCACAGAATGGTTCCAATACTCCACACCATCCACAGAATGGTTCCAATACTCCACACCATCCACAGAATGGTTCCAATACTCCACACCATCCACAAAATGGTTCCAATACTCCACACCATCCACAAAATGGTTCCATTACTCCACACCATCCACAAAATGGTTCCAATACTCCACACCATCCACAAAATGGTTCCAATACTCCACACCATCCACAAAATGGTTCCAATACTCCACACCATCCACAGAATGGTTCCAATACTCCACACCATCCACAAAATGGTTCCAATAATCCACACCATCCACAAAATGGTTCCAATACTCCACACCATCCACAGAATGGTTCCAATACTCCACACCATCCACAGAATAGTTCCAATACTCCACACCATCCACAGAATGGTTCCAATACTCCACACCATCCACAAAATGGTTCCAATACTCCACACCATCCACAAAATGGTTCCAATACTCCACACCATCCACAAAATGGTTCCATTACTCCACACCATCCACAGAAATGTTCAAATACTCCACACCATCCACAAAATGGTTCCAATACTCCACACCATCCACAGAATGGTTCCAATACTCCACACCATCCATAGAATGGTTCCAGTACTCCATACTGTCCACAGAATGGTTCCAATACTCCACACCATCCACAAAATGGTTCCAATACTCCACACCATCCACAGAATGGTTCCAATACTCCACACCATCCACAGAATGGTTCCAATACTCCACACCATCCACAGAATAGTTCCATTACTCCACACCATCCACAGAATGGTTCCAATACTCCATACTGTCCACAGAATGGTTCCAATACTCCACACCATCCACAGAATGGTTCCAATACTCCACACCATCCACAGAATGGTTCCAATACTCCACACCATCCACAGAATGGTTCCAGTACTCCATACTGTCCACAGAATGGTTCGAGTACTCTATACTGTCCACAGAATGGTTTCAATACTCCACACCATCCACAGAATGGTTCCAATACTCCACACCATCCATAGAATGGTTCCAGTACTCCATACTGTCCACAGAATGGTTCCAATACTCCATACCATCCACAGAATGGTTCAATACTCCACACCATTCATAGAATGGTTCCAGTACTCCATACTGTCCACAGAATGGTTCCAATACTCCATACCATCAACAGAATGGTTCAATACTCCACACAATCCACAGAATGGTCCCAGTACTCGATACTGTCCACAGAATAGTTCCAGTACTCCATACTGTCCACAGAATGGTTCTAATACTCCACACCATCCACAGAATGGTTCCAATACTCCACACCATCCACAAAATGGTTCCAATACTCCACACCATCCACAAAATGGTTCCATTACTCCACACCATCCACAGAAATGTTTAAATACTCCACACCATCCACAGAATGGTTCCAATACTCCACACCATCCACAGAATGGTTCCAATACTCCACACCATCCACAGAAATGTTCAAATACTCCACACCATCCACAGAATGGTTCCAATACTCCACACCATCCACAGAATGGTTCCAGTACTCCACACCATCCACAGAATGGTTCCAATACTCCACACCATCCACAGAATGGTTCCAATACTCCACACCATCCACAGAATGGTTCCAAAATACTCCACAACATCCACAGAATGGTTCCAATACTCCACACCATCCACAGAATGGTTCCAATACTCCACACCATCCACAGAATGGTTCCAGTACTCCAAACTGTCCACAGAATGGTTCCAATACTCCACACCATCCACAGAATGGTTCCAATACTCCACACCATCCACAGAATGGTTCCAGTTTTCCATACTGTCCACAGAATGGTTCCAGTACTCCACACCATCCACAGAATGGTTCCAATACTCCACACCATCCACAAAATGGTTCCAATACTCCACACCATCCATAAAATGGTTCCAATACTCCACACCATCCAATGAATGGTTCCAATACTCCACACCATCCAATGAATGGTTCCAATACTCCACACCATCCACAAAATGGTTCCAATACTCCACACCATCCACAGAATGGTTCCAATACTCCACATTATCCACAAAATGGTTCCAATACTCCACACCATCCACAGAATGGTTCCAATACTCCACACCATCCACAGAATGGTTCCAGTACTCCATACTGTCCACAGAATGGTTCGAGTACTCTATACTGTCCACAGAATGGTTCCAATACTCAACACCATCCACAGAAATGTTCCAATACTCCACACCATCCATAGAATGGTTCCAGTACTCCATACTGTCCACAGAATGGTTCCAATACTCCACACCATCCACAGAATGGTTCCAATACTCCACACCATCCACAGAATGGTTCCAATACTCCACACCATCCACAAAATGGTTCCAATACTCCACACCATCCACAAAATGGTTCCATTACTCCACACCATCCACAAAATGGTTCCAATACTCCACACCATCCACAAAATGGTTCCAATACTCCACACCATCCACAAAATGGTTCCAATACTCCACACCATCCACAGAATGGTTCCAATACTCCACACCATCCACAAAATGGTTCCAATAATCCACACCATCCACAAAATGGTTCCAATACTCCACACCATCCACAGAATGGTTCCAATACTCCACACCATCCACAGAATAGTTCCAATACTCCACACCATCCACAGAATGGTTCCAATACTCCACACCATCCACAAAATGGTTCCAATACTCCACACCATCCACAAAATGGTTCCAATACTCCACACCATCCACAAAATGGTTCCATTACTCCACACCATCCACAGAAATGTTCAAATACTCCACACCATCCACAGAATGGTTCCAATACTCCACACCATCCACAGAATGGTTCCAATACTCCACACCATCCATAGAATGGTTCCAGTACTCCATACTGTCCACAGAATGGTTCCAATACTCCACACCATCCACAAAATGGTTCCAATACTCCACACCATCCACAGAATGGTTCCAATACTCCACACCATCCACAGAATGGTTCCAATACTCCACACCATCCACAGAATAGTTCCATTACTCCACACCATCCACAGAATGGTTCCAATACTCCATACTGTCCACAGAATGGTTCCAATACTGCACACCATCCACAGAATGGTTCCAATACTCCACACCATCCACAGAATGGTTCCAATACTCCACACCATCCACAGAATGGTTCCAATGCTCCATACTGTCCACAGAATGGTTCCAGTACTCCATACTGTCCACAGAATGGTTCCAATACTCCACACCATCCACAGAATGGTTCCAATACTCCACACCATCCACAGAATGGTTCCAATACTCCACACCATCCACAGAATGGTTCCAGTACTCCATACTGTCCACAGAATGGTTCGAGTACTCTATACTGTCCACAGAATGGTTTCAATACTCCACACCATCCACAGAATGGTTCCAATACTCCACACCATCCATAGAATGGTTCCAGTACTCCATACTGTCCACAGAATGGTTCCAATACTCCATACCATCCACAGAATGGTTCAATACTCCACACCATCCATAGAATGGTTCCAGTACTCCATACTGTCCACAGAATGGTTCCAATACTCCATACCATCCACAGAATGGTTCAATACTCCACACAATCCACAGAATGGTCCCAGTACTCGATACTGTCCACAGAATAGTTCCAGTACTCCATACTGTCCACAGAATGGTTCTAATACTCCACACCATCCACAGAATGGTTCCAATACTCCATACCATCCAATGAATGGTTTTAATACTCCACACCATCCACAGAATGGTTCAATACTCCACACCATCCACAGAATGGTCCCAGTACTCCATACTGTCCACAGAATGGTTCCAGTACTCCATACTGTCCACAGAATGGTTCCAATACTCCATACCATCCACAGAATGGTTCAATACTCCACACCATCCACAGAATGGTCCCAGTACTCCATACTGTCCACAGAATGGTTCCAGTACTCCATACTGTCCACAGAATGGTTCTAATACTCCACACCATCCACAGAATGGTTCCAATACTCCACACCATCCACAGAATGGTTCTAATACTCCACACCATCCACAGAATGGTCCCAGTACTCCATACTGTCCACAGAATGGTTCCAGTACTCCATACTGTCCACAGAATGGTTCCAATACTCCATACCATCCAATGAATGGTTCAATACTCCACACCATCCACAGAATGGTCCCAGTACTCCATACTGTCCACAGAATGGTTCCAGTACTCCATACTGTCCACAGAATGGTTCTAATACTCCACACCATCCACAGAATGGTTCCAATACTCCACACCATCCACAGAATGGTTTTAATACTCCACACCATCCACAGAATGGTTCAATACTCCACACCATCCACAGAATGGTCCCAGTACTCCATACTGTCCACAGAATGGTTCCAGTACTTCATACTGTCCACAGAATGGTTCCAATACTCCATACCATCCACAGAATGGTTCAATACTCCACACCATCCACAGAATGGTCCCAGTACTCCATACTGTCCACAGAATGGTTCC
This sequence comes from Tegillarca granosa, assembly GCA_029721355.1. Lineage (NCBI taxonomy): Eukaryota > Metazoa > Mollusca > Bivalvia > Arcoida > Arcidae > Tegillarca > Tegillarca granosa. The sequence goes on along the minus strand of JARBDR010000367.1, from coordinate 133,733 downwards.
AGTACTCCATACTGTCCACAGAATGGTTCTAATACTCCACACCATCCACAGAATGGTTTCAATACTCCACACCATCCACAGAATGGTTCTAATACTCCACACCATCCACAGAATGGTCCCAGTACTCCATACTGTCCACAGAATGGTTCCAGTACTCCATACTGTCCACAGAATGGTTCTAATACTCCACACCATCCACAGAATGGTTCCAATACTCCACACCATCCACAGAATGGTTCCAATACTCCACACCATCCACAGAATGGTTCTAATACTCCACACCATCCACAGAATGGTTCCAATGCTCCATACCATCAACAGAATGGTTCCAGTACTCCATACTGTCCACAGAATGGTTCTGATACTCCACACCATCCACAGAATGGTTCCAGTACTCCATACTGTCCACAGAATGGTTCCAATACTCCACACCATCCACAGAATGGTTCCAATACTCCACACCATCCAAAGTTTTGCAGTGTTCATTATTTATAGAAATTCTGCATATAAGCTATGGAATTTAGTAACATGTACATGTCCATGAAATTTGTTGTACATTTGGTTCCAATCCACAACATGACCATTTTCAACAACAACAACAACAACAACAACAGCAACAAACAAAAAAATAAAATTTCATAGATTGGTGTCGATCAATTAACATACTGGTTATATAACTTCAGCCTGATCAATTAACATACTTGTTATATAACTTCAGCCTGATCAATTAACATACTGGTTATATAACTTCAGCCTGATCAATTAACATACTGGTTATATAACTTCAGCCTGATCAATTAACATACTTGTTATATAACTTCAGCCTGATCAATTAACATACTGGTTATATAACTTCAGCCTGATCAATTAACATACTTGTTATATAACTTCAGCCTGATCAATTAACATACTGGTTATATAACTTCAGCCTGATCAATTAACATACTGGTTATATAACTTCAGCCTGATGTGTAAACATGAAACAGTTTCTGATGTTTTATTGAGAGAACCACATTGTTATAAAAACTATTTACAATTATCACTTTGTATCATGTTTTCCATAATGACCCTTCTTAACTGTTATTGATATAATTTATAGAGTATAAATCCATTATTTTGACGTTTTTATGACCATATTCTGTCCCTTAGTTTCCATTATAACCTCAACAATCCACACACACATAATTGACAATCTATAATTACGTAATAAGGAGTTAGAATTGTAAAACTTGTCTTATACCAAATTTGATGATACATCAATATCTGAACTATAAAAACATGCTGCACCAAGAACTTCGTGAACTTACCAATAAATAAATCAATAAATGAATTAATTAATTAATTGAGAAATAAATAAATAAATAAATAATTGAATGAATGAATGAACAAAAAAATAAATAAAAAGAAAATTGAGTAAATGAATAAATAAATAAAATAAATAAATAAATAAATAATTGAATGAATGAATGAACAAAAAAGTAAAAAGAAAATTGAGTAAATGAATAAATAAATAAATAAATAAATAAATAAATAAATAAATTATTGAATTTATTGAATGAATGAATGAATGAATGAATGAATGAATGAATGAACAAAAAAATAAGTAAAAAGAAAATTGAGTAAATGAATAAATAAATAAAAAATAAATAAAATAAATTAATTAATTAATTAACCTGCAGTAATTAAAATGCATTTGTCAGACCCTGGGGCAGTGAGCAGGCCTTCACAAACGCCGATTTTTGGCAAAAAACGCCGATTCAAACTTATTAAAGCCGATTGAAAAATATCCGAATCGGCTTTTTTCCTCATAATAGTAAGACAAAATCTGATAAAAAAATTCTTTAATGCCGGCTTGTTAACAATTAAAATTACTCAGGACAGTGTCACGATTCACTGAACTTCCCTATTCACTGGTAATTAATTACCTAATACCTTACAAGTTAATTGATTACTAGTGGCTTCACCTGTTCACATCGTTTCTACTAGAGTATACAAACACATACACGTGCGTTTATAGAGAGTTAATAACCTCCCCTGAATTTTATATACAAGAGCTGACTAGATTGATAACGACCGTTTTTCAGGTTATCAACAACATGATCACGGCATTACACGTGGTTTTTATATGTATGTTATATGTTGATCTATTTTAAGTTACCAGTGATGGGATTTTTGCAAGATATCAACAAGCGGTATTTATGAACATTTATCTATATATGCGACATTGTCACACATCGACTTACATGTATAATTAATTAAAACGACAGATATCCCGAAGTACCAAACACAATTCAGTTTAACTGTTTATTGACGTTTTGTTGCATTGCCAATGACTGGACAGTTATGGAAAGATAAAAAGCAGTACGTTAACACCATATTTTGAAATAAAAATTTAATGTTTATTTCTCTACCTGTCTGATGTGTGTTTATTAAAAACAAAAAACAGAAAATTGTTGTGGGGGGTGGGGGTACCCTTTGCCTAACGTTGAGAGGCGGGGGGGGGGGTGATATATCCTTTGCCTACCGCCGATTGACCGCACCGGCGTTTGTGGAGCCCTGGCAGTGAGTGAGATTTTGAGGCAGACGAGGGCAATAAATGAGGTACTGTAGCCAGACCCTTGGACAGTAAGGACACCACACACACACACACACACACAGTTTGTAGGATTTTTACCCATGGCTATCAAATTTTATTTATAACAGATGCATGGAATAAAAATAAAACCTTTAGTTAAATCTGAACTAAAAGAAGAAGACATTTAATATGTTGTATAATTAGTTGATAAGATTTGTTACAGATGTTTTTATTGGTTGAAAGGAATATTAAAATGATAGTTGTTACAGATGTTCTAATTGGTTGTGTATATACATGTGATAGGCATGTGTTTATTATTTAGATAAATCAGAGTTAATTAGTTTTCAATATAACACCCAGTCTTCTGTACATCATTATAAGCTTTAGTACTGATAAAAAAGTTCATTTCAGGACAGTTGTAACATTGAGAGATAATAACAAATTTGTACTTAACTGATATTAAACACTTTGGTTTTACATATCTGTGGTCAATATACTGTGGTTTTATATATACATATATATATATATATATATATATATATATATAAACATTTTGATTCTATTAATGATTGTTTTAGATACACTTTGGTTTCTAATTAAAGCTGGTTAAATACTTTGGTTTTGTATATATGCATTTGTATACTTTGGTTTTAAATATAGATGGAATGTAACTTGGTTTCATATATACACTTTGGTTTTAAATTCAAATGGAAATGTAACTTGGTTTCCTATATACACTTTGGTTTTAGATATAGATGGAAATATAACCTGGTTTTAAATATATAAACTTAAGTTTTAAATATAGATGAAAATGTAACTTGGTTTCATGTATACACTTTGGTTTTAAATAGAGATGGAAATATAACCTGGTTTTAAATACATACACTTTGGTTTAAAATATAGATGGAAATGTAAGGTTCTGTTATCCCAGGTTCTACTATATCTATACAGTATTTTTGTTTCCTCAATGTTCTGTTATCACAGGTTCTACTATATCTATACAGTATTTTTGTTTCTTCAATGTTCTGTTATCACAGGTTCTACTATATCTATACAGTATTTTTGTTTCCTCAATGTTTTGTTATCACAGGTTCTACTATATCTGTACAGTATTTTTGTTTCCTCAATGTTTTGTTATCACAGGTTCTACTATATCTGTACAGTATTTTTGTTTCTTCAATGTTCTGTTATCACAGGTTCTACTATATCTATACAGTATTTTTGTTTCCTCAATGTTTTGTTATCACAGGTTCTACTATATCTGTACAGTATTTTTGTTTCATCAGTGTTCTGTTATCCCAGGTTCTACTATATCTATACAGTATTTTTGTTTCCTGAATGTTCTGTTATCTCAGGTTCTACTATATCTATACAGTATTTTTGTTTCCTCAATGTTCTGTTATCACAGGTTCTACTATATCTATACAGTATTTTTGTTTCCTCAATGTTTGTTATCTCAGGTTCTACTATATCTATACAGTATTTTGTTTCCTCAATGTTCTGTTATCACAGGTTCTACTATATCTGTACATTATTTTTGTTTCCTCAATGTTCTGTTATCACAGGTTCTACTATATCTATACAGTATTTTTGTTTCCTCAATGTTTTGTTATCACAGGTTCTACTATATCTAACAGTATTTTTGTTTCCTCAATGTTCTGTATCACAGGTTCTACTATATCTATACAGTATTTTTGTTTCCTCAATGTTCTGTATCACAGGTTCTACTATATCTATACAGTATTTTTGTTTCATCAGTGTTCTTGTTATCACAGGTTCTACTATATCTATCACAGGATAAAATATCATGTCTAATCCTGACAAATAATTTTTGTATAATTTTTGATTTTATATATTTTATTTTACTATTTAATTTCTCTTAAAAACATGTTTAAATCTTATTTTTTTAATTCTTTCAAAATACAGCAAATACTAGAATTTTAGACAATAAATAATTTCAGGACCACATGTCAATTAGTTACTGAAAGAAACTAAATAACTATTAATTCACTAATGGCAAGACCTGAGGGATAATCCCCCATTAGCCATTGAGGGATA